>SJYT01080220.1:520645-530690 GCA_006410635.1 Cephalophus harveyi | reverse complement strand
AAAAGACTCTGATGCTGGGAGGGATTGGGGGCAGGAGGAGAAGGGGACGACCGAGGATGAGATGGCTGGATGGCATCACTGACTCGATGGACGTTGAGTCTGAGTGAACTCCGGGAGTTGGTGATGGACAGGGAGGCCTGGCTTGCTGCGATTCATGGGGTCCCAAAGAAGGACACGACTGAGCGACTTAACTGAACTGATATGAGAATTTATTGTTGGGATCTCTTTGCTCTGGCTGATACTCCCAATACTGTGTTGATTAGAAAGGGCAAGAGTAGGCATTCTCGCATTGTCCCTGGTCTTAGAGGAAAAACTTTCAGTTTTACACCATTGAGTATGATATGAGTTAGTTGTGGGTCCTCATAAGTGGCCTAAGTCATGTTTGACTGTTTGCAACCCTGCGGACTGTATCTCACCAGGCTCCTCTGTCCATGGGAGTCTCTAGGCAAGATTACTGGAGTTGATTTCATGCCCTCTTCCAGGGGATCTTCCCAATTCAGGGATTGAACCTGTGTCTCCTGCGTTGCAGGCAGATTCTTTACCTACTAAGCCACCTTTGGGAAGCCCCATTATATTGATTAGTTTCTTTCTGTTCCTTATTTGTTGAGTGCTTTTATCATGCAAGGGTATTGAATATTCAGGTGCTTTTTCTGTATCAGTAAAGATGATCAGTGGTTTTCTTCATTCTGTCAATGTGAAGTATTGATTGATTTTTATGAGTTGAATCATCCTTGCATTCCATGGTTAATCCCCATGTGACCATGGTGTATACTTTTAATGTGTTGTGAATTCTGTGTGCTAACATTTTTGAGGGTGATTGAAGCGATTTGGTCCTTGGCTTTTCTGTGTTGGCAAGTTTTTGATTACTGATTCAATCTCCTTGCTAGTTATACATTTCAGATTTTGTATTTTTTCATTGTTTAGTCTTAGTAGGTTTTATCTTTCTAGGGATTAATGTGTGTCCTGTTTGTTGGTGTGCAGTTGTTCATAATGGTCTCTTATGATCCTTATTTTGTGGCATTGGTTGTAATATTTCCTCTTGAATTTCTGATTTTATTATTTGAGTCTTTTTTTTTTTTTCTTAGTCTAGCTAAGGGGTTATCAATTTTATCAGTTTTCTGAAAAAATCACTTTTAGTTTCATGATTTTTTTTCCTTGTTGACCATTTCATTTATCTGTGCTCCAATTTTTGTTATTTTCAGCTTTAGGTTTTAGTTTTTCTTTTTGTTCCTTGAGGTACAAGTTAGATTGTTACTTGAGATCTTGCCTTTTTTTAAGGCATGCCATTTATAGCTTAAACTTCCTTCTTAGTACTTCTTTAACTGCATCCATAAATTTTTTTGGTATTTTGCATTTTCATTTGCGTCAAGGTATTTTCTGATTTTCTTTATGACTTCTTCTTCTTGTTTAAGAGGGTAGTGTTTAATTTCCACATATTGTAAAATTTTCAGTTTTATCTTAGGCTGTTTATTTCTAGTTTCATTACATTGTGATTGGAAAAGGTACTGTGTATTATTTCAGTCTTGAATTTATTCAGACTAGTTTTATGGCTAGACATGTGTTCTGTCCTGAAGAATGTTTCATGTGTAATTGAGAAAATGTATTCTGCTGTTTATGGATGGAGTATTCTATATATATCTGTTAGGTTTGATTGGTCTATAGTGTTGTTCAGTTTCTGTATTCTCTTATTCTTCTGACTGGTTGTTCTATGCATTATTGAAAGAACATTATTATGTTGTTGTGTATTTCTCCCTTCGGTTCTTTCAACATCTGTCTCATTAATTTAGGAGCTCTGAGGTTTGGTGCAGAAATACACTTTTTATATCTTCTTGGTGAATTGACCCTTTTATCATTATATGACATACTTCTTTGTCTCTTGTAACAGTTTTTCACTTAAAAGTCCATTTTGTCTGAAGTTAATACAGCTGCTCCTGTGTTATTTTGGTTATTGTTGCATGAAATATCTTTTTTTATCCTTTTAATTGATATGCATCCTTAGATCTAAAATGTTTCTTTGATAGGTAGCATGTAGTTGGAAGACCACTAAAGACCACAAACTTTTAATATTAAACGCTAATCAGGGAAGGACTCTGAAACTGTTTGTTTATACCAGAAGGCATTTAACCTCAGATCAGAGTTGGTGATTACACCTGCTTAGTTTTAAAGCATTCATCTTAAGAATTCTCTTTCAAGTGTTTGGGTTATACCAATATCTGAGGCAACTGTGGGAAACCTGATCAAACATACGGGAATGTATTAGAAATTAATTTCCTTAATGAAGTCTATAAACCATCGGATAGATAATAAAAATAAGTTCTGGGAAATGTATTGTTTAATAAAAACTTTTCCAATGAGCCCACTCACTGGAAAAGACTCTGATGCTGGGAAGGATTGAGGGCAGAAGAAGGGGGCGACAGAGGATGAGATGGTTGGATGTCATCATGGACTCAATGGACATGAGTTTGAGCAAACTGTGGGAGATAGTGAAGGATAGGGAAGCCTGGCATGCTGCAGTCCATGGGGTCACAAAGAGTCAGACACAACTGAGTAAATGAACAACAATAAGAACTTTTAACATTTAATTTTAACTTTTAAGGTTTTTTTAGCTGATAAAAGTGAGAGTGTGTTCTTTTTTCTCACATACTGGGTTAGTTTGTCAAAGTGTTGGTTTCATAATATTGTATCATTAATGTTCTACAAATATCCTAGGGAATTGAACTCTCTTTTTGTAAGCTAATGTGCATCAGCTATTTTCAAAGGCAAGACCCTGTGCTGTACACCCAGCATTATTTAGTTGCAGTGAATAGCCATTATGAACATTCATTTTGGCATTCTTCTTTCCTGGAGGGCTCAAGGAATACTAACTGTGCCAAAACATTGGCTCTATTTTTATTTATTTAGGGATTTCAAATTGCCAAAATGAATTTGCAAAATGCCTTTCTTTGCTTTTTGTTCTTTATTCCTCAGAAAATGCCATTGAAGCAAGGTGGGTGTGCCCCATGGTGTTCTACCTTTTGAGAAAAACCTCTTGAAAGAATCTATACCATAGAAATCTCTTTAGTTATTGAATAGATTTTTGAGTTAAGCTTTCCTTTCTCATCAAAAGCACATTGTTGTATGTGCTCTGTAAAAACGTTTTGTTAGTGTAATAACTGTTTTAATTGTGGGGGAAAAAATTACCTTATGATTGTGAGTTTCCTTCAGAGGTTCTTTGACATTTGTGGTTTTGTGAGCATGCATCTTTTCTTGACTCGTAGCTGCCTGTTTTAGTTTTATCAGTCTCTTCTTTTTTTATGGACATTGTGTCTCTTTTTAAAAAGTCTCTTATTTAAGAGTCTGAGGTATTCTCCTTTTGAAGTCTTTTGAAATACCTTTGAAAGTATAGTTTGTAATTTCATTTTTAGCAAGAGTGTTGCTTTGTTTTGTCCTTTGGTACATTCTTCTCTACTTGGTGTTTTTCTGGTTGTCTCCACCTTGCCCCTCGCATCTCCTTTAAAAGGAGGTTTTACACTGGAAGCTTTGGGTTCTTACTCTCCAAGAATACTGGGGGAAATCTCACAAACCCATCCTGAACCAGTAGGTGACTTCGCGTGACTGAGGTCATTTTTGTTTGACTGCCTCTGATCTTTTCCATGTGCATTGCTTCAGTTTTTATTGCCTTCTTTCACAAATAGGAGAGCCCTGCTTCAGCCTCTGATTATGCAAAATGAGCCCAACTTTGTCCCCATTTTCCATGCTCTCGGATGATTTTAGTTCCTGTTATTAGGGTTAATTTCTTAGATGTCTCAAATAGTAAGATTGTGAAATAGGTAACTTGTTTGTTTCTACTTGCTTCTTTTACTTCTACAAGTATGTGTGCGAAGTCACTTCGGTAGTGTCTGACTCTTTGCGAGCCTATGGACTGTAGGCCACCAGGCTCCCCTGTCCATGAGATTTTCCAGGCAAGAATAGCAGAGTGGGCTGCCATTACCTTCTCCAGGTATAAGTATAGGAGGTTAAAGAACTGGTGCGGTTTGCTGGAATGTGTCAGGTCCTTACCAAAATCACTATTTCCTTATTTTTTTTTTTTAAATCAATTAAAAAATAAATAAGTTTGGCTGCACTGAGTTTTGTGCATAGGCTTTCTCTAGTTGTGGTGAGTGGGGGCTACTGTCTAGTTAGGTTGCGCAGGCTTCTCTTTGTGGTGGCTTCTCTTGTAGAGCATGGCTCTAGGGTGTGCCAGCTTCAGTAGTTGTGACACAGGGGCTCTAGAGCTTGGGCTTTGTAATTGTGGTGCATGAGCTTAGTTGCCCTCTGGCATGTGGGATCTCCTTGGACCAAGGATCAAACTCATGTCTCCTGCATTGGCAGGTGGATTCTTAACTACTGGACCACCAGGGAGGTTGAAGATAATAAGCTGGGCAGTGATTATGAAGTCTAAATGTTATATTTGTGAAAGTGCTTTATAAACTGACAAACAGTTTAAATGTTAAATTTGTTTATTGTTTAGTCATAGGGATTGTGTTATTACTCTGTTTAAATCCGCCTTTGATTTTCAGGTTGTTCCATTGACCTGTCATCTATGGCAACAGCCATTATATCAGTACAATAGTGGAACACAGATTTCTGATACTAACGTGGCCTCTTTGGAAAATATAGCTCCGTGGGGTTCTGGGGATGATCAGGTATGTCTTGTGTAACTGGAAAACTATCTTTCTTTTGATAAACAGCATGAAAAATTCTAATTTGGCTATGAAGAGTGGAAAGAGGTGAATTAGTTTAATATTCCACTTTTCTAGTAGATCTTTGGCAGCCTTAATTATATAGAACAGCAGTTTACTTTTTCTTGGTCTCAGGATTCCTTTACATTTTTCAAAAGTGTTTTAAAGAGTTTTTAAGGGTTGTCTATATCAATAACCTCAGATATGCAGATAACACCACCCTTATGGCAGAAAGTGAAGAGGAACTAAAAAGCCTCTTGATAAAAGTGAAAGAGGAGAGTGAAAAAGTTGGCTTAAAGCTCAACATTCAGAAAACGAAGATCATGGCATCTGGTCCCATCACTTCATGGGAAGTAGATGGGGAAACAGTGGAAACAGTGTCAGACTTTATTTTTTTGGGCTCCAAAATCACTGCAGATGGTGATTGCAGCCATGAAATTAAAAGACGCTTACTCCTTGAAAGGAAAGTTATGACCAACCTAGATAGTATATTCAAAAGCAGAGACATTACTTTGCCAACAAAAGTCCGTCTAGTCAAGGCTATGGTTTTTCCTGTGGTCATGTATGGATGTGAGAGTTGGACTGTGAAGAAAGCTGAGTGCCGAAGAATTGATGCTTTTGAACTGTGGTGTTGGAGAAGACTCTTGAGAGTCCCTTTGATTCATGGGGTCACAGAATCGGACATGACTGAGCAACTGGACTGAACCGGAACTGAACTGATATCAAGTTATTAAAATGAAGTCATTCTAAGAATATTTATTTTAAAATTACAAATCCATTATATATTAACATAAAAATATGTTTTAAAATGAAAAATTACTGTTTTCCAAAGCAAAAAATATTGATTGAAAGGATGGCATTGTTTTACATTTTTGTACATCTCTTTAATGTTAGCCTTACTAGAAGACAGTTGTTGTATTAGGGTTCTCGCGAAAAATAAAACCAATAGGAGATAATACATGTATATTTACAGTAGTGTTAGTTGCTCAGTTGTGTCCAACTCTTTACAACCCCATAGACTGTAGCTCGCCAGGCTCCTCTGTCCACTCTGTCCTCCAATACTCTTGTCTAAAGAATTCTTTAGACAAGAGTATTGGGGTGGGTAGCCATTTTCTTCTCCAGGGGATCATCCTGACCCAGGGATCAAACCAAGGCCTCCTGCACTGCAGTCAGATTCTGTACTGTCTGAGCCACCAGGAAAGCCCACATATATACAGTATGTATATATGTATATATTTGTGTGTGTGTGTGTATATATGTATGTATATACACACACATATATATTATATATGTATATATATGTATGTATATATACACAAATATATATATATATACACATATATATACACACACACACACACATATATATTTGTGTCTGTGTGTGTATTATAAGGAATTTGTTGCAGGAGTGGAGACCCCTTCTATGGCCCAAAAGTGGGCTCTTGTCTAAATACTTGGATATTAATTATCTTGGGAGACACACATGCAGACAAAGCAAGAGATTTTGTTGGAAAATCACCCAGGTGGCAAGCAGGAGGGTAAGGGAACCCAAGAGAAGTATGCCATGAGGCTTGCAGCCTCTGGATTTATGGTGATGGGGTTTAGTTTCTGGGTTGATCATTCTGTCTCAGGGTCCTTCCTGGTGGTGTGTGCCTAGCTCAGCCAAGAGAAGGATTCTGGGAGGTTGGTAGGATGTTTGGGCTGGTATCTATCTCCTTTTGACCTTTCCCAAATTCTTCCTGATGGTGATAGCTTGTTACTTCTGCATTAAGTTCAGTTCAGTTCAGTCGCTCAGTTGTGTCCGACTCTTTGCGACCCCATGAATCGCAGCACGCCAGGCCTCCCTGTTCATTACCATCTCTCTGAGTTCACTCAGACTCATATCCATCGAGTCAGTGATGCCATCCAGCCATCTCATCCTCGGTCGTCCCCTTCTTCTCCTGCCCCCAATCCCTCCCAGCATCAGAGTCTTTTCCAATGAGTCAACTCTTCGCATGAGGTGGCCAAAGTACTGAAGTTTCAGCTTTAGCATCATTCCTTCCAGGATCTCCTATTGTTAAGATAACTCATGCAAGTGACTGGCCACTTGCCTGGTCATGGCGGGCAGTTTCAGTCAGCATTTCCCTTAGCAAATTGGCTCATGTGATTATGGAGGCTAAGAAATCCCAAGTTCTATAATGTGGGGACCCAGGAGCGCTGATAGTTTAATTCCAGTCTGGACCTAGGAGCTGATGGATGGTATATGTTCTAACCCAAGTCTAAAGGCTCAATGACAGGCCAGCAGATGGTGTAAGTTCTGTGCCAAGTCTGATTCCAAAGGCAGAAGACTGATGTCCCAGCTTGAAGACCATCAGACAGAGAGAGCAAATTATCTTTTGTCTTGCCTTTTGTTCTCTTCAGGCCTTTAGGGGATTAGGTGAGGCCTGCCCACATCAGGAACGGCAGTCTGCTTTACTAAGTCTGTGGATCAAATGTTAATTTCATCCAGACATGCTCTCACAGTGCCCAGATTGTTTAACCAAATATCTGGGCACCTTGTGGCCCAGCCAAGTTAACACATAAAATTAACTATCATAACTGAACTTTCAGATTTGCTTTCTGCATTTAGTCCATTGGGATATATTGTTTTGCTTAAATTATATGAAGAAAATCTAACCTTATATAGGTACACAGTTAGAAAATGGAGGCCCATGTCACTTCCCTGAAAGAAGTCAGTGTCTCCTAGGGATCTTCGGACCAAATTTTGGGAACCACTAATCAAGAACATAGTAATAAACTTAGAGGAAATGGAAAAATTGTGAGCAGATAGGAAAAAGCTCATATATGTTTGTAGGAGGAAAAAAATACAGTCTTACTCATAATGATTAAATATTTAAAGGTGATTATGTAATAACTTAGATATCAGATTTCTTCTGGTTCCTTCAGTTTTCTCTGAATTGCAGTTATTATCCATTGAATGCAAGATATAGAGGAAGGAGATTTAATGTCACCAAGCTAAAAGGGTTACGAGAAACCCTAACAAGAAAAAGCACAGTAATTGTGACTGTTAGATGGAAGGGAGATTGTTATTTGTTGAATTGTGTCCCCTCAACTTATGTACCTACACACATTTGAGTTTTTGACTTCTGTTTGATATGTTGGAATATTTTGATTCTCATGTAGATCAGGGGCTTTAAATATACCTGTATACTTAAAGATTGCAAATTTGTATCTCTAGCCTTTACTTCTTCAAAATTTGTTTGTATTTATTTTTTTGTCATCCCTCTTCTTATCTATCAAAAATATTTAGAGGTTTGAGGGCCTTTTAATATTAATTAAAAGGATATAACACTCAGGATCATAGCAAAATAAGCAGAAAGAAAAGAATGGTCAACAGATTTTTTTTTAAGTTTTATTTTATGATGGGAAATTATTGGAATATGTTTGCATAAAGAAAGGAATTGTTCAGTAGGAAGGGAAAATGTGTGAAGGAAAGCAGGAAATCACATCTCTAGAAAAAAATGGAATGAGATGGGAAAGCCATTGATAGGTAGAGGGAGAGACAGTTTAAGTCATAAAATGAAAATCTGGGTTAGGTACTAGGGCTGTAGACCTTGTGATAGGAAAATAAGGGAGCTCCATCTCCTGCTCTTTGCTTACTAAAGTGGGAAATGAGGTCATCAGTTGAAAATGAGGAAGGAGAGTTCAGTAGTTCTGAGGAAAGTATAAAGTAATCATTTTGGCCAGTCAGCTTGGCAGGAAATTATAGTAGAACTTCCAGGCAGGGCTGAGTGCCTTTGAGGTTCAATGTTATCAGTGTAAAGCAAATATTGTATGTTAATGCATTTACATGAAATCTAGAAAAACCAGTATAGGTGATCTTACTCATAGAGCAGAAATACAGGCACAGACATAGAGAACAAACATGAATACCAAGGAAGAAGGGAGAGTGGTGGGATGAATTGGGGAATTGGGATTGACGCGTATACACTATTGTTGCTAAAGTGAAGTAGCTCAGTCGTGTCTGACTCTCTGCAACCCTGTGGACTGCAGCCTACCAGGCTCTTCCCTCCATGGGATTCTCCAGGCAAGAGTACTGGAGTGGGTTGCCATTTCCTTCTCCAGGGGATCTTCCCAACCCAGGGATTGAACCCGGGTCTCCCGCATTGCAGGCAGACTCTTTAACTTCTGAGCAAGAAGCTCACATTGTTGCTAAGTATAAAGTAAATAACTAATGAGAACCTACTGTGTAGCACAGGGAACTCTACTCAGTGCTCGTGGAGACCTAAATAGGAAGAAAATCCAAAAAAAAGGTATATGTATACATATTGCTGATTCACTTTGTTGTACAGCAGAAACTAACACAACACTGTCAATCAACTGTTCAATCGTGCATGTATGCTCAATCATGTCTCACTCCTTGTGGCCCCATGGACTGTAGCCCACCAGGCTCCTCTGTCATGGGATTTCCCAGGCGATAAAACTGGAGTGGCCTGTCATTTCCTCCTCCAGGAATTAAACCCAGGGATTGAACCTGCATCTTCTGTGTCTCCTGCAGTGGCAGGCGTTTTTTTTTTTTTAATCACTAGCGCCACCTGGGAAGCAAGATTTTAAAAAAAAATAAACTATACTCCAGTAAAAATTAATTTTAAAAAAATCTAAAGGAAATCCAGTCTGGATGTGTGTTTTCTTCAGCAGTGTGTTGTTGCTTGGATTAAGACAAGGAGAGGTTCAGTTAGAACTCAGCTTTTGCCAGGCAGATAGGATGGTGGGGGGAAAGGGTAAGAAAGTCAGAAATGTTTGTGAAACAGTGTTTATAAAGATGACTATGAACACTCATACTGTTCATGCTCAAACTACCGCACAATTGCACTCATCTCATATACTAGTAAAGTAATGCTCAAAATTCTCCAAGCCAGGCTTCAGCAATACGTGAACCTTGAACTTCCTTATGTCCAGGCTGGTTTTAGAAAAGGCAGAGGAACCAGAGATCAAATTGCCAACATCCTCTGGATCATGGAAAAAGCAAAAGAGTTCCAGAAAAACATCTATTTCTGCTTTATTGACTATGCTAAAGCCTTTGTCTGTGTGGATCACAATAAACTGTGGAAAATTCTGAAAGAGATGGGAATACCAGACCACCTGACCTGCCTCTTGAGAAATCTGTGTGCAGGTCAGGAAGCAACAGTTCGAATTGGACATGGAACAACAGACTGGTTCCAAATAGGAAAAGGAGTACGTCAAGGCTGTATATTGTCACCCTGCTTATTTAACTTCTATGCAGAGTACATCATGAGAAACGCTGGGCTGGAAGAAACACAAGCTGGAATCAAGATTGCCGGGAGAAATATCAATAACCTCAGATA
>SJYT01080220.1:455580-520337 GCA_006410635.1 Cephalophus harveyi | reverse complement strand
TAGCATTTCAAAAGCAGAGACATTACTTTGCCGACTAAGGTCCGTCTAGTCAAGGCTATGGTTTTTCCAGTGGTCATGTATGGATGTGAGAGTTGGACTGTGAAGAAGGCTGAGCGCCAAAGAATTGATGCTTTTGAACTGTGGTGTTGGAGAAGACTCTTGAAAGTCCCTTGGACTGCAAGGAGATCCAACCAGTACATTCTGAAAGAGATCAGCCCTGGAATTTCTTTGGAAGGAATGATGCTAAAGCTGAAACTCCAGTACTTTGGCCACCTCATGCGAAGAGTTGACTCATTGGAAAAGACTCTGATGCTGGGAGGGATTGGGGGCAGGAGGAGAAGGGGATGACAGAGGATGAGATGGCTGGATGGCATCACTGACTCGATGGACGTGAATCTGAGTGAACTCCGGAAGTTGGTGATAGGGAGGCCTGGCATGCTGTGATTTCATGGGGTCGCAAAGAGTTGGACACGACTGAGCCACTGAACTGAACTGAACTGTTCATGGGTTTCTCTTAGGCAAGAATCCTGAAGTGGTTTGCCATTCCCTTCTCCAGTGGACCACATTTTGTCAGACGTCTCCACCATGACCGGTCTGTCTTGGGTAGTTTAATTGACTTAGACAAGGCTGTGGTCCATGTGATCAGTTTGGTTAGTTTTCTGTGATTGAGGTTTTTATTCTGTCTGCCCTCTGATGGATAAGGATAAGAGGCTTATGGAAGCATCCTGACGGGAGAGACTGAGGGGGAAACTGGGTCTTGTTCTGATGAGCAGGGCCTTGCTCAGTAAATGTTTAATCCAGTTTTCTGTTGATGGAGGACGCTGTGTTCCCTCCCTGTTGTTTGACCTGAGATCAAACTATGGTGGAGGGAATGAAGATAATGGCGGCCTCCTTCAGAAGGTGCGTGCACGCACTGCTGCACTCTGTGCCCCCGACCCTGCAGCCGACCCTGCCCCCGACCCCGCAGCCACTGCAGACCCACGCCTCTACTGGACACTCCTGGACACTCACGGACAAGTCTGGCTCCGGCTCTTGTGGGGTCACTGTTCAGTGGTGACTGTGGCTCAGATCATGAACTTAGTATTGCAAAGTTCAGACTTAAATTGAAGAAACTAGGGAAAACCACTAGACCATTCAGGTATGACCTAACTCAAATCCCTTACGATTATACAGTGAAAGTGACAAGTAGATTCAAGGGATTACATCTGATAGAGTGCCTGAAGAAGTATGGATGGATGGACAGAGGTTCTTGACATTGTCCAGGAGGCAGTGATCAAGACCATCCCCAAGAAAAAGAAGTGCAAAAGGCAAAATGGTTGTCTGAGGAGGCCTTACAAATAGCTGAGAAAAGACAAAAAGTGAAAGGCAAAGGAGAAAAGGAAAAATATACCCATTTGAATGCAGAGTTCCAAAGAATAGCATGGAGAGATAAGAAAGCCTTCCTCAGGGATCAGTGTAAAGAAATAGAAGAAAACAATAGAATGGTAAAGACTAGAGATATCTTCAAGAAATGTAGAGATACCAAAGGAACTGTTCATGCCAAGATGGGCTCAATAAAGGACAGAAATGGTATGGACTTACCAGAAGCAGAAGATATTAAGAGGTGACAAGATTACACAGAAAAACTCTGCAAAAAAGATCTTCACGACCCAGATAATCATGATGGTGTGATCGCTCACACTCACCTAGAGCCAGACATCCTGGAATGTGAAGTCAAGTGGGCCACNTATGGACTTACCAGAAGCAGAAGATATTAAGAGGTGACAAGATTACACAGAAAAACTCTGCATAAAAGATCTTCACGACCCAGATAATCATGATGGTGTGATCGCTCACACTCACCTAGAGCCAGACATCCTGGAATGTGAAGTCAAGTGGGCCACAGGAAGCATCACTATGAACAAAGCTAGCAGAGGTGATGGAATTCCAGTTGAGCTGTTTCAAATCCTGAAAGATGATGCTGTGAAAGTGCTGCACTCAGTATGCCAGCAAATTTGGAAAACTCAGCAGTGGTCACAGGACTGGAAAAGGTCACTTTTCATTCCAATCCCAAAGAAAGGCAATGCCAAAGGATGTTCAAACTACCACACAATTGCACTCATCTCACATGCTAGCAAAGTAATGCCCAAAACTCTCCAAGCGAATTTTCATCAATACCAAGAACTTCAGATGTTCAACCTGGGTTTAGAAAAGGCAGAGGAACCAGAGATCAAATTGCCAACATCAGGTGGATCATCGATAAAGCAAGAGAGTTCCAGAAAAACACCCATTTCTGCTTTATTGACTATGCCAAAGCCTTTGACTGTGTGGATCACCACAAACTGAAAAATTCTTCAAGAGATGGGAATACCAGACCACCTTTCCTGCCTCCGGAGAAATCTGTATGCAGGTCAAGAAGCAACAGTTAGAACTGGACATGGAATAACAGACTGGTTCCAAATCAGGAAAGGAGTACATCAAGGCTGTAAACTGTCACTGCTTGTTTAACTTATACGCAGAGTACATCATGTGAAATGCTGGGCTGGACGAACCACAAGGTGGAATCAAGATTGCCCAGAGAAATATCAATAACCTCACATATACAGCTGATACCACCCTTATGGCAGAAAGTGAAGAGGAACTAAAGAGCCTCTTGATGACAGTGAAAGAGGAGAGTGAAAAAGTTAGTTTAAAGCTCAACATTCTGAAAACTAAGATCATGGCATCCAGTCCCATCACTTCATGGGAAGTAGATGAGGAATCAGTGGGTGACTTTATTTTTCTGGGCTCCAAAATCACTGCAGATGGTGATTGCAGCCATGAAATTATAGATGATTTCTCCTTGGAAGGAAAGTTATGACCAACCTAGACAGCATATTAAAAAGCAGAGACATTACTTTGCCAACAAAGGTCTGTCTAGTCAGGGCTATGGTTTTTCCAGTGGTCATGTATGGATGTGAGAGTTGAAGTATAAAGATGGGAGAGTATAAAGTATAAAGATGGGAGAGTATAAAGAAACCCGAGTGCCGAAGAATTGCTGCTTTTGAACTGTGGTGTTAGAGAAGACTCTTGAGAGTCCCTTGGACTGCAAGGAGATCCAACCACTCCATCCTAAAGGAGATCAGTCCTGGGCATTCATTGGAAGGATTGATGTTGAAGCTGAAACTCTAATACTTTGGCCACCCGATGCAAAGAACTGACTCATTGGAAAAGACCCTGATGCTGGGAAAGATTGAGGGCAGGAGGAGAAGGGGACGACAGAGGATGAGATGGCTAGATGGCATCACCTACTCGATGGACTTGGGTTTGGGTGAACTCCGGGAGTTGGTGATGGACAGGGAGGCCTGGCGTGCTGCAGTCCATGGGGTAGCAAAGAGTTGGACGCGACTGAACTGAACTGACAAACACTTAAGAGTGGTAAAAAAGAAAATGCAGTTAAAAAGTGTTACTCAGTTGTGTCCAACTCCTTGCAACCCCATGCACTGTAGCCTGCCAGGCTCCTCTGTCCATGGAATTTTTCTAGGCAAGAATACTGTTGTGGGTTGCCGTTTGCTTCTCCAGGGGATCATCCTGACCTTGGGATCGAACCTGGGTCTCCTGCATTGGAGGCAGATTCTTTACCAACTAGGCTACCAGGGAAGTGTAAATGTGATAGGATAGTTGTCTCCATAAGGTTGCAAAATTATTGCAGCTCATCTGTGGAGGTCAGAGTATGGACAGGAGAGCAAATGAATATATCTTTCATCTGTAGTGAGGAATAAACTATGGGACAAGGCTCACACCCTGGTCAGAGGGGCTGAGAGATGAGTTGGGGACCTGAAATTTTGTTGTAGTGAAAATTGCAAGATGACTGGAATTCCCTTGCTTTCAAACTTATTCATTGGCCCACTATTCCTATTGAATTGAATACTCTCAAAAGAAAAAAAATCATTCTCACATTCCTTTTTATTTTTCAAGTATGAAAAATGTATAAAGCATGTTTCCAATAACAATTTGATGTTATGAATTTGACTAATTTATCTGACATAGATGGGATTGGTATATTTTGGAAAGCCAAAGGTCTATTTTCCGGTAAGCCATAGATGGATAGTGTTAATATTTTAGAATATTATTCTCCAGTATTATTTTTCTCTGTATATTTATTGTTTTATAGCTGATATTAGGAAGTGGATAGTTGTGTATGCTTTTTTTTTAAAGCTTACTCTTAAGCACATTTGGTTAGAGAATTTTAACCAATGGAAATAATCCTTTTCTAAGTCTGTTGAGAGCCATCAATATAATGTCATTGTCTCATCTTTTTAAACAGATAGGTTAAAATAATTCATTGTTTAACAAAAAATTTTGTTTGTATAATTAATGAAAAACTGCAAGTAGAGGAAACATGGTAAAGAGAAAAGCAGAAATAAGTTAGAAAGTAGAATTGTTACACTGAAGATAGAAAAAATGTATACATTCCTAGCAAATCCAGTTAAGAAAGAAAAAAACACCTTAATGAAATAGACTTAATACAAACCTATCAAAGCTTATGGAGTTGAACTGGAACTAAGGAAATCAAGAATGTTATAATAGTACCAACTATCAAAAAGGTTTCTGGATCTAACGAAATCACCAATGAAGTCTTTTATATTTTTTAAGGAAAATAAAATTTCCTTGTATAAAACTACACAGAACAAGGTTAGAGAACAAAAGCATTTAAAAATACTAATGAATCTTTATCAGTGAAAGTGTTAAAGGCTGCTATCAAATCTAATTAAAGGTCTCATCTACCATCTGCCTACTACTGTGAAGTTGTTACAATATGAAGAAATTTATTGCTGTATTTTATCAGATGTAATTGGGGGAAAATGATGCTCTAATGCTGTTTGATCAAATTTTTGTGCCCCTTCCTAATCAAATTAATTTAAAATGAAAATAAAGGAATACTTTAATAGCATGACAGGAAGAATGTTCTTAATTATTAGCTATACTAAATTTGTTTTTTAAATAATCAGATTTAAACAGAAAATGCCTATAAAACTGGTTACCATTAGTCTTTAATTCAACTTTAGTTCAACATTGCTACTTAGTGTGGTTTGTGAATTGGTGCCAGTCCATGAATTGCCTGTTGCTGTCAAGAAATAAAAAGAATTGAGAGGAGGTATTTAAAAACTTTTGTAGAAAGTTGATGTTTTTTAGTACCAGAAAATGACACTTAGACATGTGTTTTGTATTTTGGGCTTATATACCTTTTCAGTTTCTTTTCCTAGTTTTTTTTTTTAACTAGTTTGTAAATTAATTTATTTTTTATTTGTTACCTATTAATTTTTATTAGTATTATTAAATGTTATTCTGTAATGAGTTGGAAGTAGGAAGAACTGACCATAGGTATTTTGAGAGACATTGTTCTGAATTATGCCACTAGTAAAAACATTTGAAAGAGACAAATGTACCACTCACGACTCATGAAGCCACATGATGTTTTGTACCAAGAAGTCCACTAGAAACTAGTATAGTAAATAAGAGTTAGTAAAGTGGTCACGTGTAGAGAATATTGTAGCTTTAGATTTGGAAATTTTTTTTTCAGTTTTATGATTTTGTGGGATTTCATCATGAAGAACCAAATTTATTGTTTTAATGATGAGAAGTAATATTAGAGAATAGCAGAAATGCCAGTGGTTCAACACGTTAAAAGATGTGTAATAATGGGAAAAGGTAAAAAATCTTATTGTGAAAAAAAGAACAGTTTTGATTTTTAAAAATTTTGATGAAAATGTAAAATAGGAAGCTATATGCTAATGTAAATGGACATTTTAATCTAAATGTTAATATGTATGGTAACTCAGTTAATGATTTAGCATATTTTCCTTTAAAATTCTTGTTTTTAGAGAACAGAATCTTGGCATTGTCTTCCTCAAGAAATGGACTCTTCCTGTACCTTGGATACAGCCCAGACTGGCTTTAATATGAGAGAGAAAGGGACTGAAGTGACCGACTTCACCTCTTTGGAGGAAGGAATATTGACTCAATCAGAAAATCAAGGAAAGGATCCCAACAGAGACCTCTTATGTTCTCCATTGCTAGGTAATACCTCTTTATTTTTAGCTAGTAGTAATAGCTCACATTTACAAAATACGCATGGGGGACTTGAAATCTTGCATCTAAATCCTTGAGTTGAGCTCTGTAGAACTGTACTCAAACATATTAGCTTATTTCTGGTTTTTCACACTGGCCAGCTGGTCCAGTTATGTTAAATATGCAATTGCTCCTCATTTTATCATTCCCTGTTGCTCTCAGAAGGCATAAAAAGCTTTCTCATGGATATATGCCTCCTCAGTCCTGACTCTGTGGGGTTTTTCTTGGGGTAACCACATATGTTATCCTTTGACTGCTTCTCTCAGCAATGGAGGCTCCATGATGTATAAAAACCAAACAGAAAACAAATGTTCATGCTTACCTAATTAGCTTCTTAGAACTAGTTAAGACATTTATCATTATCCTAAGTTTTTAGATCCAAACATTGAGATAAAGAGGTTAAATGACTTGTCTGAGGCAGATCTTCCTGTTTTCCTCTGTTTAATATGGAACTAATTTATTAGCTCTTTACAAAAGATAAACTTCTAGTCCTTTTCAAATCATCAGGGTAGGAGGTAGAATTATACTGTCATTACTTTAGATTGTTACACATATATAGGAATGCTTAGGCAATATGGTAATTTCAATTTTTTTATGCCTAAATCATAATTCAAATATTATTTTGTTTTTCCTTCTGGTTTCTTCAGATTTTTATTTTCAAAAATTGAAGAAAATGCAACCACCACAGATTTTACAGTTAACCTTTGTCACGGGTGTGGGATTCAGCCATGGAGGTGTCTTAACAGAATTTTGTAGAGGAGCATGAATTAGCAGTTAATTCAACAAGTTCTTTTCAAATGCTATCCAAGTAAAAATGACCAGTGCCAATATATTCAGTGATGTAGATCATCAAAGTCAATTTTAGTTTTATATTTAAAGAAAGATGTTGACAAGAGTTAGAGTGCCCTTGTAAGAGGAGGTAACATTGATAGCATATGAAAGAAAAGACTTTGCTATAATCAGATATTTGAAGGACTGTCATGCTAAAGATGAAGCAACTTATTTTTCATTTATTCATTTATTTAGCAAATATCTAAGTGCCTATTGTGTGTTATACACTAGGAATATATAGAGGAAAGCTATGTTGTCTTTTGGAAAGACAGTACAATAACAGGAAAATAGTAGCACCATAGGACGAGTTGGATAACGGTCTACAGCAGGGGTCTGCAAGCTGCTAGTCACAGGTCGAAGCCTGATTTTGTACTGTCTGTGGGCTAAAAAAGGTTTTAGTATCTTTATAGGATTGTGAAAAACAAATGAACAAAAGAATTACATGGGACAGAGACACCATGTGTGATCAACAAAGCCTGAAATATTTACTCGCTGACCTTTTATAGGAAATGTTTGCCAATTCCTAGTCTAGAGTTGAAAATCGGAGAAGGCAGTGGCACCCCACTCCAGTACTCTGGCCTGGAAAATCCCATGGATGGAGGAGCCTGGTGGGCTACAGTCCATAGGGTCACTAAGAGTCAGACACGACTGAGCAACTTCACTTTCACTTTTCACTTTCATGCATTGGAGGAGGAAATGGCAGCCCACTCCAGTGTTCTTGCCTGGAGAATCCCAGGACTGGTGGAGCCTGGTGGGCTGTCTTTGGGGTTGCAGAGAGTCAGATATGACTGAAGTGACTTAGCAGCAGCAGCAGCAGCAGAGTTGAAAATGAGACTACAAAACTTGTAGGGAGGCTGTTTTCAACTAGTAGAGCCATTTAATAATGGGATATAGCTAATAATAATAATATAGCTAATAATGTTATATAGCTATATAGCAAAAAAAAGTGGGCATTATGTCACAGCAAATAAGTGAAGTTCTCTAATAGAATAGTCTCAACATTGGGTTGGAGATTCTGCTACATGGCTTGAGTTTTATAGCTCCAGTTTCTCATTTACTGTAGATAAAACAGAACATTTTAGTAATTAGATTAGATCCTGGGATCTGATGACCAGAGGAAATTTCATCATTGTGACTTTGTTAGGCTTGAATCCAGTCATTGTAGAGTGGATCTCATCAGTGGCAAATGTCATGATGATGACTGGGGCCAGAACGGTTAGATATTTCAAAAAAGAGATTCAGGCCAGCAACAGTTGTCCAAGTGTGAGGAAATGTGGGGTCTTTGTTTAAAAGTTTCACAATTCTTAGAGGAATGAAAGATTTCTGTTATGAAGGTTTAAGACTGAGCTTATAAGCCAGAGCCAAGGAAGAATTGTACCAATTAGTCCTTGGTGGTAAATGTTATTGTTATCTTTCATTCTCCCATTTTTGATTAATCCATTTAATAAATAAATAATTGTATTCTGAGTGCCTACTAAGTGCAGGAGGTACTTTGTAGCAGGTATTTTGCTAAGCACTGAGGATATAGTTCTGAATAAAGCAGACATGGAATTGGTAATCTAAGTGGGAAGCAGACAGACTGAAGATTAAAACAAGAGTGTGACAGTTATGGTAGGGAAGAAATGCAGTTTTATAAGCATTGTGAAATCAAGAAGGTATACTGTAGTCACAGTATTACATTCATATTTAGAGAACATTTCAGTTTTAGCAAAGCATCACTTGTCTAGTTAAATTAATATGAAATAGAAAGCTATTGGTTTTATAGATTTGATTCTGCTAGTGTTTACTTTTTTGTTTTTGTAATTGTATAAATACTATAAGGAATAAGGAGTTTATACCTAGTTGTACATATTTAGGGATGTTAGAACTTATTTAAGGTGACATTCAGGTATTCACAAACGTTTTTTTTCCTTTAAATTAGCAGTTTTCAAACATTTTGGCCACAGGATTTCCTTGACACACTTTAAAATTACTGAGAACTTTTGTTGATGTGGCTTTTTGATGTTTTCCAATATTAGAAATTATTAAAGCTGAAAAACTTTAAAAATGAGTTTATCAATTCATTCAAAAGTAGCAACTCCATTGATGTTATAAATTAACCTGGTTTATTAGAAAAATAACTGTTTCAAAATCAAGAATACTTAGAAGACTAGTGTTGTTTTAGTTAAAAATGTGTAATGTCTGACTTATTAGAAGACACACAGGTTCTGATACCTGCTTCTGCCTTCAGTATGTTGCTCTATCATATGTGATGTAGCTTCTGGGAAATTCCATGGTATCCTTATGAGATAATGAAAGTGAATAAAGCAAATGATATGTTAATATTATTTTGAATATCACTTTGACCCAGGCATCTTCTGGGAGTATCTTAAGGATGCCTAGGAGCCTGTGAACCACATTTTGATATAAGATGGAAAGAAACAATCATAATTGTTAGGAGTATTTGCTAAAAAATATAGTGTTTAGGTCTAGATTGTACTCTGGCATATAAGCTATTTGAATGTGAACAGATTACTTAGTATTTTTTAAGATTTATAATCATGTTTCTGCATCTGTAAGATGACTATAATAAAACCTGTACTTCAAGTTTGTTATGAGGATTAAATAAAATATTGTATGTTAAGTGCCTGCATCTTGTCGTTTAGCCACTCAGTTGTGTCTGATTCTTTGTGGTCCCATGGACTGTAGCCTGCCAGGTTCCTCTGTCCATGGTATTTTCCAGGTAAGATTGCTACAGTGGGTAGCCATTTTCTTCTCCAAACTTGGATCTTAATAAATGGTATTTGCTGCTGTTGTTACATTATCATACTAATGCTTGTGGTGGAAGTTTCCAGATGGCAACGTTTAGGTTCTTTAAGATATTATATAAGCCAAGCAGTTAATTATCAGCATTCCCAACATTTTTATGTTTGAAACTTTGCAGTCCTACAGGACAATTTTGCTTCTCCTGATTTGCCTTTGCTGACGTGTTTGACAGAACGTCAAGAGTTTGGGCCTGATTCCTTATTTCATCAAAGTGAACTAGATTTTGCACCTCTGAGGTAGGATGATTTATTTTTGTACTTGCATGTAGCCTTTTTACTCTTTGTTTTCTTGTTCTAAGTTGTTACTAAATTAATGACTTGTAGTGAGACTTTGGGATGATGTTCTTTCTCAGTACACACTCTGAAGGTAACAAGGCCTTAAGACACAGTACGTGTTAATTTGGCAGAATAATATGTGTAAAGATAGGCAGGGGAGTGTAGTTTATTTAAAAATAATTTCTAATGTATTCTAGCACACTAGGCATATTTCAGTTTAGAAGGCACACTGGATTTTCTTCTTTATATATCTGCTGATTTGCTGTCCACCAGCCCACTCCCATTCTGTAAAAAGCACCCGTTTCATAGTCACTAGCTCGTTTGGCATCCCTATTTTTGTCAGCCAGTATTGAGTGAACCTAGTTATCTCTCTTTCCTGTGTAGGAGGTGCAAATAGAAAGTAATGAAGTAGCATGATTTTTCTAACAGATGTATCTAAATTAAGTTATTCCAAATTAATGTCTTTTAGTAATCATGAGAGACAAGTCTCAAATTCTTCAAATCATATTTGGAATTATCCAAAAATTTGTTTTTTTCTTTTAGAAATAAAAAAGACAACATAAACGAAAAACTATAAATGTTTACAGAGTTACAAACCTCTGCCCTTATGCTGTGTTTTACTTTAAAATCACCTTTATGAAAAGTGTTCTATACACAGTAGTCAACCAATGATTAGGTTATGTTTTGTTTGAAGAGTCGATCACTTAAGTGGTTTTTAAGAACATAATAACTAGTAAAAGAATTAGTGCATGTTAAATGAATATTAAATTATGATAAGTAAAAAATTGCATATTTTAAATGGTAAAGTTTGAAATTTTCATTTAAAGAATCATCTTTGGGGCATAGTATTGTTTTGAGAGAAGCCTGAGAAAATATCAGGTCATAGGATGGTAGTTCATCATCTGTCTACAAAAAAATTGCTGTATTCAATCATCAGCCACTCTAAAGGAATTTGAAATTAGAACTTTTTTCAACATACTTTTCAAATAACCTCAATTTTAGTAACATCAGTTTTGCATTTTTTTCATATTAATATTTAAAAAAAGGTAAATGTTTTTAATGTGTTATTTATTTATTTTTAACTGTATATTTTCAGGGGAATTCCTGGTAAGTCTGAAGACACTGAATGGTTTTCTCGACCGTCGGAAGTTAGTGAAGCTTTATTCCAGGCAGCCTCAGGAGTAGCTTCAGACTTAGTTAACAGTTGCTTTAGTATATCTCAGCACCCACTTATAGGTAGTACAGCTGTTAAGTCTCAGCACTCTTTATTAACTCCTGAACAAGGGACTAAAGAAGAGACTGTTTCATCTAGTACACTTGATGATCAGAAAACCTGCGAAGACTCTGGTAATTATGATGCTGTTTATTCATATATGTCATGGGAGACACAAGAAGTTATACAGGAGCCAGCAACCAATTTAGCTCATAAAGATCAAGTTTCTTTTTCAACTGCATCTGATATAAGTGATGAATACATAAATCCTAAAGGCAGTGACAGTTTTGATGCTTCTTATTTATATGCACAGTATGGGAAACAAGGAACTTTACAGCAATCAGAAAAATATTTAGCCAGTAAGGACCATGATTCTTATTCAGATTCATCTGACACAATTGATAGAAATAAAATTCCTAAGGAAAGTGACAATTTCTCTTTTTCAAATAAGCCGTGGAGCAAGCAGGAAGCTTCACACCATCCAGAAATATATCTAATCAGTAAGGATCATGTTTCTTTTCCACATGAAGTTGCTCCTCATTTTAATGATAAAACACCACATTCTTTTTGGCATTGTTTGTTGGGATCAGGAGGAAGCGAGGTTCCCTTGATGTCTGATAGTCATTATTTTGAGAGCGTTTGTTTAAGGGCTCCTGTTGAGAATGAGGTGAAACAAAAGGTGGATTCTTTGGAGAGTTATAAAAGCAATGAAGAAGATCTGGGGAAAGGATTATCTCAATGTTTTGAATTAAAGGAGAATAGAAATACTTTAGTGCTTTCAGAGGTGCATCCCAGATCTTCAGAAATACAATATATTCAGAATGTTATAGTTCCTGATAATTCTGTAGAAGTTTCAGAAGCCCATATACTCTCCCGGGGGCTTGATGCCTCTACGATGGAGATTTCTGATGGTCCTCTTCAGACTATTAAATCCAACTCAAATGAGACATCAGAACAACTGTATTTTCAAGAAGAAAGAAACCAAGAGGCAACTTCTGTTTTTGATGGGGAAAATGTTGGTGCTACGAAAAATGTAGCTTTTCAGGCAGTTATTGCCTCTATTGAACCTTCCAAGAAAGAGAGTACAGTAAATGAAATCCAAACTGACATCAACAAATCTTTAACAAATGACAGCCAAGGAAGTGAACCAAAAAGTCCAGATCCTTCCCTGTTAAATTACAATGAAAACCTTTTCCTTGATAAACTTAATCATCCACGCTATCAGTCTACTCCTGGGGTGTTTGAATCAGGAGCTTCAAAACCATTGTATAAAAAAGATGATGGTGATAGCTCCCTGTACTGGCATCACAATTTAAAATCAATCCCCAGTGCTCCTCAGGAAATACTGATTAAGCCACTTTCTGTTAGTCCAGAGCTTAAGTCATCATCTTCTTTAAGTGAAAAATCTCTCAGACAGGCTGTTGGTCTTGGCAAAACATGGTCAACTTTATTTCAGTATGGTATAGACAGTGAACAGTTTCTTCCCATTGGGAAGATAAAGTCTGTTTCTGCTCTTGACCTTGCAGAGAAGTTAGGACCTTCAAACATTATTTACCCAATGAAAGTATGGACTTCAGATTCTTTGCTTTCACAAGATTTAAAGCAGCACACCTTTGAAGAAGTTGCAGATTCCTCAAACTGTATTTTGGGTAAGACTGTAAACTCTAGCTACATCATTGAAGGTCCATCTGCAGCTGTAGGAAGCAGCTTTTCAGCAAACTTGGTGGCACGTGATGCAAAGTCACAAGGTGCTTTACCAGTGATCAGTAATGCACCATTAATTACAGTTGGCCAAAAAACATTGCTGAAAGCTGATACGGGCCAAGGTGAAATGCCTCGGCCTTTGGGAGCCAAGTCCAGTTTTACTATACATACAATTATGCAAAATGACTCCTATTTTGTAGAGGGCCTGCAGGGGAAGGCTGAATCTGACATCTGTACTCTGGATGATGATACTGAATGCTGTAGCGTAGATGAAAATGCTGTTGTATGCAGTAAAAGACAAGAGGTAAGACAATAAAATGAGTATTGGGGAGAGACATGGTCTTTTTCATTATTGTTTTAGGAAATGGTATTGTTTGTTTTTATTTTTACTTTTTACTATTTCCCAGATATGTGACCAAGGTGACTTGACTGGTGAGTGTGTTGAGCTAACAGGTTTAGAAAATTTGCTTGATGATCTAGAGATTTGTGACAGCTCCCTGCAGTGGCAATCTACTGTACAGCTACCATCTAAGGAAGACAGCAGTTTTGAAGATTCTGTAAGTCTTTCTATTAGACATTTCTTATATGGTGGGGAAACAGATTTTAGTTGAAAAACTGGGGTGAGAATAAAGGGCTATTTATATCCTCCAATACCAAATTGTGATGTGTAATCTGGTTTTCATCTGATATCCAGGAGTATGCTGCATTAATTTACTAGAAGTTGGCATAAAAGAAATGTTTGTGATTTTAGACCATGAGACTCAATAAGTTCTATGGTGTTTTGGGAAAAAAGGCCAGCCTTTGGAGCATCCAGGCCCTTCATACTGAAATATCTTAACTCTTTCAAATTGTGCTGGCAAGAACCTCTGGGATGGTGTTAAGATTAAACTCATTCATTGCTATTGCTGTTGCTGTTGCTAAGTCGCTTCAGTCGTGTCCGACTCTGTATGACCCCATAGATGGCAGCCCACCAGGCTACCTGTCCCTGGGATTCCCCAGGCAAGAACACTGGAGTGGGTTGCCATTTCCTTCTCCAACGCATGAAAGTGAAAAGTGAAAGGGAAGTCGCTCAGTGGTGTCTGACTCTTAGCGACCTCATGGACTGCAGCCTACCAGGCTCCTCCATCCATGGGATTTTCCAGGCAAGAGTACTGGAGTGGGGTGCCATTGGAGATACTCAATTGTGCTTTTTCCACCCTCTGGCCTTCAGTGTAACAGCCCTTGGAATAGGCCTTGAAATATTCATGTATTTCTGTTTAGAAGCCCCTGAAAGATTTTAATTTCAGACATAACTTAAAGTCAAAATTTTGTTTTATACAAGGCTTGATTTGCTTGGATCCTTGGATCTTCTGATTTTAATGGTTCTCTGGCCCTGTTGCCCATCTGGTTTTGTCTGACACTGTCAGCCCCACCCTGAGTCCTTTTACCTGATAATGTATCCTTACATTCTATTAGTCATTAAATATAGTTAGGTTACATATATATGGCGGAGAAGGCAATGGCACCCCACTCCAGTACTCTTGCCTGGAAAATCCCATGGATGGAGGAGCCTGGTAGGCTGCAGTCCATGGGGTCGCGAAGAGTCGGACACGACTGAGCGACTTCACGTTCACTTCTCACTTTCATGCATTGGAGAAGGAAATGGCAACCTACTCCAGTGTTCTTGCCTGGAGAATCCCAGGGACGATGAAGCCTGGTGGGCTGCTGTCTATGGGGTCGCACAGAGTCGGACACGACTGAAGTGACTTAGCAGCAGCAGCAGCAGCACATATATATGGTGTACTTAATGTTACTTTCCTTTTCCTATTTTCCCATGTATAAGATAAATATGTCATTGGAAAGCTGCTAGTTTGAGCTGCAATTATATTTTGACCTGTAGGTTTGGGTAGTTAAAAAGAGAAAATGAACAAAAATATTGTGATAAGCTTTTCCTTTTATTTCAGTTTATTGAATTTATTTACAGATAGTAGAATTTATTTATAGGTAGTTTTATTTTCTTCAATATTCTAGACATTGTTTACTTCTATTTTTCAATTTAATAACAATAGGGATGATAATGATAGCTAATATGTTGTGCTCAAATACTATGCTAAGAGGTTTACTTTATATATGATACCTCAATTCATTTAGTCCTTTGGTCAATCCTATCAGGTAGGGTTATAGAGATACCAAGGGAACATTTCCCTTGATACCAAAGATGAGCCAATACCAAAGATGGGCTCAATAAAGGACAGAAATGGTATGGACCTAACAAAAGCAGAAGATATTAAGAAGAGGTGGCAAGAATACACAGAAGAACTGTGATCTTTATGACCCAGATAATCATGGTGGTGTGATCACTCACACTCACCTAGAGCCAGACATCCTGGAATGTGAAGTCAAGTGGGCCACAGGAAGCATCACTACGAACAAAGCTAGTGGAATTCCAGTTGAGCTATTTCAAATCTTAAAAGATAATGCTGTGAAAGTGCTGCACTCAATATGCCAACAAATTTGGAAAACTCAGCAGTGGCCGCAGGACTGGAAAAGGTCAGTTTTCATTCCAACCCCAAAGAAAGGCAATGCCAAAAAATGCTCAAACTACCACACAATTGCACTCCTTTCACATGCTAGTAAAGTCATGCTCAAAATTCTCCAAGCCAGGCTGCAACAATATGTGAACCAAGAACTTCCAGATGTTCAACCTGGGTTTAGAAAAGGCAGAGGAACCAGAGATCAAATTGCCAATATCGGTTGGATCATCAGAAAAGCAAGAAAGTTCCAGAAAAACATCTATTTCTGCTTTATTGACTATGCCAAAGCCTTCGACTGTGTGGATCACAATAAACTGTGGAAAATTCTTCAAGAGATGGGAATACCAGACCACCTGACCTGCCTCTTGAGAAACCTGTATGCAGGTCAGGAAGCAACAGTTAGAACTGGACATGGAACAACAGACTGGTTCCAAATAGGAAAAGAAGTATGTCAAGGCTGTAAGTTGTCACCCTGCTTATTTAAGGTCTATGCAGAGTACATCATGAGAAACGCTGGGCTGGATGAAGCACAAGCTGGAATCAAGATTTCCGGGAGAAATATCAATAACCTCAGATATGCAGATGATACCACCATTATGGCAGAAAGTGAAGAAGAACTAAAAAGCCTCTTGATGAAAGTGAAAGAGGAGAGTGAAAAAGTTGGCTTAAAGCTCAACATTCAGAAAAAGAAGATCATGGCATCTGGTCCCATCACTTCATGGTAAATAGATGGGGAAACAGTGTCAGACTTCATTTTTGGGGGCTCCAAAATCACTGCTGATGGTGACTGCAGCCATGAAATTAAAAGACGCTTACTCCTTGGAAGGAAAGTTACAACCAACCTAAACAGCATATTAAAAAGCAGAGACATTACTTTGTCAGCAAAGGTCCATCTAGTCAAGGCTATGGTTTTTCCAGTGGTCATGTATGGATGTGAGAGTTGGACTATAAAGAAACTGAGCACCAAAGAATTGATGCTCTTGAACTGTGATGATGGAGAAGACTCTTGAGAGTCCCTTGGACTGCGAGGAGATCTAACCAGTCCATCCTAAAGGAGATCAGTCCTGGGTGTTCATTGGAAGGACTGATTTTCAAGCTGAAACTCCAATACTTTTAGGAAAGTTACAACCAACCTAAACAGCATATTAAAAAGCAGAGACATTACTTTGTCAGCAAAGGTCCATCTAGTCAAGGCTATGGTTTTTCCAGTGGTCATGTATGGATGTGAGAGTTGGACTATAAAGAAACTGAGCACCAAAGAATTGATGCTCTTGAACTGTGATGATGGAGAAGACTCTTGAGAGTCCCTTGGACTGCGAGGAGATCTAACCAGTCCATCCTAAAGGAGATCAGTCCTGGGTGTTCATTGGAAGGACTGATTTTCAAGCTGAAACTCCAATACTTTGGCCACCTGATGTGAAGAGCGACTCATTTGAAAAGACTCTGATGCTGGGAAAGATTGAAGGCAGGAGGAGAAGGGGATGACAGAGGATGAGATGGTTGGATGGCATCATCTACTCAATGGACATGGGTTTAGGTGGACTCTGGGAGTTGGTGATGGACAGGGAGGCCTGGCGAGCTGCAGTTCATGGGGTCGCAGAGTCGGACATGACTGAGCGACTGAGCTGAACTGGTTATCATCCCCATTTTACAATTGATTATTTAGAGGGTTAAAGAACTTGCTGATAATCATTTAGCAAGTAGGGGAACTAGTATTTGAAACTATCCTTGTATATATACTTAATGAATATACCATAAATTGCTTCCCTGTTTAACTGTTCTTCAGTGACACCGAAGCCAAGATTTTGCATTGCTTTGGCAAGAATGAAGGTCAAAGTTAGTTTTAGTAAGAATGAGAAGCAAAATATCAATTTTAAACTTAGAGTTTCTTTTTGTTCTTTTTCTTTCAGTTTTATTGAGATATAAGTTTTAAGGGATACAGTGTAATGACTTGACTTACATACACCATGAAATGATTACTGCAGTAAATTTAGTGAACACCCATCATTTCATAAACATTAAAGAAACAAAAAATGTTTTCCTATTATTAGAACTCTTAGGATTTACTCTTTTAAAACAGCACTGTTAATTATATTTACATTTGAGTTTCTAATTTTTTTGCTAGAACTACTTTTGTAACTTATGTCAACTTTTCATATAGATAAAGTATATTTGAAGATGTGAAGATATATATTTATTTAGTTAATAGTGATGTGCTGAGATTAACTCTGACACAATTCCAAACTTTATTTGCCCTTAACTGTAACTTTAAGTATGTTTTTTTTTAGTCCAGGGAGAATGCTGTTTTCTATGTTGTCTTTCATTCTTAGGTCTCTGCTATATTCTGGGACTTACATAATGCTAAATATTAGAGAAACAATGAGCCAGACCTGGTAATCATCTTTTTTTTTTTTTTTTTGGTAATCATCTTTCTACATGGCTCAACTTGCTCTCAGGAGGTTTGCCTATTGTTTAGTTTCTTCCTTATTATCATCTATGTCTCAGAAGAGTTGTTCATACCTGTTTGTCTCACTTTGGTACCCATCCATCATTCTCTGACTGATTATTTGGGTATCCATTTACATATGATGTAGGTTGGGGCTATGAAGAGAGTGTGGAGAATTGGAGTCAAAACCCTGTTCAGTTACTTTGTTAGCCTTGTACCTTGGTCAAATGATTTTGGAGGAGGATTCTCCTTCCTTGTCTACATAAAGAAATAAGCAGTAATAATCAACCTGAAACATTGTTATACTGAATGGGGTAAGGTATGTAGCATGTATATAGTGCCTGGCTGTTAGTTCCCTTTATTTTAGTGAAATTAGATCAGGCTATTACCAGGGGTTTCCTACTCTAATTTGTTATTTTATTCTTTCTCTCGCCTTGTTCCTGCAAGCATATTACATTCTTCTATCCTCTATAATAAAATACTGTTTTAGTATCCCTTATTTTGGCCGTATAACTCTTAACTATTATTTAAGGTTGACTCCTTAGATAATCTTTCCTTTTTGTCTTGTTGGTTCCCTATCCATCCCATGGGCTTCCCTGGTAGCTCAGATGGTAAAGAATCTGCCCACAGTGCAGGAAATGGGTTCGATTGTTGGGTCAGGAAAATCCCCTGGAGAAGGAAATGGCAACCCACTCCATTATTCTTACCTGGAGAATCCCATGGACTGAGGAGCCTGGTGTGCCCCAGTTCATGGGGTCGCAAAGAGTCTGACACAACTGAATGACTAACACCAAATTTCAAAGAATGTGTTTCCACTTAAGATTTTCTGTGTGGATGATTATCATCTCCATTTTTAGACCCTAGTATTTCTCCTACATAGACCCATATACTATCTTGTATGACATTTTCTTGTGAATATTCCCATCATCTCAAATTTACCTTGCCTAAATCAGAATAACTTATCTTTTTCCTAAAGTCAGAGTGACTTACAGATTTTCTGTTCTTCTAGAGATGTTAATATTTCTTGATTTCTTTATTGTCATTGATTATATCTTCATTGTTGATTATAAACTAGGAGAGAAACCAATCTTGATTTTTTTTTCCCTCCTAACTCCCCTAATTTTTAGCGATAAATATCTGTTGATCTCTTAAATATGTCTCATCTTTTTCATTCTACATTTTCTTTATTACCTACTCTAATATCTGTATATTTTGAAGCTTTGAAATTTTATTAAAGTTAGAATTGGAATAGAAATTGTTTTCCCTATGTTTAGAAGCTTTAGGGGGAAACTGCTATTAAACACAGTGTGCACACACAAGTATTCATCTATTGCGTATGTGATATGTACAGTTGACCTTGAACAGTGTGGGAATTAGGGGCACTGACCCTTTTTGAAGTTGAAAATCCATAGTTGGCCTCCTGTATCCCCAATTCCACCAAATCTAGGATTCTTCCACATCCACAGATTCATCCAATCTTGGATCATGTGTAGTACTGTAGTATTTACCATTGGAAAAAGAAAAACCCATGTATAAGTGGACTAGTACAGTTCAGACCCATGCTGTTTAAGGGTCAACTGTATGTTAGTGAGCTGCATGTCTCCTTCAGCAGTAGGAGAGTTGGAAACTAAGAACTTTGTGTTATGTTTAGAACAGGGTCTCTCCACATTATTGGTTTGGGGTTGGCTAATTCTTTGTTGTGTGGGGGTGTTCTGTGCATTTTAGGATGTTTAGTAACATCCCTGGCCTCTATTCGCTGAATGTCTGTAGCATTACCTCCACTAAAGTTAGGACAGAGAAAAATGTCTCCAGGCCTTGCCACATATTCCTTGGTAGGGGAGGTGAGGGAGTGCAAAATCTTCCCCAGTTGAGAACCATGGGTCTAGAGAAACAATGTAGGCAATAGAATTATTTATTTTCACTTTCTGCCAGCTTCATAAGAATGTTTGTTACTACACATTGAAAAAAGAGCATAGAAAAATTTCAGACTCCATCCTGGGAGGGCAGCACTGGAATAATATTTTAGGAAAATAAACCTAAAAGTGGTATGTTGTTTTTATTGAGAGTATATGTATACTCATATGTGAATATATGGCAGTATACTATAAATTTGGTGAAGAGTTGTATATATTTATGTACCAACATCACTAATAATAGTTTCTAATTTCTTTTTTAGCAAGGACTTGCTGGAGTGCCATGAAACTTAAGAAACTTCTTTTTCAGCATTTAACTTTTATTTCATCAATTTATATTTCCTACTACTTTTGTTTCAAGAAATTTGAGGACTTAAGTTTTTTGGTAACTGATCACAGATCCCGTTCTTTGGTGCTTTTATTTTTCTTCTAAACATTTGTGGATTTCTTGAAAATATTTGTGTTCTCATCTCTTTCCTTACCCTAGCATATCTTTCTTACTTAAGGAAAAAAAAATATCCTTGAGCTTGTCAAGAATATTATAATAGTTCAAATCCTGCAGTGTTCATACAATTATTGTAAGGATCAAACTTCTGAGTAATAGAACACTGTTATGTATCCCATCTGTAATATTCTGTGCAGGTTGACTTGAAAACCCTCAGAATAATTTGTAGAACCATCTTGGAATTAACCAAATAAGATATGACCTATGTATGAATACAGGAGAATTAAGAGTATGATCTTAAGGAACTGGTATAACTGTTTAGCATTCATTTTCATAAAAATAGGTTTATTTTTTAGTAGATGAAGTCTAAAGTTAATCTTCCTCTTTTTCATAGGTATGTCCTTCCAATACGGACGTTAATGAATCTTTTTCATCTGTGTTGCCTCCATTTGTTCCTCGTGAGCCAGCTAGAGATTTGGAATATCACTCTTCAAATCTCAGAATGTTGAGGGTATCTCCTGACACTGTGTCAGGGACTGTCAGACATTTAACAGGTACGTAAATGTGTCTTTATAACTAGCTTGCTGTACCTAATTAATTTTTAACTTTTGAACTGCAATGATATTAACTTTGGATTAGGTATATTTATAAATCCTCAGATATTTTGTTAGATGAACCGTTTGATTTTTCATTGAGTTCTTCATGACAGTGTTTCAAACTGAATTAGATGGAGGAGTCTGATATTAAAGTCAGTTTGTTTCTATATTCTTTTTTGTGACTTGAAGGAAAAAGGAAACTGAATGAACACAGGAGCAAATACAAGTTTATGGAGAGGAGACTGAGAAATTAATTTTGAGGTAGAAAGCAAGATTGTCTGTAGAGGGAGGTAGAGAGTTGTGGAGGTGGGTGAGGGGATTTGAGAAGAATGGCTTGGTGAAGGCTTAGAATTTATGCTAAAGTGAATAGGGGATGGAACTGACCAAGGTTAAAAAAATGGATTGGCAGGTAGTTCTAAGAGCTGAGGTTGATGACTATCCTGGACCTTTTCATGTAAGTGAAATCATACAGTATGAGATCTTTTGTGGCCAGCTTCTTTTTACTGGGTACATTTTCAACATTCATCCATGTTATAGCATATATCAGAACCATTTTTATTGCCAAATAATAGTTCATAGTGTAGCTATATCACATTTTGTTTGCCTCTTCATCAGTTGATGGACATTTGGGCTGTTTCCACTTTATGGTCATTAAGAATAATGCTGCTGTATGAACATTGATACACCGGGCTTTGTGTATTTATTTTTATTTCTCTTTGGTGTGTATCCATGAGTGGGAATTTCTGGTTCAAGGTAACAATGTTTAAAATTTTGAGTATCTGCTAAACTGTTTTCCAGAGAATGAGCACTATATTACCTTCCCAACAGCGTTATGAGGGTTCTGATTTCTTTACATCCTCAGTGACACTTGCATTTCTGTCTTTTTTACTATAGCCCTCCTGGTAGGTGTGAAGTAGTATCTGTGGTTTTGTTTTTTGTTTCCCTGTTCCAATCCCAAAGAAAGGCAATGCCAAAGAATGCTCAAACTACCGCACAATTGCACTCATCTCACATGCTAGTAAAGTAATGCTCAAAATTCTCCAAGCCAGGCTTCAGCAGTAGGTGAACCATGAACTTCCAGATGTTCATGCTGGTTTTAGAAAAGGCAGAGGAACCAGAGATCAAATTGCCAACATTGGTTGGATCATGGAAAAAGCAAGAGAGTTCCAGAAAAACATCTATTTCTGCGCTATTGACTATGCCAAAGCCTTTGACTGTGTGGACCACAACAAACTGTGGAAAATTCTGAAAGAGATGGGAATACCAGACTACCTGACCTGTCTCTTGAGAAACCTGTATGCAGGTCAGGAAGCAACAGTTAGAACTGGACATGGAACAACGGACTGGTTCCAAATAGGAAAAGGAGTACATCAAGGCCGTATGTTGTCACCCTGCTTATTTAGCTTCTATGCAGAGTATATCATGAGAAACACTGGGCTGGAAGAAGCACAAGCTGTAATCAAGATTGCCAGGAGAAATATCAATAACCTCAGATATGCAGATGACACCACCCTTATGGCAGAAAGTGAAGAGGAACTAAAAAGCCTCTTGATGAAAGTGAAAGAGGAGAGTGAAAAAGTTAGCTTAAAGCTCAACATTCAGAAAACGAAGATCATGGCATCTGGTCCCTTCACTTGATGGTAAATAGATGGGGAAACAGTGAAAACAGTGTCAGACTTTATTTTGGGGGGGACTCCAAAATCACTGCAGATGGTGACTACAGCCATGAAATTAAGACGTTTACTCCTTAGAAGAAAATTATGACCAACCTAGATAATATATTGACCAACCTAGATAATATATTGAAAAGCAGAGATGTTACTTTGCCAACAAAGGTCCGTCTAGTCAAGGTTATGGTTTTTCCAGTTGTCATGTATAGATGTGAGAGTTGGACACACTCTCACATCCATACATGTGAAGAATTGATGCTTTTGAACTGTGGTGTTGGAGAAGACTCTTGAGAGTCCCTTGGACTGCAAGGAGATCCAACCAGTCCATCCTACAGGAGATCAGTCCCGGGTGTTCATTGGAAGGAATGATGCAGAAACTGAAACTCCAATACTTTGGCCACCTCATGCGAAGAATTGACTCATTGGAAAAGACCCTGATGCTGGGAGGGATTGGGGGCAGGAGGAGAAGGGGACGACAGAGGATGAGATGGTTGGATGGCATCACCGACTCGATGAACATGAGTTTGAGTGAACTCTGGGAGTTGGTGATGTAAAGGGAGGCTTGGCATGCTGTGATTCATGGGGTTGCAAAGAGTCGGACACGACTGAGCAACTGAACTGAACTGAACTGAACGGCTAATGATGTTGAACATCTTTTGTTGTGTTTATTGGACAGGTAAATATCTTCTTTGGAGAAATGTCTGTTAAAATCCTCACTCACTTTTTAATTGGTTTATTAACTTTTTGTTACTTCATTTTAAGAGTTCTTTGTATATTCTGGATATAGGTCCCTTATTAGATATGTTATTTGCAAAAATTCTCCCACTCTTGTTATCGGTTCACTTACTTGATGGCATTGACTTCGCAGAATTTTTAATTTTGACAAAGTCTTATTTTATCTGTTTTTCTTTTTTAAAGTTAGTTTTAAGTAGTGGTAAAATACTGATAATGTTTCATCTTAGCTATTTTTACATATATAGTTCATTGGCATTAAATACATTCACTTTGTCATGTAAACAATGTCATGCATTCACAAAACTCTTTTATCTTGTAAAACTGAAACTCTGTATCTAAATATTAAAGGATAACTCCACATTCCTTCCTACTTCCCCATCAACCATGGTTCTACTTTTCACCTCTGCTGTGAATTTGACTACTCGAGGTACCTCATATTAAGTGTTTGTCTGTGACTGATTCATTTCAGTTAGAATAATGTTTTTTAAGTTTTATTCATGGTGTAGCAGGTGTCAGATTTCTTTGAATTTGTAGATTTTTTTTGAGAATATTGCCATATTAATGATATTGCATATTTTGATCTGCACACGTGGGATTTCTTTTTGTTTATTTAGGTCTTCATTTCTTTCAACAATGTTTTGTAGTTTTCAGCATACAACTCTTGTATGTCCTTGTTAAATTAATTTCAAGTCTTGAAATCTTTTTGATGTTACTATATATGGAAATGTTTTCTTAATTTCATTTTTGGAATAGTCACTGCTAGTGTATAGAAATAAAGTTTAATTTTGTATATTCATTTTGTAGCTGGTAACCATGCTGATCTACCTCTTTGTTATTCCTAATAATTTTTTGTGTGGTTTTCTTATTTTTGTATACAAGCCAGTGTCATCTGCAAATAGAGATGTCTTCTTCCTTTCTAGAATGTATTCTTTTTTGTATATTTCACCAGTTGCCTTGACAAGAACCTTCAGTACAGTGTGGCAAGAGCAGTCTATAAGTGGCAAGAGCAGTCTTCTGCAGGTCTTTGTGGGAATGTCTTTTATCATGTTAGCTGAGGGGTTTTTGTAGATGCCCTTTATCAGGTTGGGGAAATTCTTTTTTATTTGTAGTTTCTAGAGTGCATTTATCGGAGAAGGAAATGGCACCCCACTCTAGTACTCTTGCCTGGAAAATCCCATATATGGAGGAGCCTAGTAGGCTGCAGTCCATGGGGTTGCAAAGAGTTGGACACGACTGAGCGACTTCACTTTCACTTTTCACTTTCATGCATTGGAGAAGGAAATGGCAACCCACTCCAGTGTTCTTGCCTGGAGAGTCCCAGGGACGGGGGAGCCTGGTGGGCTGCCGTCTCTGTGGTCGCACAGTAGGACACAACTGAAGCAACTTAGCGGCCGAATGCATTTATCACGTAAAGGGTATTAGATTTTGTCAGACGCTTTTTCTGTATTTTTAAAACAATGGTTGTATGTATGATTTTTGTTCTTTATTCTAATATTATGAAGCATTATTAATTTTCAGATGTTGAGCCAACCTTGCTTTCGTGGTTATAAATGCTACTTGGTTATGGTGTATAATCCTTGTGTGTGCTGTTGGATTCATTTTACCAGGATTTTTTGGGGGGAATTTTGTGATTCATAATAGATATTGATGTATAAATTTCTTGCCCCCCTTTTTTTTCTTTTGGTTAGGTTTTGGTACAAAAGTAACACTAGTGTCATAAGTTGAGTTAGAAGTAATTTGAGTTTTCTTTCTCTCTCTCTTTTTTTGTGAGTCTAGCTAAATTTTGTCCCTATTGTTGATCTTTTTGAAGAAATTTTGATTTCTCCTCTTTTTCTACTTCTTAAATCTATTTGCATTTTAGTTTCTTTTTATTTTCCTTTCTTTCATTTGCTTCAGTTTTAGTTTGTGCTTTTTATTGTTTCTTATGATGAAAGGTTAAGTTATTGATTTGAGATTTTTCTTTTTAATATAGGTATTTATGATGATAGATTTCTAAAGACTAACTGCATGCATTAACTTTTGGTTTGTTGTGTTTTTGTTTTTGTTTTAATTCATCCAACCTGTTTCCTAATATAATTGTAGGAGTTCTTTTAAACTTTGTTGAGGCATGTTTTATGTCCTACGGTATAGTTTATCCTGTGGAATGTATGATTTGCACTTGAGAAGAATGTGCATTCTGTTGTTGTTAGGTGGTGTGTTCTATACATGTGTCTTAGTTCCAGTGGGTCGACAGTGTTCAAGTCTTCTGTATCCTTGTTGATCTTCTGCTAATTTTCTCCATTTTTGAAAGTAGGGTATTGAAATCTCCAACTATTATTGTTTATTTCTCCCTTTTCTGTCAGAATTGCTTCATATATTTTGATATTAAGTGAATTTATGCTTCTAATTGTTATATAGTCCTGATGAATTGGGCCTTTTGTTGTTATACATTGTCCCTCTTTAACTCTAGAAACATTTTTTTGCTTGTTTTGTTTTAAAGTCTATTTTGTCTTACATCAGTGTTGACATCCCATTCTAATGGTTGCTGCTTGAATGTCATATCTTTACTCATCCCTTTACTTTTAGTCTACTTATTTTTTGAAGCTCAGGTTTATGTCTTATAAGTAACTTACAGTTGTATCTTTATTTCTTAATTCCAGAATGATAGTCTTTGCCTTTTAATGTGTTTGTTTAATCCCTTCACATTTAATGTAATTATTGATAAGATTGGGTTGATATTTGCTGATTTACTTTTTGTTTTCCATCTGTCTCATGTCTTTTTTTTTCTTTCCTCTTTTACTGGTTTTCATTGCATTAAGTGAATATTTTCCAGTATTTTAACTTCTTTAATAGTTTTCTAGCTAATTAACAGTATTATTAGTGGTTGTTCTAGGACTTAGAAAATTTATTTTAACTTACCAGAATATGCTCCAAATTTATACTAACTGAATTCTAGTGTGATAAAGAGGTGTTTCTGCTATATAGATCTGTTCACTCCCTGTATTTGCTATTCTTTTGATATATAATATACCTAGATGTTACAAACCAAGGAGCACAGTATTACATTGTCATAATTATTTATATAATTTTATGGCTTTAAAAAAAACTTAAGTAGAGAGCGCAAACATTTGTTTTTTTAGGGCTTATTGCATTTGTATTTGAAGTTACCATTTTTTATTTTTTATTTGTTCCTGTGGACTTGTTATCATCCAGTGTCATTTCCTTGCTGTACTCTTTGTTCTCATGTACCCCCTTTTGTTATTGTCAAATATGTCACATTTCTGTGTGTTACAGCTCCAATAATATAATTAGATATGTTGTTTTATGTAAACTTTCTTTTAAAATTTGTTGGAAAAAAGGAAAATATGCAAGTATCCTGTTTTTTTGGTAATTACCTAATATAATTATCTTTACTAGCACTATTTGTTTTGTTATGTAAGTTTGAATTACTGTTTGGTATCACTTGCTTTCAACCTGAAGAACTTCCTTTTGTATTTCTTGTAAGATGGTCCTGCTAACAACAATTGCTCTCAGTTTTTATATATCTGGAAATATTTGTATATTTTTGGAAGAATTTTGCTGGATTTTGAATTCTTAGTTGACAGTTATTTTCTTCCAGCACTTTGAATATGTCTTTCCACTGTATTCTACCTATATTTATTGTTTCTGATAAGAAATCAACTGTTACTCTTATTAATGTTCCATTGTATGTGACTTGGTTTTTCTTACTGTTTTCAGAGTATCCTCTTTCAACATTTTGATTATGATGTGTCTGTTTATCTTACATTGAGTTCACTTGGATTGTTAGATATATAGGATGTTTTTCATCAGATTTGGGAAGTTTTAACATTATTTCCTTTGAGTATTTTTATTTTATTTTTTTTCTCTTTTCTGCCTCAGATAATCCTCATTATACATGTGTCAGTGTACTTAATCTTGTTTAATAGCTCTCTGAGCCTTTGTTCATGTTCATTTATTCTTTTTTGGGGGGCTGTCCTTCATCCTGCATAGTCTCTGTTATCATCATGTTCACTGATTCTTCTGTCTGTCCCTATTTACTGTTGAGTCTCTAGGAAATTTTTCATTTCAGTAGTACTTTTCAGCCCCAAATGGAAGTTGAACTTCCATTTGGTTCATTTATAATAAGTACTATAACCTTACTTTATATTTGATGCGACATTGCCATTACCTTCTTTTAGTTTTTAAGCATGATTTTCTTTTCTCCTTTGAGCATATTTATAATAACTGCTTTGAAATCTTTGCTGGCCAAACCAACATGTGGGTATCCTTAAAGGCAGTTTCTATTGGTTGCTTATTTTTTTCCTATGAATAGTTCACTTTTTATTTGTATGTCTCAATATTTTTATAAACTGGACATTTTAGATAATATATTCTTGTAGCCCTGGATACTAATTGCTTCTCTGGTGCTGAGAATATTTGTTATTGTTTTGCTTATCTGATTATTAAAATTTTTCTTAAAAAATGTATTTATTTATTTTTGGCTATGCTGGGTTTTTGTGGGTGCACGTGGGCTTGTCTCTAGTTGTGGTGTGTAGGCTTCTCATTACAGTGGCTTCCTTCTATAGCTGCAGAGCACTGCCTCTGGGACATGTGGGCTCAGTAGTTGTAATTCAAGGGCTCAGTACTTGTGGAGACTGGGCTCAGTTGCCATGTGACATGTGGAATCTTCCCAGACTAGGGATTCAACCTGTGTCCCCTGCATTGGCAGGCAGATTAGTAACAACTGGACCACCAGGGAAGTCCTGTCTAGTAATTTAAGTAAATCTAATGTTTCTCCTGCTGTATGGACCTTCCGAATTCACTGGAAACCAGAGGCTTTGGTATGTGCAGAGCCTCCCTTACTGTGATCTCCATCCATTCTTCCCTCCTCTGCCTATGGTTTTAACTCAGTTCTCTTTTACTGTCTCCTGTTTTCATCTTCTTGTTCAGTTCAGTTCAGTTGCTCAGTTGTGTCTGTCTCTTGGTGGCCCCATGCTCTGCAGCATGCCAGGCTTCTCTGTCCATCACCAACTCCTGGAGCTTGTTCAAACTCATGTCCACCCAGTCGATGATGCCATCCAACCATCTCATCCTCTGTCATCCTTTTCTCCTCCTGCCTTCAGTTTTTCCCAGCATCAGGGTCTTTTCCAATGAGTCAGTACTTCCCATCAGGTGGCCAGACTCTTGGAGCTTCAGCTTCGGTATCAGTCCTTCCAGTGAATATTCAGGACTGATTTCCTTAGGATGGACTGGTTTGATCTTCTTGCAGTCCACGGGACTCTCAAGAGTCTTCTCCAATGCCACAGTTCAAAAGCATCAATTCTTCGGCCCACAGCTTTTTTTATGGTCCAGTTCTCACATCCATACATGACTACTGGAAAAACCATAGCTTTGACTAGACAGACTTTTGTTGGCAAAGCGATATCTCTGCTTTTTAATATGCTGTCTAGGTTGGTCATAGCTTTTCTTCCAAGGATCAAGTGTCTTTTAATTTCATGGTTGCAGTCACCATCTGCAGTGACTTTGGAGCCCCCCAAAATAAAGTCTGCCACTGTTTCTAGTGTTTCCCCAACTATTTCCCATGAAGTGATGGGACTGGATCTTAGTTTTTTGAACGTTGAATTTTAAGCCAGCTTTTTCACTCGCCTCTTTCATCAAGAGGCTCTTTAGTTCTTCTTTGCTTTCTGCCAAAGGGTTGTGTCATCTGTATATCTGAAATTATTGTTATTTCTCCCAGCAATCTTGATTCCAGCTTGTGCTTCATCCAGCCCAGCATTTCACATGATGTACTCTGCGTGTAAGTTAAATAAGCAGCGTAACAATATACGTACTTGTTGTACTCCTTTCCCAATTTTGGACCAGTCTGTTGTTCCATGTCTGGTTCTAACTGTTGCCTCTTGACCTGCATACAGATTTCTCAGGAGGCAGGTAAGGTGGTCTGGTATTCACATCTCTTGAAGAATTTCTCACAGTTTGTTGTGATCCACACAGTCAAAGGCTTTGGTGTAGTCAATAAAGTAGAAATAGATGTTTTTCTGGAACTCTCTTGCTTTTTTGATGATCCAGCGGATATTGGCAATTTGATCTCTGGTTCCTCTGCCTTTTCTAAAACCAGCTTGAACATCTGGAAGTTCTTGGTTCAAGTACTATTGAAGCCTGGCTTAGAGAATTTTGGGCATTAATTTGCTAACGTGTGAGATGAGTGCAATTGTGTGGTAGTTTGAACATTCTTTGGCATTGCCTTTCTTTGGGATTGGAATGAAAACTGACCTTTTCCAGTCCTGTGGATTCTGCTGATTTTTCCAAATTTGCTGGCATATTGAGTGCAGCGATTTGAAATAGCTCAACTGGAATTCCATCACCTCCACTAGCTTTGTTTGTAGTGATAATTCCTAAAGGCACACTTGACCTTTAGGAAGTCCCTAAGTACAGACTATCTTTCCATTTCTTTGGGTCTTCCATTACTTTCAACTGTGTCTTATTTACAGTTTTCAGCATACAGATCTTTCACCTCCTTGGTTAAATTTATTCCTAGGTATTTTATTCTTTTTGATGCAATTGTAAATGTGATTGTTTTCTTAATTTTGTTTTCTGATCATTTCATATTTATTGCATAGAAATGTAACTTTTTTTGTGTAGTGATTTCGTATCTCACAACTTTACTGAATTCATTTTTTTTTGTTGTTGGAGTCTTCAGGGTTTTCTATATATAGCATCATGTTATCTGCAATAGAGACAGCTTTTCTTCTTTTTCTGACTTGGATACCTTTTATTTTTTTTTCTTGCCTAATTACTCCACTAGGACTTCCCAAACTAAGTTGAGTAAAACTGATGAGAATGAGCATCCTTGTCTTCTTCCCAATGTTAGAGGAAAAGTATTTAGCTTTTCACCCTTGAATGTGATGTTATATAACCTTTATGTTGAAGTGCATTCCTTGTATATCCCTTTTGTTGAGAATTCTTATTATAAGTGGGTAGTAAATCTTGTCAAATGCTTTTTCTGTGTATATTGAGATCATATAATTTATCCTTCATTATGTTAACAAGGTGTATTTCACTGATTGATTTGTTAATGTTCCCGGGAATAATTTCCACTTGATTATGGTATAGCACCCCTTTCATGTATTGTTGAATTTGGCTTGCTCATATTTTGCGGAGGATTTTTAGGTCTGAATTTATCAAGTTTTCAATTTAGATCTAAATTTATCAGGCCTGTAATTTTCTTTTTATGTAATGTCCTGGTCTTAGTTTGGTATTAGGGTAATGATGGCTTAGTGAAGTGAGTTTGGAAGTGTTCTCTCTTCTAGTTTTTAGAAAAATTTGATAAGTGTTGGTTTTAATTCTCTGAATGTTTCATAGAATTCAGTTCTATAAATTCTGGACTTTTGTTTGTTGGGATACTTTTGAGTACTGATTCAATCTCCTTACTAGTCTGTTCAGATTTCTTGTTTCATGATTGAGACTTGGTAGATTGTATTGATATGTTTCTAGAAATTTATCCATTTCTTCTGGGTTGTCAAATTTGTTAGTCCATAATTGTTCATAGCAGTCTCTTATCCTTATTATTTCTGTGCTATTATTTGTAACATCCTTTTCATTTCTTAGTTTATTTGTGTCCCTTTTTTTCTCCTCTTCGGAATCTAGCTGAAGGACTGTCAGTTTATCTTTTTAAAGAACAAGTCCTTAGTTTCATTGATCTTTTACACTGTCTTTTTAGTCTCTATTTTATTTATTTCCAGTCTGATCTTTGTTATTTCCTTCCTTTCTAACTTGGAGCTTTATTTTTCTTTTTCTAGTTCTTTGAGTTGTAAAGTTCAGATGTTTATTTGCTGTTTTTCTTGTTTCTTGACATAGTTATTTGTTGCTATAACCTTCTCTCTGAACTTTTTGCTGTATCCTCTTAAGTTTTAGTATGGCATATTTCCATTTTCATTTGTCTGCAGGTATGTATTTTTTAATTCCTTTTTGATTTTTTTCTTTGACCCACTGGTTGTTCATTTTGTCAGTCTGTGTTGATTTATTAATTTTCTAGCTGTTTTTTTTCCTCACAAAGATTTCTGTAACCCATATTCCTTCTCAAGTTACCGTGTAGCTTATATTGTTTGTTTTTAGTTTTCTTGAAGAGTTATTGCTTGGTACTTTAGTTCTTTGCAATCATTAGTCATTAACTCAACCTGTTTCATCATATATTCAGCTACTTTTTTTGTTTTAAAACTCTTTAATGGTTTTAGAATGGCAATTCGTTTTAGTGAAAGGAGTTCAGAATTTAGAGTTAGAATTAAAGGGTTAAAGGGCCTGTTTTTGTCAATTAATGTACAACTATTCAAAATGTAGTCTGAGGGTCAATAGTATTGTGTATTATCAGGGAGTTTGTTAGAAATGCAGGATTTCAGCTTTCATCCCAGACCCACTTAGTCAGAATCTGCAAGTTAACAAGATCTTCTCAATGAAAAGCACTGTTGCTCCATCATCTTTGAAACTTACTTTCCCTCTGTGTAAGGTATAGATCATGTTTGCTGTATGTATTAATCATCTATCACCATCTGTCATACCAAGTTTTAATAATTATTGTCTGCTTTCTTCTAGTAGAATATAAACTCTGAGGCAGAATTGGAATGCAAGCTTTGTTTGTTTGCTGCTCTATTTCCTATATCTAGAACAGTGGCTAGAACAGAGTAAACATTCATTTTTTTGAATCACCAAATGAATGTCAAATCTTGTTACTTTTATTGCAGTTATTTATTTTTCACCACTACTCAGAACTACTTTCATTTAGAATTACTCTGTTAGATAATACAGTATCAGAATTTGCCTACAATGCAGGAGACCCCAGTTTGATTCCTGGGTCTGAAGATCCCCTGGAGAAGGGATAGGCTACCCTCTCCAGCAATGTTGGGCTTCCCTGGTGACTTAGACGGGAAAGAATCTACCTGCAATGCCGGAGACCTGGGTTTGATCCCTGGGTTGGGAAGATTTCCTGGAGGAGAGCATGGCAACTCACTCCAGTATTCTTGCCTGGAGAATCCCCTTACAGAGGAGCCTGGTGGGCTACAGTCCCTGGGGTCACAAAGAGTCAGACGTAACTAAATGACTAAGCACAGCACATTAGATAATACAAATATAGCATGTTTCCATTGTTGCAGAAAGTTCTTTTAGATGGTACTGCTTACCCTTTTACTCCTTCCACTCATCCTGAATTTGTTTCTGCAGTATTGATCAGATCAGTCAACAACTCCCTATGTCATATAGAATTAATTTCAAACTTTTTAGTGTAACCTTTTAGAGTTTCATGTAGTTATAAATACATATTTTATTCACAGTGTGTTTATTAGGAGAATCATTTAAATCCATTGCATGTATAGCCTCCATCTGGGCTGTAGTGCTTTGCCCTCATATGACTTAGGTGAAAGGGAATTTTTGAAAATAAGTTGATTTTCCTTTACTATCCCATGGAATAAAGTATTTTGTCTTTGATTGAGGAGTCGTTTTTCTTCTGACAACATACATGACAGTAACAGGCTATCTTATTCGCTTATAAGTAGCATGAAATCAGATGCCATAGTAGATACGATTTGTTCATCATAATGAAAATTCTTTAAAATCTAAATTTTAAGCTCCACATAATATTCCATAAAATATATATACTGCTATTTTTAAAAAATTACTCTCATTGAATATTTATTTCCACATTAGTTTGTTGTGATAAATCACTTTGTAATTAACATCTTTATCTGTAAATCTTTATTTCTTCTGATGGTGAGTTATTTCTTTTGGAGTCCTTTCTGGTAGCGTAAAGGCCAGTAGAAGAAAAGCTTGCCTGATTTCTTTTAATGCATAAAAGGAATACATTTTAATTCTATATATATAAGTGTATGTGTGTATTTATTTATAATATTAACAATATTAAATCCTTGTTTCTTTAGGGGCTACTTCTAAAGGAGGCATAGCTGAAATTCCTCAGTCCACCTTTAAACCAGGCATCACTACCTTTCCTGAAGATTCAGACACTGTATCTCCTTTATCCTTGTCCCCTGAGGACTTTCCTCAATTGGCTGGAAGGTCTCCTCAAGTGAAGAATATTGGTGAATATACTGATACTCTCAACCAGCAGACATTAGCGGACAGTCATCTAACTGAAGAGACTTTAAAAATTTCAGCTATTCCTGGCCTAGCTGACCAGAAGACTGGAATAGCAGCAGTGTCCTCTAGTTCATACTCACAAAGAGGGAAGCCAAATATCTTCTACCCACAAGCCTTGCCAGACAGTCATCTAACTGAAGAGGCTCTAAAAGCTGGAGCTGTTCCTGGACTTGGTGACCAGAAGACAGGTCTATCTACAGTTCCTCCAAGTTCCTACTCACCTGGAGAGAAGCACAGTATTTTCTACCCACAGGCATTGCCAGACAGTCATCAAACTGAAGAGTCTCTGAATGTTTCAGTTCTTCCTGGACTAGCTGATCAAAAGATTGTAAAACCAGTAGTACCTGCTAGTTCTTACTCAGTTGGAGAGGAGCCTGGTATTTTCTACCATCAAGTCTTGCCAGACAGTCAGCTACCTGAAGAAGCTCTGAAAGTTTTGGCTTCTCCTAGACCGGTTGATCAAAAGAGTGGGCTGCCTGCTCTATCCTCTACTTACTCATATGGAGAGAAGCCTCATATTTTCTATCAACAGACATTGCCAGATAGTCATCCAACTGAGCAGACTCTGAAAGTTTCAGCTGCTCCTGGATTGGCTGAGCAGAAGACTGGGGTTCCTACTGTAACCTCTCCTTCTTACCCAAATAAAGAGAAGCCCAGTATTTTCTACCAACCAGAATTGCCAAACAGACGTCTAATTCAGGAGGCTCATCAAGTTTCAGCCGCTCCTGGATTGGTTGAGCAGAAGGCTGGGATATCGATAGTACCCTCTACTTCCTATTCACAGAGAGAGAAGCCTAATGTTGTGTACCAACAAGAGTTGCCAGACAGTCATCTAATTCAAGAAGTTCAGCAAGTTTCAGCTGCTCCTGGATTGGCTGAGCAGAAGACTGGGATTCCTACAGTACCCTCTGCTTCCTATTCACATAGAGAGAAGCCCAGTATTGTGTACCAGCAAGAATTGTCAGACAGTCAACTAATTGAACAATCTCAAAAAGTTTCATCTGTTCCTGGACTGGCTGAGCAGAAGACTGGGATTCCTACAGTACCCTCTACTTCCTATTCACATAGAGAGAAGTCCAGTATTTTCTACCAACAAGAGTTGCCAGACAGTCATCTAATTCAAGAGGTTCAGCAAGTTTCAGCTGTTCCTGTATTGGCTGAACAGAAGACTGGGATTCCTACAGTACCCTCTACTTCCTATTCACATAGAGAGAAACCTCATATTTTCTACCAACAAGAGTTGCCAGAGAGTCATGTAACTGAACAGACTCAGAAAGTTTCATCTGTTCCTGGATTGGCTGAGCAGAAGACTGGAATATCAACAGTAGCCTCTGCTTCCTATTCACATAGAGAGAAGCCCAGTATTTTGTACCAGCAAGAGTTACCAGACATTCATGTAATTCACGAAGTTCCAGAAGTTTCATCGGTTCCTGGATTGGCTGAGCAGAAGGCTAGGATTCCTGTCATACCCTCTACTTCTTACTCACATAGAGAGAAACCCAGTATTTTGTACCAACAAGAATTGCCAGACAGTCATCTAACTGAACAAGTTCAGAAAGCTTCAGCTGCTCCTGGACCTGCTGAGCAGAAGACTGGGATTCCTATAATAACTTCTGCTTCTTATTTACATAGAGAGAAGCCCGTTATTTTCTACCAACAGGATTTGCCAGACAGTCCTCTAACTAAAGAGGCTCAGAAAGTTCCAGCTGTTTCTGGACTAGCTCACCAGAAGAGTGGAATACCGATAGTGCCCCCTGCTTTCTACTCACATGGAGGGAAGACCAGTCTTTTCTATCAGCAGGGGTTGCCAGGCAGTCATCTAAGTGATCAGACTCAGAAAATTTCAGCTATTCCTGGACCAGGAGACCAGAACACTGGCGCACAGACAGCACCCTCTACTTCCTACTCATACAGGGAGAAGCCCATTACTTTTTACCAGCAGGAGTTGCCAGGCAGGCTTCTAACTGAAGAGGTTCTAAAAGTTTCGGCTCTTCCTAGAACATCTGACCAGAATACTGGGATAATAACAGAGTCCTCTCGGTCTTACTTATTTGGAGAGAGGCCAAGTGGTCTTTTCTATCAGCAGGTGTTACCAGATGGTAGTCTAACTGAAGAAGCTCTGAAAGTTTCACCTGCATCGAGGCCAAGTGACCAGAAGACTGGGGTCCTCTTACTGCCTGCTAGTTCCTACTCACATAGAGAGAAGCCTGGTATTTTCTACCCACAGGCCTCGCCCAGCAGTCACTTAATTGAAGAGACTCTGAAAGATTCAACTATTATTGGACCAGCTGACCAGAAGACTGGGACATCAGAACCTTCTGGTTCCTATTCACACAGAGAGGAATCCAGTATTTTCTACCAACAGGAGTTGCCAGATAGCCATATAACTGGAGAGCCTCTGAAAACTTCAGGTGTTTCTGGAACAGGTGACCAGAAAACTGGGATACCTATAGTAACCTCTCCTTCCTACTCACAGAAAGAGAAGCCCATTGTTTTCTACCAGCAGATCTCACCAGATTCATACCTTACTGAAGAGGCTCTGAATGTTTCAAATACTCCTGCACGGGCTGACCAGAAGACTGGGATACCCATAGTAACCTCTCCTTCCTTCTCATATAATGAAAAACCCATTATTTTCTACCATCAGGCCTTGCCTGACAGTCAACTGACTGTGGAGGCTCTGAAGGTTTCAGATGTTCCTGGACCATCTGACCAGAAGACTGGGATACCTACAGTACCACCTAGTTCCTACTCATATAGAGAGAAGCCCATCATTTCTTACCAGCAAGAGTCACCAGATCTTACTCAGCTGGCTTTGAAAGTTTTTGAGGCTCCTGGACCAGCTGACCAGAAGATTGGGATACCACCAGTAACCTCTACTTCTTACTCATATGGAGAAAAGCCCATCATTTCTTACCAGCAAGAGTTGCCAGATGCTAATGAAAATGCTTTAAAAGGTTTAGGGGTTCCTAGACAAGCAGACCAGACCACTGGTGTGCGAATTGTGCCCCCTGCTTCCTATTCACATAGAGAGAGTCCCATCTTTTCTTACCAGCAGGAGTTACCAGATCTTACTGAGGAAGCTTTGAAAGTTTTTGCTCTTCCTGGACCAGCTGATCAGAATGCTGAGATACCAATAGGACCTTCTAGTTATTACTCATATAAAGAGAAACTCAAGATTTTACCAGATGATCAAAAGACTGAGTTACCATTGACTCCCTCTGGTTCCTACTCACATAGAGAGAAGCCCAAGACTTCAACTGTAATTGGACCAACTGACCAGAAGACTCCATTATTGACAGGTTTTCCTAATTCTTATTCTCAGAGAGTAAAGCCTAGTATTTTCTTTCAACAGCAGTTGGCAGATAGACATCAAAGTGAGGATATTCTGAAGATTTCACCTGTTTCTGAGCCAACTGATGTGAATTCTCAGATACCAATACCTCTTTCTAGTTCCTATTCACACAGAGAGAAATCTAATAGTTTCTACCCACAGGAATTGCCAGACAAACATCTAAGGGAAGATTCACTGAAGGTTTCAACAGTTCCTGGACCAGCTGACAAAAAAACTGTGTTACCAGCGGTTCCTCCTAGTTCCTTTTCACATAGAGAGAAACCAGCTATATTGTACCATCAGGATTTCCCAGAAAGACATCTAACTGAAGATAACCTGAAGCTCTCAAGCAGTCTTGGGCAAGCTCATCAGATTAATGGGTTATCAACAGTTCCCCCTGGTACTTACTCACATAGTGAGAAGCACAAACTTGTTTCACATCATGTTCAAAGGCTAACAGATAATTTGGATTCTTCTCACACCAGTGTTATCTCAAATAATATGCCTTTAAATTCTCAGGCTGATGGTAGAGTTGTAATAAATAAGCCAGAATCTTCTGGTTTTGAAGATGTTGGCTCTGAGGAAATGCAGGATACAGAAAACAGTTCCAAAACTCTTAAAGAGATTCAGACACTTTTAATGGAAGCAGAAAATATAGCACTAAGACGATGCAATTTTCCTGCTCCCCTTGTCCCTTTCAGAGATGTTAGTGATATTTCATTTATACAATCTAAGAAGATGGTTTGCTTCAAAGAACCCCTCACAACTGATGAATCTAATGGTGATTTGTCTCAGAGACAGCCATTCACAGAAGAAAGCCCAAGCAACAAGTGTATACAGAAGGATATTAGCACACAGACGAATCTGAAATGCCAGAGAGGCATTGAAAATTGGGAGTTTATTAGTTCAACTACAGTTAGAAGTCCTTTACAGGAAGCAGAAGGCAAAGCCAGAGTGGCATTTGATGAAACCCTTAAACAATATAAAGCAGCCAGATCTGTAATGAGATCTGAACCTGAAGAGTATAGTAGAACCATTGGGAATAAGATTGTTATCCCTATGATGACTATCATTAAAAGTGATTCAAGTAGTGATGCAAGTTCTTGCTCATGGGACAGTAATTCCTTGGAGTCAGTTTCTGATGTGCTTCTAAATTTCTTTCCATATTCTTCACCCAAGACAAGCATGACAGATAGCAGAGAGGAAGAGGGGGTGTTAGAGAGTGATGATGGTGGTGGAAGCAGTGTAGATTCACTGGCTGCACATGTGAAAACCCTTCTGAAGTGTGAATCCTCATTGAACCATGCTAAACAAATACTCAAAAATGCAGAGGAAGAGGAATCTCGGGTACGAGCACGAGGTAGGAAAAGATAATTTGTTATAAAGGCAGGTCAAATTCAAACATTATAGTTTAATAATTTGCTTAAAGTTAAATATTTGACGCTCTAGATAATTTTCTTGTAGAACTGTTCTTGTAGAACTGTTCAAATGATTGCATTATCTACTGAGGTGAGGTGAAGTCACTCAGTCGTGTCCGACTCTTTGTGACCCCATGGACTGTAACCTACTAGGCTTCTCTGTCCATGGGATTCTCCAGGCAAGAATACTGGAGTGGATTGCCATTTCCTTCTCCAGAGGATCTTCCCGACCCAGGGATCGAACCCAGGTCTCCTGCATTGGAGGCAGACACTTTAACCTCTAAGCCACCAGGAACTCATTTAACCAATAATGAAGTCTCACAGTATTAATAGTGCTAGTTTGAGGTCTTAAGGAACTGTAAGTTCTGGTTTGCAGAAAAGTAAGAAAATTTGGGTTTCCAAACTCCTAAAGCTTGAATGTTTTCCTTATCTTTTCATTATACTGTCCTCATTGTGGAGGCAATAAAATACTCATTAGAGTATTTGACTTAGAGAATAAATTCAGAAATAGAATAGAATAAATTCTCTAAGTCACTGTGTTTCATAAAACTTATGTATATTTTCTATCCCCTTCTCTAATAAGATTCTTAAAGCAGATCTTAGATAGACATTAGGAAAAAATGAAAGTATTTAACACTAAAACTTGGGTTAGAGTTAAATTCCATTAATCTCTAAATTGTAGAATTCCATCAAGAAAAAAAATCTTTAAGATAACATGGCAAATAAATATATTTTGGAAGGCAACTTTTAAGCAATTCAGGCCTACCTGGAAATCTCTTGAGGTCAGCTTCCTGTACCATTCTTTTGATCATTTGTGCTTATTTTGATTCGCCAGAAACTCCCAGGTTTTATTTATTACTTTAAAATATTAACAACTGTGGAAGTGGCAAAGACTGTAGCAGGAGCTAATAGGGGAGACAAAGGGACTCTTGATTGGAAGGAAGATTAAGATGAAATTGGCTAAATACTATATTTCAAGTGGCCTCATTGGAGAAATGTCTGCAGAATATGTTTTTATTTGTTTTTAAATCTGACTTTTCAGTGAAATTGTCTCTCAAGAACTTCGAATAGTTTGTTATAAAATGGAGAGCACACATTGTTTACTAAGCACTGTGGTTGCCATTAAATTGGCTATATTGATGATGATTTCTGCTCTTGTAATCACTGATAGTTTTGCACTGTATTACCTAGAATGCTTTTATCTTTTCTCTCCAGCCTGGAATCTGAAGTTTAATATGGCTCATGAATATGGCTACTCCATTTCAGAATTAAATGAAGATGACAGGAGAAAAGTAGAAGAGATCAAAGCAAAGTTGTTTGGTCAAGGGAGAACAACTGACTTGTCCAAGGTATAAAAGAAATCTAAAAATTAAGAGACAAAATGTGACAGAAAGGGTGTGTAATTTGAATCTCTTACCTGGGCATTGATGACTCCTGCTGAGTCACTGATAGTCTTTGGCTAAAGTGTTGGGAGTCTTAAGTCTTCAAAAGTTAAGATTTAAGAATTTGATTCTATAGATTTTGTCTGCTATTATGAATAGTAATGGGACATATCTCTCTTACAGGGTTATGCTATGGCTTACATGAGATAATGCCTATAAAATGTTGGGGTGTGTGATGTCTAGGTAGTACTCAATAATTGACAACTGTTACTAGTTTAACTTTTAATTTTATATTGAAGTATAGCCAGTTAACAATGTTGTGTACATGTATCCATTCTCCCCCAAACTCCCCTCCCATCCAGGCTGCCACATAAGATTGACCAGAGTTCCCTGTGCTATATACAGTAGGACCTGTTGGTTATCTATTTAAAATCTATAAGTGCTATTATTAATTCTATAAAAATTGATATAGCTATCAGATATGTACACTTAATGACTTAATTCATACAGTGTCTTAGAAAATTGTCAGTGATATAGCATAATTATTTAGCTTATCAGTTTTGGAAAGGTTATCAGTTTTTGAAACTATGAATTAGATTGGATTTTAGTTTTACATAGCTAGTCAGTTTTGAAAACGTTTTCAGTTTTCTAAAGTATAAATTAGATTGGATTTTAATTTTATATGTTGATATATTCCCTCTATGTTGTACATTTCATCCGCCTGACTCATTTATTTTGTACATCTTAGCCTTCCTCACCTATTTTGCTTTTCCCTCCTGTCTACCTCCCCTCTAGCAACCACTTGTTTGTTCTGTCCATGAGACTATTTCTGTTTTGTTACGTCTGTCCATTTATTTTTTAGATTCCCCATGTAATTGAAATCATACAGTATTAGTCTTTGACTTATTTTACTTACTGTAGTACCCTCTAAGTCCATCCATATTGTTTCAAATGGCAAGATTTCATTCTTTTTTATGGTATATTAACCATGTGGTGTATATGTATGTACATACTTAGATTACTTCCATATCTTGACTATTAGAAATAATGATGAAATGGATATAGGGGTGCATATATCTTTTTGAATTAGTGTTTCATTTTCTTTGGAAAAATACACATAAGTTAACTGATGTTATGGTTATATTTTTAATTTTGTGAGGAACCTCCATACTGTCTTCCATAGTGGCTGCACCAATTTACATTCTCAACAACAGTACGCAAGTGTTCCTTTTTCTTCATATCCTCATCAACACGTCTTATATGTAGCCATCTATGTGTCTTTTTTTATGAAAATGTCATTCATAACCTTTGCCCATTTTTTCACTGGGTTGTCTGAATTTTTTGAGTTGTATGAATTCTTTGTATATGTTGGGTATTAATCCCTTGTTAGATACATTCATTGTTTGCAGATATCTTCTATACAGTAGGCTGCCTTCTTTGTTTTATTGGTAGTTCCCTTTGCTGTGTGGTAGCTTTTTAGTTTCATGTAGTCCATTTGCTTATCTTTGCTTTTGTTTCCCTTCAGTTCAGTTCAGTTCAGTCGCTCAGTCGTGTCCGACTCTTTGCGACCCCATGAATTGCAGCATGCCAGGCCTCCCTGTCCATCACCAACTCCCGGAGTTCACTCAAACTCATGTCCATCAAGTCGGTGATCCCATCCAGCTATCCCATCCTCTGTCATCCCCTTCTCCTCCTGCCCCCAATCCCTCCCAGCGTCAGGGTCTTTTCCAGTGAGTCAGCTCTTCACATGAAGTGGAGTATTGGAGTTTCAGCTTTAGCATCGGTCCTTCCAAAGAAATCCCAGGGCTGATCTCCTTTTGGATGGACTAGTTGGATCTCCTTGCAGTCCAAGGGACTCTCAAGAGTCTTCTCCAACACCACAGTTCAAAAGCATCAATTCTTTGGTGCTCATCTTTCTTCACAGCCCAACTGTCACATCCATATATGACCACTGGAAAAACCATAGCCTTGACTAGACAGACCTTTGTTGGCAAAGTAATGTCTCTGCTTTTTAATATGCTGTTTAGGTTGGTCATAACTTTCCTTCCGAGGAGTAAGCGTCTTTTAATTTCATAGCTGCAGTCACCATCTGCAGTGATTTTGGAGCCCCCCAAAATAAAGTCTGACACTGTTTCCACTGTTTCCCCATCTATTTACCATGAAGTGATGGGACCAGATGCCATGATCTTCGTTTTCTGAATGTTGAGCTTTAAGCCAACTTTTCACCCTCCTCTTTCACTTTCATCAAGAGGCTTTTTAGCTCCTCTTCACTTTCTGCCATAAGGGTGGTGTCATCTGCATATCTGAGGTTATTGATATTTCTCCTGGCAATCTTGATTACAGCTTGTGCTTCTTCCAGCCCAGTGTTTCTCATGATGTACTCTGCATATAAGTTAAATAAGCAAGGTGACAACATACAGCCTTGACATACTCCTTTTCCTATTTGGAACCAGTCTGTTGTTCCATGTTCAGTTCTAACTGTTGCTTCCTGACCTGCATACAGGTTTCTCAAGAGGCAGGTGAGGTGGTCTGGTATTCCCATCTCTTTCAGAATTTTCCACAGTTTGTTGTAGTCCACACAGTCAAAGGCTTTGGCATAGTCAATAAAGCAGAAATAAATGTTTTTCTGGAACTCTCTTGCTTTTTCCATGATCCAGCAGATGTTGGCAACTTGATCTCTGGTTCCTCTGCCTTTTCTAAAACCAGCTTGAGCATCTGGAAGTTCACAGTTCACGTATTGCTGAAGCCTGGCTTGGAGAATTTTGAGCATTACTTTACTAGCGTGTGACATGAGTGCAATTGTGCAGTAGTTTGAACATTCTTTGGCATTGCCTTTCTTTGGGATTGGAATGAAAACTGACCTTTCCAGTCCTGTGGCCACTGCTGAGTTTTCCAAATTTGCTGGCATATTGAGTGCAGCACTTTCATAGCATCATCTTTTAGGATTTGAAATAGCTCAACTGGAATTCCATCACCTCCACTAGCTTTGTTCATAGTGATGCTTCCTAAGGCCCACTTGACCTCACATTCCAGGATGTCTGGCTCTAGGTGAGTGATCACACCATCATGATTATGTGGGTCGTGAAGCTCTTTATAGGGGTCTTATTTTTGTATCTGTTCAGGCAGTCTGTGTCTTTTGGTTGAAGCATTTAATCCATTTACATTTGATATCTTTATTGGTATATATATTCTTATTGCCATTTTGTTAAGTGTTTTGGGTTTGTTTTTGGAGGTCATTTTTCTTCCCTTCCTCTTTTGTTCCTGTCTCTTGTTTGAGCACCATCTTTAGTGTTATACTTGGGTTGCTCTTTCTTTTTTGTGTGTGTATCTGCTGTAGTTTTTGTCTTTGCTGTTCACCATAAGGTTTTGGTATAGCTGTCTGTATAATGTACAAGGTTGTTTTAAGTTTCTGGTCTTTCCCCTGCTAGAGAAGTTCCTTTAGCACTTGTTGCAAAGCTGGTCTGGTGGTGTTGAATTCTCTTAGCTTTTGCTTCTCTGTAAAGCTTTTGATTTCTCCATCAAATCTGTGTGATAGCCTCACTGGGTAGAGCATTCTTAGTTGCAAGTTCTTCCTTTTCATCAGTTTAAATATATTGTGCCACTTTGATCACTTAAATGTATATATTGAGTTTAATATATATTAAACTCTGGCCTGCAGAGTTTGAGCTGATAATGGTAATTCTCTCGTATTTGTTGTTATTCCCTTGTTGCTTTAAGCATTTTTTCTCTGTCTTTTCAGCTATTATCTCTTCAAATATCTTCTCAGCACCTTTCTCTTCTCCTTCTGGGACTCCTATAAATGAACATTGGCGCATTTAATGTTATCCCGAGGTCCCTTTGACTGTCTTCATTTCTTTTCATTTTTTCTTTTTCTCTTTATATTCTTTTCTGAGGAGTGATTTCTGCTGTTCTGTCGTCCAGGTCACATATCCATTTTTCTGCTCCACTTTCTCTGCTATTGATTCCTTATAGTGTATTTTTCATTGCGGTTATTGTATTGTTCATCTCTGTTTGTTCTTCAGTTTTTCACGTCTTTGTTAAACATTTCTTGCATCTTCTCAATCTTTGTGTCCATTGTTTTCCTGAAATCTTGGATGATCTACACTATCATTATTCTGAATTCTTTTTCTGGTAGGCTGGCAGTTTCCACTTAGTTGTTTTTCTGAGGTATCATCCTGTTCCTTCATCTGGGACAAATTCCTCTGCCATCTCTTTTTTACTAAGTTTTTATTGTTGGAGTTTGTGTTCCATAGGCTGCAGGATTGTAGTTTTTACTTGTACTATCTGCCCTCTGGTGGATGCCTGTCATGATTTTAGTTGAGCATGTATGTGATTATATTTTCTCTCATTTCTTAGCATATATGTTATAGGAAAAACCTATAAAAAATTTTTTTTGTAATTGTCCTGGAATTTGTAAAATATATTTGTACCCAGTTCAGGTATACTTTCAAATAACACTACAGCATTTCACAGGTAGTATGAGTACTTTCCAATAACAGAACAGCCCCAATTCTTTTGTTTTATTTCTTTTATCATTGCTACCATTTTTCCTCCCATCTCCAAAAGATTTTTAAAGTTTACTTAATTATTTACAGTAGTATATAATGAAGTTCAGTTCAGTTGCTGAGTCATGTCTGACTCAGATATTATGAAGACAAAAAATAAATAGGCAGTTGACTGGATTCACCCCATAGCAGACCATACATAGTTTGAGCTACAGTGTAGTAGAGTATAGTATCTCATAGATATACCTTCATTTACTTGTTTTCTTATTTCTGGGCATTTATTTTTTAATTTATTAGAAAAAATTTTGGGAATTCTAGTTAACTTAGAATATTGTGTTAATTTCAGGTGTACTGCAGAATAATTCATATATCTTTGTTATACGTTCCCATTATGGAATCTTGTTCAGACTCTTTCCTATTGTATGTTGTTATAAGATACTGAATACAATTCCCTGTGCTCTGCGGTAAGCCCTTGTTTTTTCTGTACTTTCTGTATAGTGGTGTGTTAACCCCATGATCTTGTTTTACCCCTCCTCTCCTCCTTTCCCCTTGGTGACTGTAAGCTTGCTTTCTACATCTGTGAGTCTGTCTCTGTTTTGTATGTTCACTTCTATTACTTCTTAGATTTAACATGTAAGTTGTACCATATGATACTTGTCTTTCTCGTCTGACTTACTTCACTTAGTATGGTAGTCTTCATGTTTATTCATGTTGCTGAAAAGGGCAACATTTCATTCTTTTTGGTGGTCAAATAATATTCCTGTGTGTGTGTGTGTGTGTGTGTGCATGTCACATCTTTATCCATTTATCTGTCTGTGGACACTTAGGTTGCTTCCATGTATTGTAAATAATGCTGCTATGAAAATTGAGGTTTATATGTCTTTTTGAATTAGAGTTTTCATCTTTCTGGACATATACCCAAGTGAGAGGTTGTTGGATCATATGGTAACTCTGTTTTTAAAGGAAAGTCCTTGCTGTTTTCCATAGTGGCTGCACCAATTTAAATTCTCACTACCAGTGTGGAAAGGTTCCCTTTTCTCTCCACCTTCTGCAATATTTATTGTTTGTAAAATTTTTGGTGATGGCCATTCTGACTGTTGTGAGGTCATTGTAGTTTTGATTTGCATTTCTCTAATTAGGATGTTGAGTATATTTTCATATGCTTCTGGCCATATATATGTCTTTGTAGAAATGTCTATTTAGGTCTTCTCCTAGTTTTTTTGATAGGTTTGTTTGTTTGATACTGATTTTTATTACCTGTATGTTTTAGAAATTAATCTCTTTTTTGATGCATCATTTGCAGATATTTTCTCCCAGTCCACAGGTTGTTTTCATTTTGGTTATTGTCTCTTTGCTGTGGAAAAGCTTATAAATTTGATTAGACCTATTTGTTTAAATTTGCTTTTCTTTCTTTTGTCTTGCAAGCCTGATCTAAGAAAATGTTGCTGTGTTCTTGTTTTTTTTTTTTCAGGGAATGTTCTCTTCTAGAAGTTAAGCCTCTAAGTCATTTTGGGTTTATTTTTGGTGTGATGGACTGTTCTAACTTTATTGATTAACATGAGGCTGTTCCTCTTTCCCAACACTACTTGCTGAAAAGACTGTCTTTTCTCCATTGTAGCTTTTAACATCCTCTTTTGAAGGCTAATTGAGTATAGGTTTCTGGGTTTATTTCTGGGCTCTCTTATTCTGTTCTGTTGATCTATATTTCTAGTTTTGTCCCAATACCCCACTTGTTTGATTTCTGTAGCTTATTTTCTTTGATTCAGTTTGGAATAGGATTCCGTTTTTACTTTCTCTCTCTGGCATTTCATAGTTAGTGTGAAATAATGCAGCAGATTTGTGTGTGTGTGTGTGTATATAAATCTTATATTCTGCTGACTTGCTGAGTTCATTTATTAGTTCTAGTAGGTTTTTTTGTGGAATCTTTAGGATATTCTATATAGACTATCATGTTATCTGCATCTAATGACAGTTTTATCTCTTACTTTTCAATTTGGAAACCTTTTATTTCTTTTTCTTGTCTGATTGCTATATCTAGGATTTCTAATACTGTGTTGAATAGAAGTGGTAAGAGTAGGCATCCTTGTTTTGTTCCAGAATTTAGCAAGAAGGCTTTCAGGTTTTCACTGTTGAGCATTATGTTGACTGTGGGTTTGTTGTAAGTGGCTTTTATTATGTTGATGTATGTTCCTTTTATACTCACTTTGGTGACAGTGTTTATCATAAATGGATGTTGAATTTTTTGTATTTTTTTTGCAATTTTTGAGTTTTTTGCTTAACCTTCTGTTTAGCATGAGGTTTGGGTCTTTTCTTTTGTTGATATGGTATATCACATTGATTGATTTGCATATGTTGAACCATCCTTGTGACCCTGGTATTAATCCAACTTGGTCATGATGTATGATCCTTTTTATGCTGTTGAATTTGGTTTGCTGACATTTTGTTGAGAATTTTTACATCTATATTTATAAAAGATATTGGCCTATATTTTTCTTTTTTGGTAGTGTGTTTGTCTCGTTTTGATATTAGGGTGATGGTGGTAGTTTCATAGAATGATTTTGGGAGTCTTCCTTCCCCTTTAATCTTTTGGAAGAGTTTCAGTAGTGTAGGTTTAAGTTCTTTTCTTCTTTGTTGTTTGGTAGAATTCCCCAGTGAGGTCATTCATTCCTTACTTTTGTTTGTAGGGAATTTTTTTTGTTTTCCCAGTTAAAGATTCTGCTTCACTTCTAGTGACTGTTCTGTTCAGATTATCTGTTTTCTCTTAATTCAGTTTTGGCAGGCTCTATATCCAGTAACTTGTCCATTTCTTCTATATTGTCCATCTTGTTGTCTTAAAGTATTATAGTTGTTCATAGTATATTTTTTTGATTTTTGTATTTCTGTGATGTATTTTCCCCCCCTCTTTTATTTTTCATTTTATTTTGTCCTCTTTTGTTCTTGGTGAGCCTTTCTAGAGGTTTTTTGATTTTATCATTTGAAAAACCCAGCTGTTGCTTTTATTGATTTTTTTAAAAAAATCTCTATTTTTTTCCTCTCTGATCTTTATCATTTCCTTCCTTTGATGACTTTAGGTTTTGAATATTCTTTTTCTTGTTTTTATATTGGTTTATTTGAGATTTTTCTTGTTTTTTGAATGAGGCCTATATTGCTATAAACATCCCTCTTCAGACTGCTTTTGCTGCATCCTGTAGATTTTGTGTAGTTATATTTTGTTCTCATTTGTTTCAAGGTATTTTTTATTTCCTTTTTGATTTCATTGTGGACTCAATGAAAGATTTTTTGCAGCATATTGTTTAGGCTCTGTGTAGTAGTTTTTATCCTCTGTTTTTCTTTCTGTGGTTGATTTCTAGTTTCATGCCATTGTGGTTTAAAAAGATGCAGAAGAAATTTGTTGAGTAAGCTATTGAGACCAATTAAGGATGAGGAAAAGAAGTTGTGTTATTTTTTTTTTAATCCTTTACTTGTTTCCTCTTTGACGATCTTACTATTTTTATGTAGATCTCAGTTTCTGAACTATATTTTCTCTTCTTGAGTACTTTTGTTAAGTTATTATATGGTGGTCCTACAGGTAACAAATTCCCTCGATTTTTGTTTTTGTGAGAATGTATTTCTTTATCAGTTTGAAGGATAATTTCATAGGGAGAGTTTAGAATTCTAAGCTGGTGCAGTTTTTCTCTTAACATTTTTAATATTTCAGTCTATTTTCTTGTTTACATGGTTTTGTGGGAAAGTTGGAAGTAATTCTCTGCTTCTCTTTAGATTTTTCTCTCTCTGGCTTCTTTCAGGATTTTTTCTTTTTCTTTGATTTTCTGTACTTTGAAAATGTTACGTTATGCTTAGGCATAGTGATTTTTTTCTTCACATTTACTCTGCCTGATGTTCTTTGAACTTCATGAATCTGCCTTTTGGTGTCTGACATTAATTTAGGGGAAATTCGTAGTCATTGTTGCTTCAATGATTTTTTTCTGTCCTTTTCTTTGTCCAGTATTTTCATTCTCATATGTTAAACCTTTTGTAGTTTTCCTAGAGTTCTTTGAGATTCTGTCCTCCTTTTCCTGCTCAGTCTATGTTCTCCTTGTTTTGTATTTTCAGAGGTTTTTGTTGGGATATCCTTTTTTTTTTTTATTTATTTTAATTGGAGGATTATTACTTTCTAATATTGTGATGGTTTTTGCCATACATCAACATGAATTAGCCACAGATGCACATGTGCCCCCCCATCCTGAAACCCCCTCCCACCTCCCTCCCCACCCCATATCTCTGGGTTATCCCAGAGCACGGGCTTTTGGTGCCCTGCTTCGTGCATCAAACTTGCACTGGTCATCTGTTTTACATATGGTAGTATATATGTTTCAGTGCTAAGTCTCAGGTTTCTTTGTCTTGAATCCTGTGCAATCTAATAATTCCATCAAAGGCATTTTTCATTTCTGCTACAGTGTTATTGATCTCTAGCGTCTGTTTTTTATTCTTTCTTCAGATTTTCATCTTTCTGCTTATATTGTCCCTTTATTCTTGATGAATGCTTTCCATTTTATTCATTAGAGCCTTTAACATATTAATCATAGTTGTTTTAAATTTCTGATCTCATAATCTCAGCATCTTTGCCATATCTGGGTTTGATATTTGCTCTGTCTCTTCATGTAATTTTCTTTTGCTTTGTAAATATGTTCTTTTGTGGGGCCTATAACTTATATATTAAATTAAGAATACACATTATAACTGGATGAATTAGAAGGCAAAAGCCATTCACATGGGGTTGACATACAGCTCTGTTAGCACCTGAGCTTTCACTTTGAGGAAGTGTAAACACTCGGTCATTTTGACTGAAGAAACAATGGCACTACAGTCTACAAGGGTGTAAAGTCACGTTTATTTTTACAGATTGCAGGAAGGGGGATGGGGTGTCCAGTAGCCTAGGAAAGGCAGTCTTCTGTCCCAGGTCACAAGTGAGCAGAAGAGCGCATATTAGTTGAAAAGCATTTGGGGGGAGATTTTGCTACCTTTTTGTGAATTCAACTCTACGTGGTTATTTTGAAAGGAGCTCTGAGAAAAAGGAAGCAGGAACTTGTCACAGGAGTCCTAAGCTCAGGTCCTTATCTGTCCAGGCTCTGGGTGTGAGCAGGGTTGTCATACTGTAAAATGCTTATGTAGCAACTCAAAATAGCTGTTTTCTCATCACAATTGACCCTGTGATGCCTAGGCATTAGTCTTTAGGGAAAATCATGGGCACTGTCTAGATGGTGGAGATATTAAAAGCTGCTGGCAGGATTTAGGTCACCCAGCACATGAAACATCTAAGCAAAGCAAAATGCCACTCAACAATATAAATATACAAATGGTGGTTTGAAATCCTGTCTGTAACCATCTCCTCCCATTTTGGGGGTTCAGCCCAGAAAATAAAGCTCATGGATAAGATTAAGGTAGGTATTTGATTTGAAACTTGGGTGGGATTATGAAATACTTGTACCTGTTGGGATATCATTTGAAATGTCTAAGTTTGTCCAGAATTATTAATATACATGCAACAAGAGGTACCCTTTGCAGGTTCCCCTTCCTTGGCCAATAGTAACCTAAAGCTAAATGGTTGTCCAAAACCATCTACACTAAAGAATTGTACTGTTACTGCATTAAGGCTGGGCTTTGGTGTAACAGCCCAGTGTTTTTAGACAGGGGAGTTGAAAGTTTGGTGTTTGCCTTAATAATTTAATTTAATAATTTGTTGTTGCTTGCCTGTTGTGGTGGTGCCTAACTCAGTTCCCATGCAGGATAGTAGCAGTCCTATTCCCAACATAATGGGGATGAGTACTGAACGTTTTTGACATGAGGTGGTTTAAAAAGAGACATTTTGGGGATCCTATTCAGTGATTTGTAAGGATAGTCCCAGGGAGACTTAACTGTCTTGGTGTGAACAGACAGGACTTAGCAGGGAGCTGGCAAGGAGGCAGATGCATTGGTGGCTGAGGAAGGGAGAAGCGCATATATGAGGAACCATGTATATATGTTTGCTCCTGGCTACTGAACCCACAGTGGACACCAACTGTTACACTGGGTATATCCAAATAAGTAGGGCTTCCCCTGGGGAGGCTGAACCGTGAGACTCAAGACCATGGGAATTGTGCTCTTTGGGGTGAGAGATATAGGTCGTATTCAACCACGTGGTGTCACAGGTGGAGTGTGTTAGTGCATGGACAGACATGGTGGATTATAAAGTGCATGTGGGGCTCCTGCCAAATGCCACATACTGTATTGCAAAGTGTTGCATGGGAACAGTTGATCACCATAGAGAGGAGCTAGGTAAGCCATGGAGATGCATGAGATGGTTTCCATTGGGAAAATGGGGGCAGGGTCAAGAAATTAGCTAAGTAGGCCACTGACTCAGGAAAGAAGCCTTTGTTGAATTTGATAATATGTTCAGCAATTAGAGCAGCTCAGGAAAAAAAAAAAAGCACTGTTTTCTGCCCATTGTATAAAAATATTAAGACTGTGGGAGGACATGAATGAGAAGATTATGGAGCCCTGAGTGGTTCCATAACCAGTGGGAAAAGATTCCCTTGATGTTGTGTAGGGAGATGACCATGTGGCTGCGGTTCTGGAGACTGTATGTAGGGGAGTGATTGGGGAGTCCTGTGGTGATTGTAGCATCCATACCCAGGGACGAGTCCTTTCAACAGAATTCAATTTACTAGCCCTCAATTAGGTCACATAATGTGGATCAATCTAATAATGTGTGGTGAGGGTAAGCAATTATATGAAGCATTTAATCAGACATTTAAAAGGTTTAGAGACTTGACATATACCTTAACCTATCAAAATTTAAAGGTGTAGTGGAGAGCAGTCTGCAGTCAAAGTGCCACCTCACATCTCAGCAGCAAGTGTAGTTAGCAAGGAGAACTTGGGGTAACTCTACAAAATGCCACGAAAATGGGTCATCAGCTGGGAATTTAGATTAACTAGGCATTCAGTTTGGCAACCAAATTCTGGGAAGTGCTTGCCATCGTCAGCCGCCCTGCTTTCCTGGGTGTCACTTCTTCCATAGTGGAAAATTGTGGAGGCCATATTCATGATGAAGTTGTGTCCCATGCTGTCATCTGCTGAGACGTCATCATCTCAGATCATCATGTCTGGCATTATCATGGAGTTGGGCATTATCAAGTGCTATTGCATGTGAAGGGAGCCGTTCTAGAGTAGGTCGCTCTCGTCAGTGAGGAAGGGAATTGAAGGCCCATAGGGTCTAACAGGGTTGCGTAGAGTTGGGATATTCTGATTAAGATTTGCTTGCACTTTTGGGAGTGTCTGTTGCCAACTCAAATTCTCAGTAAATTCTGAGGGTCTCTGGGGGTGAATCTCGCAAAAGATTAAGTGGTGCCCTTCTTCAAGGCATAGGAGGTCACCATTGTAAATAGTAAAGATTAGAGGCACGTGTGTACCCTTGGTTTAAAGAAAATTTAGTTATATGCTTCTGACAATTTAATCTTTAGTCTTTTATTACCAGAGATGGGTTTGAACTGTACAATCCTTTCAGCCAGTTAGGGGTGAAATTAGGGCAGCGTGAGGCTGGTGGCCTTGAAGCATTTGTGCTTTGGTGCCATTTAAGACAGAGTGCTTGAATCACTCAGTTAGTATACCTGGTGGCATTTTGGGCCCAACCCTTCTTGGGCTGACTTCCAACATATGCCATCCCTCCATCCTGGGGTTCAGTTGTGAGTGAGTGCTGTGGTCTTCCAGTTACTTTCTGGTGTTGTCTCCTGGGGTCGTGGAGAAAGCCCCATGACTCAGATGGCATGAAAGTCACAGAATAGGGACAACAATAGCAGGCATATGCATTTTATAGTTTTGTGCTTGCCCTCTGAGTGCCCCATGTGATAATTGGTTGTTGTGGGTCAGTATCTCATTGGTGGCTTCCTCCAAAGTGAGATAGGGCCAGGTGTGATTGTATTACCATGGTGTCATCTTCTGATGTTGCTGATGTCAACCTGAGTGCCTCTTCTCCCCTTTTAGATTTTCACCCACACCATCCTTTCACTGGATCCAGGGTTAATTATTTCTACTTCTTGTGGGAGGTATGGTTAGGAGAAATGAACTGTCCACTGAAGGCACTCACTGTACGTTGAAATCTCAGTTGAAATATGCATATCAAGTTACTTGGTTAAGTGTAGTCCAGCAGCCTCCTAGTGGGTCTGTGTTCCTCCAATGGGCCAGGACTCTGTCTGACCAAGGGGTTTTATAGCTAAAGTACCCATCAGGTCCCAGGTGAGTATTAGAAGGCAAGATGACTGACATTTTAAAATCTGTAAGGGGACTCAAAAATATTGGGAAAATGTAATTTATATTGTCTCGTGAAATAAAAGCATCAGATTTCCTTCTGATAGCAATCTGTCATCTTTGGCGATTCATAATTTTTTTTTTTTTTTAGGTATATGTTTTAACTGGGTTTCCCTGGTGATTCAGTAGTAAAGAATCCACCTGCCAGTGCAGGAGATGTGGATTTGATCCCTGGGTCAGGACTATCCTCTGGAGAAGGAAATGGCAACCCACTCCAGTATTCTTGCCTGGAGAATCCCATGGACAGAGGAGCCTGGGGGGCTACTGTTCATGTGATCACAAAGAGTCGGACACAAATGAGCAACTCAACAACAACAATCTGCTTTAGGATGGACTGGTTGGGTCTCCTTGTAGTCCAAGGGACTCTCAAGAGTCTTCTCCAACACCATAGTTCAAAAGCATCAGTTCTTTAGCGCTCAGCTTTCTTTATACTCCAACTCTCACATCCATGCATGACTACTGGGAAAACCATTGCTTTGACTAGACAGACCTTTGTTGGCAAAGTAATGTCTCTGCTTTTTAATATGGTATCTAGGTTGGTCATAGCTTTCCTTATGGCTGCTATCAAAATGCCAGACAGGGATTGGAGAAGACTTGAAAAAACTGAAGCCCTTGTGCATTGTTGGAGGAAATATAAAATTGTGCAGCCACCATAGTAAACAGTGTAGAGGTTTTTCAAAAAGTTAAAAAGAGAATCACTATGTGATCCGCATCCCTACTTTGGTTAGATAGCTAAAAGAATTGAAATTAGGATCTCAAAGAGATATCTGCACTCCCATGTTCTTTGCAAGATTTTGTAGTAGTTAAGATACAGAAATAACCTATATGTTTATTGATGGATAAACAGTAAACATATAGTGGAGTGGGTAGCCTTTCCCTTCTCCAGGGGATCTTCCAAACCCAGGGATCAAACCCAGGTCTCCCACATTGAAGGCAGATTCTTTACAGTCTCAGCCACCAGGGAAGCAGTATATTGATGGATAAATAAAATGGTAAATACATAGCCATTAAAAAGAAGGATATCCTGCCATATGCGGTCAGCATGAATTAATGTGGAAGACATTATGCTAAGTGAAATAAGCCAGGTACAGAAGGATAACTGCATGATTCTGCATATATGAGATTTCCAAAACGGCCAAACTCATAAAAACAGAGTAGTATGGTGGTTGTCAGGGCTGTGGGGAATAATAAGTAGGAAGTTGGTGTTCAGTGGACATATAGTTTCAATTATGTAAAATAAATCCTAGAGAAATACCTACTCTGCAATATGGTGCTTATAGTTAATACTTGTTTTTGCACTTAAAAAGAGATGTACTCTGTCAACAGGGTGTGTCTTGTATAAGTGTTCTTAACACAATATATGTTTTTTATTTAAAAAAGAACCTAATGTGGCTGCTGCTGCTGCTGCTCCTGCTAAGTTGCTTCAGTCTTGTCCAACTCTGTGCTACCCTACAGACGGCAGCCCACCAGGCTCCCCCGTCCCTGGGATTCTCCAGGCAAGACTTCTGGAGTGGGGTGCCATTGCCTTCTCCATCTAATGTGGCAAATAGATGAAAAATATTTAAAATAATATTAATATTTGGTATTCAGTATCGATAATGTATCATGAGGAAGTAGAGCTTAAGCCAACAAAGCAGATAGTTCAGTCTTAGGAAATTTATAAACATGTTTTCCATAGCAGGAAAACTAGTTATTTCATTGTGTTCCAAAAGGTACTTGGGAATAAAATTAAAAGTAAAAATCTGTTCCCAGTTAAAAATATTTCTCTAGAGTAGGCCAGTAATGCCTCAATATGATAAAAAAAAAAATGTATTTAAAATTAGCAGTCACATAATCAAAGATCATATACTCTTTTTTTATACATATAAAACATTCGTAAGCGATGTTGCCATAAATGATCAAGTAGGGAACTCCAAGGCTCCATTTCTGCACAAAATAACAAGCTAGCAAAATCAGAACCAGTTTTTGTAGATCTCTGGAATCTAGTCAGAACTTAAAAAACTAGGGAATGATTACTGAAGGCAAGAGCTATTGTTCTGTTTGAGAACACTGACTGAGGCTTCATCAATCACCTGCCTAACCGTCCCCCAGTCTACAGTAGCTTTGAAGATGACGGACCACACTCCTGATGCGGGTTAACATTTACAGAGGGTGCAACACAAACCTTACTCTTAAAAAATTGTTATGAGGTGTTTCAGCCTGTCTTACAACTCCCTGAAGGACCAGTGTGGCAGCTTTCACTCAGCCAAGAGCTTTTCTGAGGATGAAACAACTTCCCTGCCAGTGTTTGGCTGGAGTATTGACTGTAGCAGACTGGGTCTAGGGATAACAGGATAAACAATGGGAACGTTGTAAAACTTGGGGAGGAAGTAGTTGAGAAAGGAGACACATGGGGAATAGGATTTTTTAAAGGTCCTGCTTGTAATGGGGAGTTGAGGCCATGTGCTTGCCCAAAGCTGGACTCATTTTCAGAAAAGGCCCAAGAAGACCTTAAGCTTTCATCTCTGGCTAAACTTTCAGACTTGCATTGCACAGGCTGTAAATGAAAGTACAGAGCTGGCTAAACTGTTGGAACTCTTCAACATAGAGAAAGTCAGAACAGACTGGGGAAAGTTGTTTTCTTTTTTCTTTTTGGCTGCGGATATTTATGGAAACTCTGTCAAGATAACAGCTCACAATTAAGCAAAGCTAACAAGACTTCAGTGCCACACACAAAGAATGTACGAAACAATTACCCACAACAAGCAGCAACACCAAATTCCAGCTGTGAGGGAGAATCTGGTATCTAGAGTTGCCACACTATATTTGATATGTCCAGTTGTCAACAAATCATGACATGCTTAAAGAAACAGAATATGGTTGTTGTCAGGGGGAAAATACAGTTTACAGTAACACTATGCAGGGATTAATTCCTATATAACTTTACTCAGTTCTCCATTTCTGTGATTTTTTTTTTAACCCCATCTGTTGATTCAACCACAGACCATGATGTACTATAGTGTTGATATTTATTGTTGCAAAATAATCACATAAGTGGACCCTCCCAGTTCTAATCCAAGTTGTTCAAAAGTCAACAGTAATTAATAAAAACTGTCCCTGAGGAAGCCCAGGAATTATAAAAAAAGATTTTAAAGGTGCTCAAAGAACTAAAGCAGCTATGGTCGGTCAACAACTGAAGACAACCAAGAAAAAGCTATCTCACCAAAGAGACATGTCAAAAAAGGGATAACAATTATAAAAAGGATCCAAATTGAAATTCTGGAGCTGAAAATATAATAACTGAAAGGGAAAATCTGCTAGTAGGTTTTAGTAGCACATTTCAGCAGGCAAACAGAATCAGTGAATTTGAAAATACATCAGTTGAGATTGGCAACTTTGAAAACCCAGAAATTACCAGAGCTGTGAGATACCACCAGCGTCCCAACATGTTTATAATGGAAGTCCCAGGGGGAGAGAAAAGAGAAAAGGCACAGAAATAATATTTAATGAAGTAATTGTTGAAAACTTTGCAAATTTGATAGAAAACGTACATCTAAGAAGCTTAATTAACTTTGAGCAGGGTAAACAGAAAAAGTTCCCCACACTGAGACACTGAGACACAGTACAGTTGCTCCTTGAAATACACGGAGGTTAGGGAGTCTGACCTGGCTCCATTCCGCTGAAAATTCACATGTAGTTTCACAGTTGTCCTTCTGCATCCAGGGGTTTAAGCAGATGCAGGTTGTTTAGTGCTACTGTTGTTGTTACGTCTTGTCTGATTGTTTGCGACCCCGTGGACTGCAGCATGCCAGACTCCGCCATCCTCCACGTTGTCTCGGAGTTTGCTCAAATTCATGTCTGCTGAGTCAGTGGCTTCTCTTGTTACTGAGCACTGGCTCTAGGTGTGCTCCAGAGCATCAGTTCAGTTGCCCTGCAGCAAGTGGAACTTTCCTGAATCAACGACCAAACCAGTGTCCCCTGCACTGGGAGGCATATTCTTAAACACTGCACTACCAAGAAAGTCCGGTTTTATTTTAAATACTTTGTTTGTTTGTCTGTCTGTCTGCACCATGTGGCTTGTGGGATCTCAGTTCCCTGAACAGGATTTGAACCTTGGCCCTTGGCAGTGAGACCAGAGTTCTAACCACTGGACTGTGAGGAAATTTCCTCAGGGGAGTTTTGCATGAAATAGTAAGCCATGTTTCATTTGTTTGTAGAGAATAGATTTTTTACTTTTAGTGGTAGATGACTGTGTTTGTGTGGCTGTGTGTGTGTATATATGTGTATGTTTGTGTTTAGATTTGTTTGTTTTATGCGACAGGGAAGAGCTATTATTTTCTTTCTGGTTTGTTACATGAGGTCTGTGATTTGTGATATTAAACTGAACAATAGGAGAATAATCTGATAAAACTCAAATAGCTCTGTTAGGTAGAAATTTTAATTGAGAAATAGTCTCTGGAAATTCATAAAGGACATATATTAGCTAAACTGTAATTTTTAACTTTGTACTAGGGTATAACCAATTAATAATGTTGTGATAGTTTGAGGTGAACAGCACAGGGACTCAGCCTTATGTATACATGAATCTATTCTTCCCCTAACTCCCCTCCTTTTCAGTTGCCACATAACACTGAGCAGAGTTCCATGTGCTATATAGTAGGTCTTTGTTGGTTTTCCATTTTAAATGTAGCAGTGAGTACATGTCTATCCCAAACTCCCTAAATATCCTTTCCCCCCATCCTTCCCAATCCAGCAACCATGTGGTATATATGTATGTGTGTATATATATATATATATACACACACATATACATATAATAGAGTCTTACTCAGCCATTAAAAAGAATGAAATAATGCTATTTGCAGCAACATGGATGGACCTAGAGATTATCATACTGAGTGAAGTAAGTCAGACGAAGAAATATCATATGACATCCCTTATATGTGGAATCTAAAAAGAGATAATACAAATGAACTTACAAAACAGAGGCTCACAGAGAATAAACTACTTTTAACAGCTTTATCTCACTATAATATATACACAGTAATAATCACTCATTTAAAATATATAATTCAGTGGTTTTTCTTTATTTACAGAATTATCCAATAGCTAAATTTTAGAACTTTTTTTTTTTTTTTTTTTTACCATTCTACCCCCATTCCTCTATTCCTAGAACCAATAATTTGCTATCTTTCCTTATGGAATTGTCTGTTTTGGATATTTCATATAAATGGAGTCCTATAACACATGATATTTTGCGACTGCTTTCTTTTACTTAGTATAACAGTTTTGAGATTCATGCATGTTGCATAGTAGCGTGAATCAGTACTTAAGTACTTTTAATTGCCAAATAATATACCACTGTATAGATATATTTTATTTATCCATTCAATAGTTGATAGACATTTGGTTCCACTTTTGGCCGTTGTGAATGGTGCTGGTATAAACATAAGTGAAGAGATTTTGATTGGACATTTTTTTTTAGTTTATTTAATTGGAGGCTAATTACTTTACAGTATTGTAGTGGTTTTTGCCATACATTGACATGAATCAGCCATGGGTGTACATNTTCAATAGTTGATAGACATTTGGTTCCACTTTTGGCCGTTGTGAATGGTGCTGGTATAAACATAAGTGAAGAGATTTTGATTGGACATTTTTTTTTAGTTTATTTAATTGGAGGCTAATTACTTTACAGTATTGTAGTGGTTTTTGCCATACATTGACATGAATCAGCCATGGGTGTACATGTGTTCCCCATCCTGAACCCACCTCCCTGCCCATCCCATCCCTGTGGGTCATCCCAGTGCACCAGCCCTGAGCACCCTGTGTCATACATAGAACCTGGACTGGCAATCTGTTTCACACATGATAACACACATGTTTCAATGCTCTTCTCTCAGATCATCCCACCCTTGCCTTCTCCCACAGAGACCAAAAGACTGTTCTATACAATCTGTGTCTCTTTTGCCGTTTCACATGTAGGGTTATCGGTACCATCTTTCTAAATTCTATATATATGCATTAGTATACTGTATTGGTGTTTTTCTTTCTGACTTTCTTCACTCTGTATGATAGGCTCTAGTTTCATCCACCTCATTAGAACTGATTCAAATGTGTTCTTTTTAATGGCTGAGTAATACCCCATTGTGTATGTGTACCACAGCTTTCTTACCCATTCATCTGCTGATGGACATCTATGTTGCTTCCGTGTCCTGGCTCTTATAAACAGTGCTGCAATGAACATTGGGGTACATGTGTCTCGCCTCTTGGCTGTATACCTAGGAGTAGAATTGCCAGGACATGTGGTAACTCTGTTTAACATCTTAAGGAACTAATACAGTGTTTTACAAAGTAACCGTACTATTTTACTTTCCTGCCAACAGTATATGAGTGTTCTAGTTTCTCCGTATCCTTTTAAACTATTTCCTGTCTTTTTGATTATAGTTATTCTGATGAGTATGAAGTGGTATCATCATGTTTTTTATTTTCCTAATAATGATATTGAACATCTTTGCATGTGCTTGTCATTCGTTTATCTTCTTTGCAGAAACATCTCTATTCAGATCTTTTGACCATTTTAAAATTTAATTACCTTTACTGTTGAATTCCCTCTTTACTGTGGGCTTCCTTCATAGCTCAGTTGGTAAATCATCTGCCTGCATTGCAGAAGACACCAGTTCTATTCCTGGGTTGAGAACATGCCCTGGAGAAGGAAATGGCAACCCACTCCAGTATTCTTGCCTGGAGAATCCCATGGACAGAGGAGCCTGACAGGCTACANTGAATTCCCTCTTTACTGTGGGCTTCCTTCATAGCTCAGTTGGTAAATCATCTGCCTGCATTGCAGAAGACACCAGTTCTATTCCTGGGTTGAGAACATGCCCTGGAGAAGGAAATGGCAACCCACTCCAGTATTCTTGCCTGGAGAATCCCATGGACAGAGGAGCCTGACAGGCTACAGTCCATGGGGTAGCAAGAGTCGGACACGACCTGGCGACTAAACCTATCAGATGTATTGTTTGCATGTATTTTCTCTCATTCTGTATGCTGTCATTTCACTTTCTTGGTTGTGACCTTCAAAGCACAAGTTTTTTTATTTTGACAAAGTCTGACTTATAATTCTCTTTTATTGCTTGTGATTTTGGTGTCATATTAAGAAATCATGGCATAACTGAGACTCACAAAGGTTTAACATTATCTTCAAAGAGATTTAGTTTTAATTCTTATGTCTAGGTCCATGATCCCCCTTTGAGGCAATTTTAAATTATTTTTCTTCTTAAAAATTGTGCTGCAGTATACATAACAAAATTTACAATCTTAGCCGTTTTTAACTGTGCAGTTGACTGTATTTAACTGTATTAACATTGTTGTCAAACAGTCCTCAGAGCTCTTCTTCTTATAAAACTGAAACTCTGTATTCATTAAACCATAATCCCCTATTCCCTTCTCCCTTTTTCTCCAACCCCTGGCAGTCCCCATTATAATTTGTCTCTGAATTTCACTACTTTAGGTAGCTCCATAAAAGTGAGATCATATAGTATTTGTCTTTCTCTGACAACTGTGTCCTCAGAATTCATCCATTTTGTAGCATGTGTCACAGTATCTTTCCTTTTTAGGCCGAATAGTGTTTCATTGTATGTATGTACCACATTTGTTTATCCATTCACCCATCTGTGGACACTTGAGTTGTTCCCATCTTCTGGCTATTGTGAATAGAGCGCTATGAATATGAAAATACAAAGATATCTCCTTGAGAGCCTTTTTTGAAGTATTTCAGTACAGACCCAGAAGTGGAATTGCTAGATCCTGTGGTCACTCTACTTTTATGTTTTTGTGGAACTGCCATACAGTTTTCTTTAGTAGCCATTTTACATTAACATCATTAATGCACAAAGATTTAAATTTTTTCACATTCTCACCAACACTTATTATTTTCTAGGTTTTTTTTTTTCTTTCATAATGGCCATGTTGCAGATATAAAGTGATACCTTATTGGGCTTTTGCGTTGCATTTTGCTGATGATTATTGATTTGAATGTCTTTTCATGGACTTGTTCAGGTCAATTCAGTCGCTCAGTCGTGTCCGACTCTTTGTGACCCCGTGAATCACAGCACGCCAGGCCTCCCTGTTCATCACCATCTCCTGGAGTTCACTCAGATTCACGTCCATCGAGTCCGTGATGCCATCCAGCCATCTCATCCTCGGTCGTCCCCTTCTCCTCCTGCCCCAATCCCTCCCAGCATCAGAGTCTTTTCCAGTGAGTCAACTCTTCGCATGAGGTGGCCAAAGTACTGGAGTTTCAGCTTTAGCATCATTCCTTCCAAAGAAATCCCAGGGCTGATCTCCTTCAGAATGGACTGGTTGGATCTCCTTGCAGTCCAAGGGACTCTCAAGAGTCTTCTCCAACACCACAGTTCAAAAGCATCAATTCTTCGGCACTCAGCCTTCTTCATAGTCCAACTCTCACATCCATACATGACCACAGGAAAAACCATAGCCTTGACAAGACGGACCTTAGTAGGCAAAGTATGTCTCTGATTTTGAATATACTATCTAGGTTGTACATAACTTTTCTTCCAAGGAGTAAGCGTTGGCCATTTGTATATCTTCTTTGGAGAAATGTCTTTTCAAGACCTGTACCCATTTTTGAATTGTGTTGTTTTTTGGTTTGTTTGTTTAAGTTGTAAGAATTCTTTATATATTCTAGGTATGTGCATTAGTAGCTCAGTCATGTCCGACTCTGGGACCCCACAGACTGTAACCTGCTAGGTTTCTCTGTCCGTGGGATTCTCCAGGGAAGAATACTGGAGTGGATTGCCATTCCCTTCTCCAGAGGTTCTTCACTACCCAGGTATCAAACCCAGGTCTCCTGCACTTCAGGCTAATTCTCTACCATTTGAGCTACAGGGAAGTCCCAATATTCTGGACAGTAACCCATCATCATATACATGATTTGCAAATACTTCCCTCTTTCTGTAGGTTGCCTTTTAGCTCTCTTTATTGTGCACTTTGGTACAGTTTTAAATTTTGATTTAAAACTCTTTGAGTTTTTACTTTTCCTACTAAAGTAAATCAAAAGAGTTAATTTGAGTTTCTGCAGTACTTCACCATTGAATGTTGTGATTGATTTAAACTAAAATTGTACATTTCTTTGTTAAAACTAAAATATGAATACTTATATATGAAAGATTGAGCTTGTACCTCTAAATCTTAATCTAGAGATTTAAAAAATTAAGATTTTTCTCTTTAAAAAAGCAACAAAAGTATTAACATTAGTTTTATTTGAGGAGAAGGATCTTTCAACTGATAATGTGAAAGAAAGCGTTAGTCACTCAGTCGTGTCCAACTCTTTGCAACCCCATGAACAGTAACCTGCCAGGCTCCTCTGTCCATGGGATTCTCCAGGCAAGAATACTAGAGTGGGTTGCCTTTCCTTCTCCAGGGGATCTTCCTGACCCAGGGATTGAACCCAGGTCTCCCACATTGCAGGTAGATTCTTTACCATCTGAGCCACCCAGGAAGCCTTCACTTACAATTGCACCAATATTTTTTTTAATTTGGGGTGTATTTCTTCAAATTAATTTCTGTTGGCATATAGTTGACTTACTATGTTGTGTTAGTTTCTTGCTTTACAGCAAAGTGAATCAGTCATTCATATATATCCACTCTTTTTTAGATTTCCTTCCCATGTAGGTCACTACAGAGCATTGGGTAGAGCTCCCTGTGCTATACAGTAGGTTCTCATTAGTTACCTGTTTTATACATGGAAGTATGTTTGTGTCAGTCCCAGTCTCCCAGTTCATCCCACCACCCATTTACCCGCTTGGGCTCCAAAGTCACTGCAGATGGTGACTGCAGCCATGAAATTAAAAGGTGCTTCCTCCTTGGAAGAAAAGTTATGACCAACCTAGACAGCATATTAAAAAGCAGAGACATTACTTTGCCAACAAAGGTTCGTCTAGTCAAAGCTATGGTTTTTCCAGTAGTCATGTATGGATGTGAGACTTGGACTATAAAGAAAGCTGAGCGCCAAAGAGTTGATGCTTTTGAACTGTGGTGTTGGAAAAGACTCTTGAGAGTCCCTTGGACTGCAAGGAGATCAACCAGTCCATCCTAACGGAAATCAGCCCTGAATATTCATTGGAAGGACTGATGTTGAAGCTGAAACTCCAATACTTTGGCCACCTCATGTGAAGAATTAACTCATTGGAAAAGACCCTGATGCTGGGAAAGATTAAAGGCAGGAGAAGAAGGGGATGACAGAGGATGAGATGGTTGGATGGTATCACCAACTCAATGGACATGTGTTTGAGTAGACCCCAGGAGCTGGTGATGGACAGGGATGCCTGGCATGCTGCAGTCCACGGGCTCGCAAAGAGTTGGACATGACTGAGCAACTGAACTGAACCATAACTTTGTTACCTATGTCTGTGACTGTTTCTGAGTGTGAATAAGCATTTTTGAGTTTATTTTTGTGTGTATTGTTAGGGAGTATTCTGATTCAGTGCCAACCCTGTCATATTATCAAGAGCATTTTTCAGAAAATTAGAACAAAACTTTTTACACTTTATATGGAATCACAAAAAAATCCTGAATAGTGAAAGCAATCTTGAGAAAGAATAATGGACCTGGAGAAATCAGGCTCCCTTCAGACTATACTACAAAGCTACAGTAAGCTATAGGTATTTGCACAAGAACAGAAATATAGATTCGTGGAACAGGTTAGAAAGTCTAGAAACAAACCCATGCGCCTGTGACCATTGTAGTCTGTGACAAAAGAGACAAGAATATATGATGGAGAAAAGACTGTGCCTTCAATAAGTGGTACTGGGGAAACTGGACAACTGCTCGCATGTATTTTTACTTTTGTTTCCTGTCCACTTAGAGGCATTATTTGTTTATTTATTTTAGCAAAATAATGGATTTATAAAGAACTAGAAAACACTTAAGAAAAAGTTAGGTTATTGGCAACCCACTCCAACACTCTTGGCTGGAAAATTCCATGGACAGAGCAGCCTGGTAGGCTACATACAGATCATGGGATCTCAAGGAGTCGTACACGGCCAAGAAATTTCACTTCTCATGAATCAGGTGCTGCTTGCCACTTCTTTAAAAAAAAAAAAAGAAAAGTTAGGTTATACTATTATCTCCTATTTTATATACCAAAGTATCAAAACTTTAAAGATAAAAGTAACCCATGTATATAGTAGCTGAAATGGCATTTATTTGTATATGGAGCACATATTCATTATTTTACACATAGATATGTAGTTGTCCTAGCACTGTTTGTCTAAAAGACTTTTTTCCCCATGAATTTTCTAGCCTGCTTGTCAATTCATCATAAATGTTAGTATTTCTTTCTGAACTATCAGTTCTGTTCTCTTACCCAATACCACTCAGTTTTGATTACTGTAGCAGTGTGGTTAAGTTTTGAAATCAGAATGTGAGTCCTCCAACTTTGTTCACCATTTTCCAAATGGTTTGGCTACAGTGTCTCCTTTGAATTTTTAAATGAACTTTAGGATCAATTTTTACAAAGAAAAAAAGCCAGCTGACATTTTGTTGTGAATTCCCTTGAATCTATAGATCAGTATGGAAAGTATTGCCATCTTAGCAATATTAAAGTCTTCCAATTCATTGGGCCAGTTTTCCATTTATTTTGATCTTTTATAATTGGTCTCAATAGTGTTCTGTGGTATAGTCTTCATTTATTTGATAAATATATTCGTAATTATTTTATTTTTATGCTGTTGTAGATGGAGTTGTTTTGTTTCATTTTTGGATTGTTCACTGTGTGTTGAAATGCAGTTGACTGTTGTCTGTTAAACTCATGTCCTCAATTTTAAGGAACTTGTTTATTCTAGTTGGTTTTCTTATGGTTTCCTTGGTATTTTCTGTGTAGAAGATCATGTCATCTGCAAACAGAAATGGTTTTACTTCTTCCTCTCCATTCTTGATTTCTTTTAATTGGTTTCCAGATTGTTCTGGCTAGACCCTTCAGTATGATAAGAGGAAGTATGTACATATTATGTTGTTCTTATCCTAAGGGAAAAGCATCTGATCTTTTACCATTTACTATAATGTTAGCTGTGCATCTTTTGTAAATGCTGTTCATGTGGTTGAGAAAGTCCTTTTCATTTATGGTTTGCTGAATGATTTTATCATTAAAGAGGGTTGTGAGCGAAACAGTAGCCTTTTGAGGGGCTAGTGTGCTGTGCTAGGTCTTAGCTGTGGCATGCAGGATATTTAGTTGCAGCATATGGGATCAGTTCCCTGACCAGGGATTGAATCTGGGTCCCCCACATTGGAAGTGCATTTATTTTAGCCATTTTCTGTTAGGTATATCTTGGATCACCAGGGAAGTCCACATTTAAGAGCCTATCCCATATCAAGGGATACATTGTCGGGATGGAATATAAGTTCTTATGGCTATATTTGGGGAAGGTTGTATTGGTTCGG
>SJYT01080220.1:427935-454915 GCA_006410635.1 Cephalophus harveyi | reverse complement strand
GGACTCTTTTGTTGACCATGATGGCTACTCCATTTCTTCTGAGGGATTCCTGCCCGCAGTAGTAGATATAATGGTCATCTGAGTTAAATTCACCCATTCCAGTCCATTTTAGTTCGCTGATTCCTAGAATGTCGACGTTCACCCTTGTCATCTCTTGTTTGACCACTTCCAATTTGCCTTGATTCATGGACCTGACATTCCAGGTTCCTATGCAGTATTGCTCTTTACAGCATCGGATCTTGCTTCTATCACCAGTCACATGCACAACTGGGTATTGTTTTCGCTTTGGCTCCATCCCTTCATTCTTTCTGGACTTATTGCTCCACTGATCTCCAGTAGCATATTGGGCACCTAATGACCTGGGGAGTTCCTCTTTTGGTATCCTATCATTTTGCCTGTTCATACTGTTCATGGGGTTCTCAAGGCAAGAATACTGAAGTGGTTTGCCATTCCCTTCTCCAGTGGACCACGTTCTGTCAGCCCTCTCCAGCATGACCCGCCTGTCTTGGGTTGCCCTGCAGGCATGGCTTGGTTTCATTGAGTTAGACAAGGCTGTGGTCCTAGTGTGATTAGATTGACTAGTTTTCTGTGAGTATGGTTTCAGTATGTCTGCCCTCTGATGTCCTCTTGCAACACCTACCATCTTACTTGGGTTTCTCTTACCTTGGGTGTGGGGTATCTCTTCACGGCTGCTTCAGCAAAGCACATCCGCTGTTCCTTACCTTGGATGAGGGGTATCTCCTCACTGTCGCTGTTCCTGACCTTCAACGTGGGATAGCTCCTCTAGGCCCTCCAGTGCCCGCGCAGCCACCAATCCTTGGGTTGCTCCTCCCGGCCGCCGGCCCTGGCCTCGGGCGTGGGTGGCTCCTCCCAGCTGCCGCCCCTGGCCTCAAGCTCGAGAGGGCCTCTCCCGACTGCCCCCGACCTCGGACGCAGGGTGTCTCCCCCCGGCCGCCACTGACTTGCCAAATACCAAAGCTATAACAGAATTTTAAATGGAAAAGTTATTATAAAAAGCTGTTTATAATTATTATAAAGCTTGGAGGAGGTGATGGATGGTTGTGGAGTTTGGAGTATTCTAAAAAATTATAAGACATGGATTGTTGGGAAGAAAGAAGAAATGTCTTTTGGGATGAATATAAATCTAATCATGCCCAGTTTTAAGAGGCTGGAGTAAGTTTATGCTTCTCAAATCGGAGCATTTATTTCCCAATGATATGTGTGGCAGTGTCAGGATAGTAAGAAGCCATTGAATTAAAATCACATTTTTAAAATGTTCTGTCCAGTGGTATTTAGTTTATTGACTTTTTAAAAATTTGAACATTTTATTTTGAAATAATCGTAGATTCACATAAAGTAGTAAATAATACAGAAGAATTGCCTCTGCCCTTTACCCAGTTTCCAAAAATGAAGATGTCTTGCAAATATGTGATAATATATTACAACCAGGATAATGACATTGATGCAGTCAGGATACTTAATGTTTTCACCACCTCAAGGGTCCCTTTTGTTTCCCTGTAATAACTATATCCACTCCTGTCTTATTCCCACTCCTTTCTTAACCCCTGGCAACCATTAATCTAGTTTGTATTTCCATAATTTTGTCCTTTTAAGAATGTCATATAAATGAAATCATATTGTATGCAATCTTTTAGTATTGTCTTTTTCTCACTCAGCATAATTCTCTGAACAATATTCAATGTCAATAGTCTGTTCATTTTTTTCCTGGGGTGTAGTATTCCATGGTATGAATGTACCACAATTTGTTTAAATATATACTGATTGAATGAGGTAACTTGGTTGTTTTCCAGTTGTTGGCTACTACAAATAAAGCTGCTATAAACATTCCTGTGTAGGTTTTTGATGAGCATCAGTCTTTATTGCTTTGCTGGGTCATATGGTAGTTGTATAATTTTTTGACTGTCTCTAATACCACATTGGCCTGGATGTTGGGATCCTGCATTAGAGTTTGCCAGGGATGGAACTTTAGGCTTCTCGCTTGGCCTTTGCTGGTGTGGGTATGGGTGAGGCCATAGTTTTTTTCTGTGATGTTTGGCTGGAAAAGAGCAGTTATTGTCTAAAAGTTTTCTGTCTTGCTGAACTTCACCTTTACTTGTTTTTAATTAATGAGAGCAGGTTTTTGTTAGAGCTCTTTGTATTCTTCTGTGCTCTTTGTTCATGGTTGCTGTCTTTAACTCGAAATCTGGGATATTTGAAGTAAAAAGAAAACCCAGGGATAACTGCCTTGTTACTCTCTGATCCCAAAGTCCCTAGCCAGTCTGCCTTTTTTCTCTTTACCTTTTAGATTCTTCTTAAGTTTGTTCTGTATATGATGTCCAGGATTTTTAGTTGTACTTCACAGGAGGAATAGGAAAAAATACATCTCCATTATGTGAGAAATGGCAATCAATTTAAAATATTTTTATATGAAATCACATGTACTAAAATAGAATGCCAGTTTATCATTTTAGATGTAAAACAGAGAAATCTCAAAGAAGTGTTAAATATTTATGATATCTTTAGGACTGATCCTGTATTTTAGTAAGAAGTACTAATTCTTTCTTCCTGTTTTTATTGGTAAATATTAGGCTGTAGGCCATGTTTCTGTAGCAGAGAGACCCAAATACAGTGGCTCAGATAAGGTAGAATTGTATTTCTCTTTCAGGTCCAGGGTAAGAAAGTAACTTTGCTTCTTGAAATCTTCTGAGGAACCAAGCTGGGTGGGCAGTTGAGCCACCTTATGTGTGGCCTCCCAGGGTTGTTCTGGACATCACCATTTTCATTTGGCAAGAGCAATGGTAATGGGTTGTTGCACAGCAGAAACTAACAACATGGAAAGCAGTTACACTCCACTTAAGAAAAGAAAGAGTAGTAGTGATGGTAATGATCGAAGGTGGCAGTAGGAGAACATGGAGGCCAGGAGCTTGATTTTTTTAAGGGCGAGAGCCTGAAGTTGTACTTACTGCTTTTGCTCACCTCCCATTGGCTTGTACCTAGTCACATGATCCTGTCTGCCTGCAAAAGAAGAGTCTCTGCTTGGTAGTCATGTGACCAGCAGAATTTGGGTAAGGGACCCCTGTTACTAAAACTAAAAAGGTGAGCAAAAGTCTTTGCTTTTGTAACTTAAGTGAAGACTTTTAGAAGAAATTAACTGTGTGATTTTAGTTATCATGAACCATTTTATTCTGTAGTTAACTATCTTTTTCTTGTTGTGTTTTTATAATTATTCGGACTACTTCAAGTAAGAACTTGTTTATATCTTCTAGGATTTACAGAGTCCACGGGGAATAGGATGCAAGCCAGAAGCTGTTTGTAGTCACATTATTATTGAGAGCCATGAAAAAGGATGTTTCAGAACTCTAACAGCTGAACGACCCCGATTGGACAGCCACCCTTGTGTTTTTAGATCTGCTGAACCCTCAGAAATAGTCAGAGGACAACGGAACCCATCATCATGGAGAACTAGGCACATCAACCTTTCCAAGTCACTGGATCAGAACAACTCCCAATTCAAAGTTTGGAATTCCTTGCAGTTACAAAGTCATTCCCCATTTCAAAACTTTATCAGTGATGACTTGGAAATTAGCAAGGGCCTTCGAATGCCATTTCATGAAAAGCTGGACCCTTGGCTGTCAGAATTAATAGAACCTGCTTGTATGCCACCTGAAGAAATGGATTGTCATTCTTCATCACAAATGCTGCCCCCAGAACCCATGAAAAAGTTTACTACCTCCATCACTTTCTCATCTCACCGACATTCTAAATGCTTTTCAGATTCCTCTTTTCTTAAGGTTGGTGTTACTGAAGGTAGTCAGTGTTCTGGAGCATCTGTGGGGGTAGTTAATTCTCATTTCACTGAAGAGCAGAATCCTCCTAGAGATCTAAAACAGAGAACCTCTTCCCCTTCATCACTTAAAATCATTAGTCAGTCACCAGATAAAGCTGTAACTATTTTAGCAGAAAATAGTAGCCAAAGCCAAAAATTATCTGTTGAACATTCTTATCAAGAAGAAAAACCCTTAGAAAAATCAGATTTTAAAAGCAGTCATCCTAAGCCCAGTGCCAGTGCAAATGATAGCAATTTCAAAGAAGTTCATTTTTCTGATAATCACACTCTCATTAGCATGGGCAGACCAAATTCCACACTAGAAGTAAAAGAGAAGAATGTAACTATTACTGCAGATCTTCCTTCACACATTCTTCTTGAACAAGAGGTCTTTGAACAAAGCAAAGCCCCACATGCAGATCACCAAGTGAGAAAACACCATTCTCCCCCTCCTCAATATCAGGATTATGTAGCTCCAAATCTTCCTTGTCGTATTTTTCTTGAAAAACGAGAACTCTTTAAACAGAGCAAGGCCCCACATGTAGATCAGTTAAGAGAAAACCACTCTCCCCTTCCTCAGAGTCAGGATTATATAGCTTCAGACCTTCCTTCTTCAATTTTTCTTGAGCAGCGTCAACTCTTTGAACAAAGCAAAGCCCCAAATGTAGATCACCACCTGAAAAAACTCCATTCCCCCCTTCCTCAAAGTCAGGATTCTGTAGTAGAAAAGAATAATGAACATAAGCCTAAGTTACACATTTCTGATATGATAGATGTTGAAGCCAAATTCAGTGATGTAGTCCCCCCGTCAGTCCCAAATCAATGTACAGTAGTAACCTCTGCATCTTCTCCACCTTCAAATAGAAAAGCACTTTCTTGTATTCGTATAACTCTTGGTCCCAAGACTCCTTCCAAGTTGGATAGTGGAAACTTAGATAAAAGATTGCATTCATTGGATCCTGCCACTAAAACAAGGATGAATAGTGAGTTTAACTCTGACCTACAAACTATATCTTCAAGATCATTGGAACCAACCTCCAAATTATTGATCAGTAAACCTGTAGCACAGAATCAAGAATCTTTAGGTTTTCTAGGACCTAAATCTTCATCGGACTTTCAAGTCGTACAATCTCCTCTTCCAGATAGTAATGTTATTACTCAGGACTTGAAAACCATACCTTATCAGAATAGCCAGATAGTAACATCAAGGCAAACACAAGTGAACAGTTCAGATTTGGAAGAATATTCCAATCCAGAAGGGACTCCGGTATCTGCAGATCGGTGAGTCTCATTGTGATGACAAGCAAGCTGATGAAATTTATGATAAAGGGTTTAAAATACTGAAGCAAGTGTAAGTTCTTGGGGGAGAGAGAGGCAGATAATTTCTCTCAGGGAAGGTTGTTACCTGCCTAATCTAGAAATCTTTCAAGGAATGAACACCTAAGTAAGAAAAAACATCTGAATGTAATATAATGTATTTATGCTCTCAAAAGGACTTCTGGAAAACAACTTGACATCAAGTATTTTAAAACATTACTCAGAAGAATCTTTGATCACCGAGTGGTACAATTTAGTGATTCCTTATTTATTACATTGGAAATATGCTGAAGACCAGGCTTTGGAAGGGGATGCATGATGTATGTGCTCCCTCTCCTCCTCTCTCTCTGTTTCTGTTTCATGTTTCCTCTCTAAATGAATATCAAAGTGGTAATTTCTCTGTGAAAATTCCTGGCAGACATCACTTTAACCAAGTTATCAAGGTTAATATCACGAGTAGTGTATGTCAAGATAATGTGTTCCCTAATGTGATATCTTATTTCACAATGATTGTAGGAATGAAAACCCAGTTTAGGAATAAATGCATTAGATTTATACTGTTCCGGCTGATTTTAAGGCTATCATTAATTCTCTTTTACATTAATGAGTCCTTTACTATATGGCTGAACACTTACCCTCTGTGTGTAATGTTTCCACGTTATAGTTGAGAAAGTAGTAGATCATAGTGGTGAGCCTTGAAAAGAAGGGAAAAAATGTTTAATCATATCCACATGTGGTAGTCATGGCAGTGAGGGACTTACATATGCTACCTGATTTAGTGCTTGTTAACCCTATAAGGTAGGTGATGGTATCCTTATTTGCCCTCTGGAAAACTGAGAGACTGACATTGCTGCTTTTTCAGCAAGCAGAGTTGTTTCAAATAATGCAGTCTGTTCAGTGGAAGCAAGCGCTTCTTTGCCACATTACCATGTCTTCCAAATCCTGAGCCATACTTAAACTATCCTATCAACTGTGCTCTTGGACAAGTCATTTAATATCTTTGGCACTTGTATGTGGATGATTGGTGGGAAGAAATAGTTGGAAGGCTTGGAGGTCCATTATACCTCTGAAAGTTAGTGACTGAGAATTGGATTGGGGCAGATAAAAACAAGGTCAATCTCTGATTTCCATAGTATTATAAATAGATCCTTTTTAGGTGTGAAAAGTGTTTAGAAATTAAAAGATTGGCAAGTTTGCATATAATACTTAAACTCTTCTAAGTGATAAAGTGTCAAGTTATTGGAGCTGAATTCTTTGAGTGAGAAAGAAAATTATAGCTGATTATAAATATGAACTAATAACAATGCAGTTTGTTCCAGAATGTACTAAATGCTAGGCACTGTAGTCAATGTTTATATCATTTTATACTTAGTATAATCATCATAGGTAGGTATTATAACCTCAACTTATAGGTTTTACAAACCTTTTAGATTAAATGATTTGTCCCAGATTACCTTGATGGCTCAGACGGTAAAGCGTCTGTCTACAATGTGGGAGACCTGGGTTCAATCCCTGGGCTGGGAAGATCCCCTGGAGAAGGAAATGGCAATCCACTCCAGTACTATTGCCTGGAAAATCCCATGGACAGAGGAGCCTAGTAGGCTACAGTCCATGGGGTCGCAAAGAGTTGGACGCGACTGAACGACTTCACTCTCATATGACCATTCACTGTTAAAAATAACATTTGAACCTAGTTTGTCTGACTCCAGAATCTGTAAATAATATACACACTCATCTGTATATGTGTGTATATATACATAAAATGTTTAAGAATATTAAACTTTATTTTGAGATTAAATTTAGACTTAGAGGAGATGGAAAAATAGTAGAGTCCCTGTGTTATCTATTGCAGTGTAACCTATTACCCTGAAATGTAGAAGCTTAAAACAGTAAACATTACCCCAAGTTTCTGTGGGTCAGAGATCCAGGCATGGCTTAACTAGGTGCTTCTGTCTTCAGGTCTCTCACAGGGTTCAAACAAGGTATTGGCTGCAGCTGTGGTCCCATCCCAAGACTCGACTAAGACCAATGTCCTTTTAACCTCACTCACAGTTATTGGCCAGAAACGGCTTCTTCCTTCCTTAAGGCAGCTATGACAGTTAAGTTTTTCTCAAATGAGCAAGTGAGAGTTCAGATGTGCCCAAGACAAAACACAGTCTTTACTTTGTAACCTAACCTTGGAAGTGAATCTCATCACCTCTGCCACATTCTAATACATTCTAATTACATTCTCATTCATTTCTTTCTAAGAAATGAATCCGTTATTTCTGGCCAACCCTCAAGGGTTAGGGATTACTCAAATGCGTGAATACCAGGAAGCAGAGATCACCTGGGGGATTTTTGTTTGTTTTTGGCCATGCCATGTGACATGGGGGATTTTAGTTTCCAGACTACCCCTGCATTGGAGGCATGGAGTCTTAACCACTGAACCACCAGGGAAGTTCCGTTGGGGGAATATTTTAGAGGTTGCCAATATACTCTTTGCTAAACCTCCCGTTATGTATACATCTTTTCCTAACATCATAACCGTAAAACATTTACTAAAACTAAGAAATTCTCCATCATACAAAATCATAATTAAATGTGTAGACCAATTTGGATTCCTCCTGGTTTTTCCAAAAATGAACCTTTTCTGTTTCAGATCCATCCCACCATCTCACCTTGCATTTAGTTGTTCTCTCTAGGTAATCTCCTCCAGTTGTTCTGTCTCCTTAATCTCCTGGAGAAACTGAAGGCAGTTTCTCAGACTTCCTTATTTTTCATGACCTTTGAAGACCATTAGTTATTTTGGCTTGAAATTGGCTTTGTCTGATGTTGTCTCAAGATTAAATTGAAGTTATCCATTTTCAGTGCATTTCATCAGGAAGCACATTAAATTGATATACAACTACTGATGATGTTAACCTTGATTACTTGACAAAAGTGGTATCTACCAAGATTCTCCACTGTAAAGAGAGAATCTTGGTAGGTAAATCATTTCCTTCATTCCTTCTACATTTATTAATCGGAATTCTTCTGTAAGCAAGAGCTGTTTCTCCATTTATTTTTTCCTTTAGTTTTCCTTGTACATTAATATGGACTCAGGGGCATTTATTTCATCCTTTGGATTATAATCCAGTACTACTCAAATTGATTCAGTTTTAGCAACTGAAAACATGATTGGTTACTGTACCGTGTCACAGCCCTGAAATCAATCATTTCCCCAAAGAATACTTATTTCTTTTTTGGAGTATAGGATTTTCCCCCTAGCTTTGTTGAGATAAAATTGATATGTAACCTTGTTTAAAATTTACAGTGTGTTGATTTGATAGACTTATATTGCAAAATAATTACCGTGATAGTGTTAGCTAACACTTGCATCACATCACATAATTATCATTACTTTTTTTGTGGTGATAAAATTTAAGATATACTCTAAAATAACTTTCAACTATATTAATACATTTTTTTAACTATCATCACCGTACTGTGCATAGATCCCCAAAACTTACTCATCTTCTACCTGGAAGTCTGTACTCTTGGACCAGTATCTCCCCAGTTCTCCTGCCCTCCAGCTTCTGGTAGACAGCATTCTTCTCTGTGTCCTCTTGTTTAGGTTCCACGTGTAAGTGATCCATGGCATTTCTCTTTCCCTGTCTGGTTTATTTTGCTTGGCAAAATGCTGCAAAAGTCCATCAGTGTAGGTTGCCTTTTCATTTTGTTGACTGTTTCGCTGTACAGAAAATTTGGGGGTTGATGTAGTCCTGCACACTGACTTCTGCTTTTGTAGCTCATGCTGTTGGTGTTACATCCAAAGAACCACTGGCAAGACCTATGCCAAGGAGCTTTTCCCTGTGTTTTACTAGGAGCTTATGTTTTCAGCTCTTAATGTTTAAATTTTTAACCCATTTCAAGTTAATTTGTTAGTATTAAAATAGGAGTCCAATGTCATTTTTTGGGCCTGAGATTATCTAGTTTTTCCAGCACCTTCTATTGAAGAGACTGTTTTTTCTCTACTGAGTATTCTTGGCTCCCTTGTAAAATACTAGTTGAATGCATATGTAGGGTTTTATTTACGGGTTCTCTGTTCTGTTCCATTGATCTATGTGGCTGTTTTTGTGCCAGTATCGTACTGTTTTGATCATTGTAGTTTGTGTTATAGATTGGAATCAGGAAGTGTGATACCTCCAGTTTTGTTCATTCTCAGAATTGCTTGGGCAATTCACGGTCTTTTGTGACTCCGTACAGATTTTAGAATAATTTTTCCTCTTTCTATGAAAAATGGCATTGGAATTTTGGTAGAGATTGCATTGAATGTATATTGATGGCTTTGAGGAATATAGATGTTTAAACAATATTTTTCTGGTTCATGAACACATTTCGTGTGTCTTCCTATTTGTTTATGTCTTTCTCAGTTTCCTTCATTAGAGTCTTAGTTTTCAATGAACAGATCTTTTACCTCCTTGGTTACATTTATTTCTAGGTATTGATTTGTTACTATTGTGAATGGGATTCTCTTCAGTTCTTTTCAGATATTTTCTTGTTAGTGTACAACTGATTTTTCTATGTTGATTTTGCATCCTGTGATTTTACTGAATTCATTGATTATTTCTAACTTTTTTTTTTTTAATGAAGTCTCTAGGATTTTCTGTTAGATGTTAGATCATATCATGTGCAAAGAAAGACAGCTTACTTCTTCCTTAGTGATTGGATGCCTTTTATTTCCTTTTCTTGCCTGATCGTTCTGGTTAGGACTTCCAGTGCTGTGTTGAGTAAAAGTGCTAGCAGTGGGCAATCTTATCTTGTTCCTGATACTGAGGGAAAGCTTCATCCTTTCACCATTGAGTTTGATGTTAGCTGAGAGTTTGTCATACATGACCTTTATTATGTTGAGGGATGTTTCTTCTATACCCAATTTGTTGAGAGTTTTTATCAAGAAAGATGTATTGTCAAATGCTTTTTCTGCAGCTACTGAAATAATCATATTATTTTAATCTTTTATTCTATTAAAGTGGCATGTTCATTGATTTTTATATGTTGAACTATCTTTATGCCTCAGGAATAAATCCCAGTTGATCTTAGTGTAAATTCTAATGTGCTGTTTAATTCAGTTTGCTAATATTTTGTTGAGAAGTTTTATGTCTGTATTCATCAGATAATTGGTTTGTAGTTTTCTATATCTTCACCTAGCTTTGGGTCATCAGGGTAATGCTGGCCTTGTAAAATGAGTTTGCAAATGGTCCTCGCTCTTCAATTTTTGGACAAGTTTCAGAAGGATTGGTATTATTTCTTTCTGAAACATTTGGTAGAATTCACCCCTTAAACCATCTATTGGGAAGATTTGATTAGTGATTTTTTTTCCTTACTCCATTGGTCTGTTTATATTTTCTATTTCTTCGTGAATCAGTCTTGGTAAATTGTATGTATCTTATGGATAGTGGAAATTATCCATTTCTGCTAGGTTATCCAATTTGTTGGCATATAACTGTTCATAATAATCTCTTATGATCCTGGGTACCAATTGTCATGTCTTCTCTTTCATTTCTGATTGAGTCCTTCCTTATTCTAGCTAAAGGTTTGTCATTTTTGTCTATCATCAAAAATTAGGTTCTTAATCTTGATCTTTTCTATTTTTCTGGTCTCTGATCCTTTTTTTTTTTCTTCCTTTGATTTTTCTTACTTCTACTTTGATCTTTCTTATTTTCTTTCTTTGTGTGCTTTGGGCTGGTCCATTCTTTTTCTAATTCCTTGAGGTATGAGATTATTTGAGGCCTTTCTTTTTTCTTAATGAAGGCATTTATCAATATAATTGTCCTTAGAACTGCTTTTGTCTCATAGGTTTTGATATGTTTTGTTGACAGTTTCATTTGTTTCAAGATATTTTTCGCTTTCTGTTTTGATTTTTTTAAGACATACAGGATGACACTGCTTCTTTCCCTGCTGAGTGAATAAAGCTAAAGATTGTAGGCATTAACTCACACATGTGTCTACATCTATAGTCATTTTATCTTGATTGTAATGTGTGTATGTATTTATGTGTGTGTATTTTTTTTAAAAATCACAGGTCAGTGTTGATACCTCCAACAGTCCAGAACCATGGTGTTGATTCTAGCTTTTTTCTTTTATTTATAAACTTCTTTCTCCAATGGTGATAAACATGGCTCTCATTATCTACAGTATATTTATCCCAGTGTATGTAGTTTCAGAATTCTTATCCCATACCCAGGTGAGAAACAAATTCTCCAACTATGTACAGGTTTTTTATGTATAGTATTCAGTCCAGACATTGTTGCTGTTTCCCAGGTTAGTTATTTTCTTCCCTGTATGCTTTAGCATGACAATATGATTCATTCATAATACTGTTAGATTCATTTCTTACATCCTATATTCCATCTTGCCCCAATAACTTGGTTAATTTTTTTTTAATTTACATACTATCAAATTCACTTTTTGTGGTTAAAAGGTTAGTTCTATCAGTTTTGATTAATCCACATCACAGTTCCATATGAAGCATTTCTCAGTCCAAGTTTTGCCTTTCCAGAGTGTCATGTAAATGAAATTATAAAATATAGAATAGCCTTTTAGGTTTGGCATCTTCTACAAACTGTATTTAAGATTTGTCCATCTTGTTTTGTGAATCAATACTTTTTTACTTTTTAATTACCTTTTTACTTTTTACAAGCATAAAGCAGTAAAAAGTTTAAAAACAAAAACCCCACAGTTTATCTATGTACATTGACTCCTTAAAGGATATTTGGGTTGTTTCCAGTTTTAGCTGATTATAGTTAGAGCTGCCAAAAAAATAAGGAAAAAAAAAAAAAAAAATATATATATATATATGTATATATAGTTAGAGCTGCTGAGTCATGCGGTATGTGTGTGTATTTAACTTTACAAGAACTGTTAAGAACTAAACTGTGCTAAGCTGATTTCCAGAGTGGCTGTATCTTTGTATTCCCACTAGCAATGTACAGATGTTTCAGTTACTCTCCATCCTCACCAACTCGTGGTACTGTCCGTGTTTGTTAGCTGTTATAATAGATGCTTTCCTTTATGTGTTTCACCCTGAGCTCCCCTTTTCATGTCCTCAGAACAGAAAGCAGGGCTTAACTTAGCCCTTCCTTTTGTGTGTTTTCTGTGTGCTTCCTGTGACTGTATCAGTGCCAAGCCTGTTCAGTACAGAGAAGAAAAATCACAGATTTGCCTTACCCTCTTGAGACCACACCTCCTCTAGCGGAAGAGGAGGGTTTCCCTGTGTCAGAATTTTAAACTCCTTGTTACTGCTGGTGTTGCTGCCACCATGTAATCACTTGAGTGCTTGAGATTACTAGAAAGAGAGAAAAGAAAAGGGGATTTTCACACTGTTTCCACTTCCACTTCTCATGCCCGAATAGAAGGCTTCTTCTTGGAGGTCTTTCTGTCTGTACTAATGTCCACTTCTAAGTGTCAGACTTTATTGAGTTCAGGTCATTGGATACCAAAGGGAACAGTGATAAACTCTTCTCTGTTTTACTGGTACTTCAGATGTACCAGTAAATCAAATTGCCAGCTCCTATTATTTCTCAAAAGTCTACTAATAACTGCTTCATGTAGTCTGTCTCAGTTTTATAGCTTCACTTAATAGAAGAGACAGAACAGGTTATGATTGATTATCCAAAACTGGAACTGACTATCATTTTTTGTTCTCAGTAACAGCATATGTGAATTCCATTGCCGACACTTGGTATTTCTAGTTATTTTTTATTTTGGCCATTCTAAATGTGGATGTGAAATGATATGTTATTGTGGTTTTAATTTGTTTTTCCCTGATGACACATGATGTTGAGTATTGTTTCTGTGCTCCTTGGCCATTTTTACATCTTTATGAAGTAAGTATCTGTTCACTCTTATCCATTGGATTGTGTCATGATTTTAAGAATTTTTAATATATTCCAGATAACAGATCCTCTGTGTATTGCAAATATTTTCTCACAGAATGAGGTTTCATTTTCATTTGCTTCCTGGTGGCTTCATGAAGAAAAAGTTTTAAGTTTTATGAAATCAAGTTTGTTAATTTTTATTTTTCTATATTGTATAAGTTACAAGTGTACAATATAGTGGTTCACCATTTTAAAGGTTATACTTCATTTATTATAGTTATTATAAAATATTAACCATATTCCTTGTGTTGTACATTATATCCTTGTAGCTTATTTTATGCATAATAGTTTGTACCACTTTATCCTGTACTCCTATATTGCCCTTCCCCTCCCCACTGGTAACTACTAGACTGTTTTCTGTATCTCTTAGTCTTTTTCTTTTTTGTTATAATCTCTAGTTTGTTGTATTTTTTAGATTCCACATGTAATTGATATCATATGACATTTTTTTCTCTCAGTCTCTTATTTCACTTAATATCGTAGCCTCTAGTCCATCCAAGATGTTGAAAGTGGCAAAATTTCATTCTTTTTTTATGGCTGAGTATTTTATTGTATATATAAATATATATACAATATCCTCTTTATCCATTCATCTGTTGATGGACACCCAGTTTCTCTTTTATGGTTGGTACTTTTTTGTGTCTTGTCTAAGAATGATGCCTAAGCCAGTGTTATGAAATTTTCTCCTACATTTTCTTCTAGAAATGAAAATAGTTCTAGCTTTATTTTTTTATGTCTTTCATCTGTATCAAATTAATTTCTGTACATAATGTAGTTTACATAATTCAGGACCATTTTCTTTTCCTGGATATTCCAGTGCCATCATTGAAATAATTATTTATTTCCTTATTGAAGTAGTTGGCACCTCTGTCAAAAATCAATTGACCTTTTATATGGGGGTTTATTTTTCAGTTTCTACTCTGTTCATTTGAACTATTTATCTGTCTTTGCAGCCGTACCATGATGTTTTTGTTACTGTAGCTTTATATTGTCTTGAAATCAGATTATGTCCTCTAAGCTTATTTTATTTTCAACATTATTTTTTTCTATTTTAGATTCTGTGCAGTTCCATATAAATTTTAGAATAGTCTTCTCAGTTTCTTCAAAAATCCTCCTGGGATTTTGTTCAATATTGCATTGAATCTATAGTCATTTTGAGAATGATTGGCATCTTAGTAATACTGGAGTCCCCGCCAAGTATGAACATGTTCTCCCCTTCCTCCCTCCCCGCCACTGGCTTGATATCTCTCAGTAAGATGTAATTTTCATTGCGTAGGCTTTCACATTTTTCATTAAATTTATTCCTCAGCATTTTATGTTTTATGATAATTTTGTATATGGTATTTTAGATTTTGTATTTTCTAGTTATTTGTTGCTTTTATATACAAATGCTGTTAATCCAATTTTTTGGTGCCAACCAATTAATTTTAATTTTAATTTCTTACTAATTGGGTCAAAGCCTCTTTACTTAGAGATAATTTAGGCTGAGCTTTCCAAATTTGGTGGCATATTGAGTACAGTACTTTAACAATATCGTCTTTCTGGATTTGAAATAGCTTACCTGGAATTCCATCACCTCCACTAACTTTGTTCATACTAATACTTCCTAAGGCCCAGTTGACTTCAAACTGCAGGATGTCTGGCTGTAGGTGAATGACCACGCCATCGTGGTTATCCAGGTCATTAAGACCTTTTTTTTTACAGTTCTGTGTATTCTTGCCACCTCTTCTTAATATCTTTCACTTCTGTTAGGTCCATACTGTTTCTGTCCTGTATTGTACCCATCTTTGCATAAAATGTTCCTTTGGTATCTCTAATTTTCTTGAAGGAGGTTTCCCATTCTGTTTTTTCCCTCTATTTCTTTGCATTGTTCACTGAAGAAGAATTTCTTATCTCTCCTTGCTATTCTTTGAAACTGCATTCAGATGGGTATATCTTTCCCTTTCTCCTTTGCTCCTCTTCTTTTCTCAGCTATTTGTAAGGCCTCCTCAGACAACCATTTTGCCTTATTGCGTTTCTTTTCTTGGGGATGGTTTTGGTCGCCACCTACATGCAATGTTACCAATCTCCATTATAGTTCTTCAGGCATTCTGTCTATCAGATCTAATCGCTTGAATCTGTTTGTCACTTCCTCTGTAGGAAGGAAAGGGAAGGGATCCCTGTACATAAGGGATTTGATTTAGATTATACATGAATGGCCTAATGGTTTTCCCTACTTCCGTTTAAGTCTGAATTTTGCAAAAGGAGCTCATGATCTGAGCCACAGTCATCTCCTGGTCTTGGATTTGTCACTTGAAATTTCCTTCTCTCAAGCATTAGTTATTTAGCTTCCTGTCTTATGTGGGTTCAAAAACTGGCAAATGTCTTGTGGAAGAGGCCTAATGTTTGTCACAAGCCCCTTATCTAGTGGGATTTCTGTTTCATTAGTACTATGACTGTGCAGAAAATTTCACTCAGCTTTCTTGACTCAGTCCCCCATCAGCTTGACTTTGTTTTCTGCTAGATTTCACTCCATTGTGCCAGCAAATGAGTTCAGCAAAAGCTCTGGTAATTTCTCTTTCCAGAAGAGTATGTCTTTCTACACCAAATCCCCCTGCCTTAAATCTCTAAATGTCCCTTTCTAGCATATTAGTTGATATTGTTTCTTGATTGCTTCTGTAGCTCTGTGATATTTTTAAACTATAATGTTTATATGATTCAATTTTGTTTACTTGTTGCAGGAGGAGTGATTTTCTGTGGCCACCTAGTGCAGACATAGAGATATGGGTTTGGTCCCATACCATTACAATAAAGAGAATATGTTAGTAAAGCAGCTCACGTGAATTTTTTTGTTTCCCAGAGCATGTAAAAGTTTTGTTTACACTATACTGTAGTCTACTAAGTGTACAATAGCATTGTGTATAAATATGTTAATTACAAGTAGACCTTAAAAATGCTAACCATCATCTGAACCTTCAGAAAGTTGTAATATTTTGCAATAGTAACATCAAAGATCACTGATCATGGATCATGTAGCAAGTATAATAATGCAAATCTCTGAAATATTGTGAGAATTACCAAATTGTGACATAGAGCCAGAAAGTAAGCAAATGTTGTTGGGAAAATGGCACCAGTAGACTTATGACACAAGGTTGCCACAGTTTTTCCTATTGTTAGCCTCTTTCAGTTCAGTTCGGTTCAGTCGCTCAGTCGTGTCTGACTCTTTGCGACCCCATGGATCGTAGCACGCCAGGCCTCCCTGTCCATCACCAATTCCTGGAGTTCACTCAGACTCATGTCCATCGAGTCTGTGATGCCATCCAGCCATCTCATCCTTTGTCATCCCCTTCTCCTCCTGCCCCCAATCCCTCCCAGCATCAGAGTCTTTTCCAGAGAGTCAACACTTCGCATGAGGTGGCCAGAGTACTGGAGTTTCAGCTTTAGCATCATTCCTTCCAAAGAAATCCCAGGGCTGATCTTCCGAATGGACTGGTTGGATCTCCCTGCAGTCCAATGGACTCTCAGGAGTCTTCTCCAACACCACAGTTCAAAAGCATAGACTTGGATTACCATGATATTGAATGGTTTGCTTTGGAAACGAACAGAGATCATTCTGTCATTTTTGAGATTGCATCCAAGTACTGCATTTCGGACTCTTGTTGACCATAATGGCTACTCCATTTCTTCTGAGGGATTCCTGCCCACAGTAGTAGATATAATGGTCATCTGAGTTAAATTCACCCATTCCAGTCCATTTTAGTTCACTGATTCCTAGAATGTAGATGTTCACTCTTGCCATCTCTTGTTTGACCACTAAAAAGCCAACATTTTTATATTACTATTAACTATATATTACTGTTAGGGCTTCCCTGGTGGCTCAGAGGTTAAAGTGTCTGCCTCCAATGCGGGAGACCCAGGTTCGATCCCTGGGTCGGGAAGATCCCCTGGAGAAGGAAATGGCAATCCACTCCAGTATTCTTGTCTGGAGAATCCCATGGACGGAGAAGCCTAATAGGTTACAGTCCATGGGGTCGCAAAGAGTCGGACACGACTGAGCGACTTCACCTCTTCACCTCATATATTGCTGTTACTGCTAACTAAAATTCAATTTGTTTAAAAAAAAAAAATGCAATATTGGCAAGGTACAATAAAGTTAAGTGCAATAGAATGAGGTGTACCTGTATGTCATAACTGGAAGCGGAAATCCTTTTCAGACCACCTTTAATTTCTCTCTGTGCTGTATCAGTAGTTTTCTGTTTAGTGTTCTTATATCTTTTTTATGCTTAGGTATTTGATGTTTTGATGATAATATATATTGCATTTCTTTTGGTTTTTAGTTGTATAACTTTTCAGATAACAAAGAATATAGGGGAATTCTTAAAAGTTTGTTCTCTTATCTGGTAACTCTTCTGAAAAGTTAAGATATTTTATAAATTATCTATAGATTGTTTTAGATTTTCTGTATCCCTAATTATATCAAATATGAAAAGTGACAGTATTATTTCTTCCTTTTTTATCCTTATATGTCTGATTCCTTTTTCCTGCCTTACTGCTAATGCCATTTAAGACTTTTACTAGCATACTGAGTAGAGAAGGTAAGAGTTGGCATCCTTATTTTGTTCCTACAGTGGACATTCTTCACATTTCACTATAAATAGGATCGTGGCTCTAAAGTTTTCTCTAGTTTCCGTTTGCTACAAGTTTTTAATCATACACAATTATTAATTTAACCAAATGTTTTCTCTGACTATATTGATGTGATCATGTAGATTTTCTTCTGATGTGAATCATGTTGGTTGATATTTGAGTGTTAACTTACCTTGCACTTCTGGAGTGAACCAGCTTGGTAGGAATTTATTCAAACGCACACAGACATTCACTCACTCACTGTACTAACACTTTTAGGATTTTTGCTTCTATATACATAAGGGAGATGGGCCTACTTTCTTTTCTCATAATTGTCCTTTTAATTAGTGACTAGTAGACAAAGGATAGAGATGTAAAAGCTCCTCTGGTTTTGTGATATAGCTGTTACATCAATATGATACAATACAGTATTACTCCTTTTTTCTTTTTTTGGCTGTGCTGGGTCTTTGTTTCTGTGTGGGGCCTTTCTCTCATTCGGTGCTTGGGCTTGTCATTGTCGTGGCTTCTTTTGTGGGCTCTAGAGTACAGGCTCAATAGTTGTGGCATGGGCCCAGTCACCCCACTCTTTGTGAAATCCTCCCAGTTCAGGGTTTCAGCTTCTTCAGCATTACTGGTTGGGGCATAGACTTGGATAACTGTGATATTGAATGGTTTGCCTTGGAGACGAACAGAGATCATTCTGTCATTTTTGAGATTGCATCCAAGTACTGCATTTCGGACTCTTGTTGACCATAATGGCTACTCCATTTCTTCTGAGGGATTCCTGCCCACAGTAGTAGATATAATGGTCATCTGAGTTAAATTCACCCATTCCAGTCCATTTTAGTTCACTGATTCCTAGAATGTAGATGTTCACTCTTGCCATCTCTTGTTTGACCACTAAAAAGCCAACATTTTTATATTACTATTAACTATATATTACTGTTAGGGCTTCCCTGGTGGCTCAGAGGTTAAAGTGTCTGCCTCCAATGCGGGAGACCCAGGTTCGATCCCTGGGTCGGGAAGATCCCCTGGAGAAGGAAATGGCAATCCACTCCAGTATTCTTGTCTGGAGAATCCCATGGACGGAGAAGCCTAATAGGTTACAGTCCATGGGGTCGCAAAGAGTCGGACACGACTGAGCGACTTCACCTCTTCACCTCATATATTGCTGTTACTGCTAACTAAAATTCAATTTGTTTAAAAAAAAAAAATGCAATATTGGCAAGGTACAATAAAGTTAAGTGCAATAGAATGAGGTGTACCTGTATGTCATAACTGGAAGCGGAAATCCTTTTCAGACCACCTTTAATTTCTCTCTGTGCTGTATCAGTAGTTTTCTGTTTAGTGTTCTTATATCTTTTTTATGCTTAGGTATTTGATGTTTTGATGATAATGTATATTGCATTTCTTTTGGTTTTTAGTTGTATAACTTTTCAGATAACAAAGAATATAGGGGAATTCTTAAAAGTTTGTTCTCTTATCTGGTAACTCTTCTGAAAAGTTAAGATATTTTATAAATTATCTATAGATTGTTTTAGATTTTCTGTATCCCTAATTATATCAAATATGAAAAGTGACAGTATTATTTCTTCCTTTTTTATCCTTATATGTCTGATTCCTTTTTCCTGCCTTACTGCTAATGCCATTTAAGACTTTTACTAGCATACTGAATAGAGAAGGTAAGAGTTGGCATCCTTATTTTGTTCCTACAGTGGACATTCTTCACATTTCACTATAAATAGGATCGTGGCTCTAAAGTTTTCTCTAGTTTCCGTTTGCTACAAGTTTTTAATCGTACACAATTATTAATTTAACCAAATGTTTTCTCTGACTATATTGATGTGATCATGTAGATTTTCTTCTGATGTGAATCATGTTGGTTGATATTTGAGTGTTAACTTACCTTGCACTTCTGGAGTGAACCAGCTTGGTAGGAATTTATTCACACGCACACAGACATTCACTCACTCACTGTACTAACACTTTTAGGATTTTTGCTTCTATATACATAAGGGAGATGGGCCTACTTTCTTTTCTCATAATTGTCCTTTTAATTAGTGACTAGTAGACAAAGGATAGAGATGTAAAAGCTCCTCTGGTTTTGTGATATAGCTGTTACATCAATATGATACAATACAGTATTACTCCTTTTTTCTTTTTTTGGCTGTGCTGGGTCTTTGTTTCTGTGTGGGGCCTTTCTCTCATTCGGTGCTTGGGCTTGTCATTGTCGTGGCTTCTTTTGTGGGCTCTAGAGTACAGGCTCAATAGTTGTGGCATGGGCCCAGTCACCCCACTCTTTGTGAAATCCTCCCAGTTCAGGGATTGTACACACGTCCCCTGAAGTGGCCGGAGGATTCTTAACCACTGGCCCACCAGGGTTTTTCTATTAGCATGATTTGTCTTCTCCCTCCTATTATTTAGTTGTTTATACAGTCATTTATTTACTACATTTAAAAAAATAAAAAATTTTTATTTTCAAATAATTTTAAAATTGTAGAAAAGATACAAACATAACACAGTTAACTCCTCTCCCAGTTTTTCCTACTGTTAGTTAACCTCTTTACCATAGTATATTTTAAAAAATCAAAAACCAACATTTATATGTTACTATTAACTGAACTTCAGACTCTTTTTAGATTTCACTAGTGTTCCCATTGGCGACCTTTCCCTGTTCCCGATATACTGGACCCTATCCAGTGTATCTCATTGTATTTAGTTAGTCATCAGGTCTCCTTAGTCCTCTCTGGTCTATGACAGTTCCTCATTCCTTCCATGTTTTTCACGATTTTGACAGTCTTGAGGAATATTGGTCTGGCATTTTGTGGAGTTTTTCTCAATCTGAATTTGGCTAATGTTTTTCTCATGATTAGACTGAAGTTCTGGGATTTGGCAAAGTATACCATAGGTGAATGCTCACCACATCATAACAGAGAATATGTAATATCCACATGGTATCACTGGTGATGTGAACCATCATCATTTGGATAACATGATGTTTGCCAGGTTTCTCCACTGTGAAGTTACTTTTTCTCCCGTTTTTGCTCTCTTCTTTGGAACTCAGTGAACTCAGGACTGGACTTAAGGAGAAGATTAAGCTTCACCTCCTTGTGGAGGAGCTTAATGGCAAGAGGGGCTTACCTACATATGAGGCTTTTCTATTAGCATGATTTGTCTTCTCCCTCCTATTATTTAGTTGTTTATATAGTCATTTATTTATTTCATTATGTCTTAATATGTATTCTTTATAATCTTTATACATAATTGCAACCTTAAAAACCTCTAGTTCCCCCACTGACATATAAATTTTTTGAGGAAAAGTTTTATTTCTTGTTTGTTTTTGTACACTCTATGTGTTTAGCATACTCCCCTAATTTATAGTGTACTTCCAGTAATTTTATTTTTGAATGGATATATTTTCACTTCAACTGAAAAGGACCTTGTCCTTATTAAATAGCATTGTGAACTGAAAATAAAAGTCGATTTTAAAATAAATGTGATCACATTGTAATAAGTATCTAAAAAAGCAAAGTGTACTGCAGAAATAACTTCACCATTGGAGTCTGATATGTCTCCACAAAATATTGAAGCGATGTTTGGAAAGAAATAACAATTTGTGATAAGCCAAGAATATGACCTGCTGTGCCCTTTCTTTTTTTTCAGATCACCAGAGGAGATTAAGACCCTGTTTTCTCCCTTCTCTGGAAAATTGTCATCTGATGCAGTCACTCAGATAACAACAGAAAGTCCAGGTAAAGCCACGTTTTCATCTGAAATTTTTGTTAATGCTGAAGATCATGGACGTGAAATTCCAGAGCTCAATACACAGAAGTTGGGCAATGTTCCTGTCAAGTTCGCTTCATCATCTTCAGTTCAACAGATTACTGTTCCTCATGGTACAGATGGTAAGAGAATATGATTGCATTTTAGGTCATATTACCAATTTTCGTGTGTAATTAAGAAATTTCTTGATTGAGTCCTTTTAGTTAAAAAACTTGATTTTAATTTTAATCATTAGGCTGTACATGGTTATATCATTTATTTTTCATAGGTATAAGGAGAATATAGTTTATTATGTTTTTATTTCTATTCCATTGGAGTTAACAACCTATGTGAAATGCATGCTACTTGTGGTTGACATTTTCATCTCATAATACTTGTCATAAGAGTGCAAGTAGTTCATGAAAGCTGAAATAGCTGTAGAGGTTCAATTTAAGAGAGGCAGGTGAATGATTTGGCTTTTCTTTTTTTCTAAACTATCATTTCATATAATATGTTAAACAGATTTTGCAAACCCAATACCGGTCTATTTCTTGCTCATGAAACATTGACCAGGGACCCAGGTTGGCTATGACCCTGCTGTGTTTAAAACATAGAACCGTGGATTCACCATCATAGTCAACTGCAAGGGAAGGAAGACATGGAGGTGCACATGTGGGAGGCTCTTACTGGCTGGGCCTAGAGGTGGCCCAGATCTCTTTCCACCGACTAGCATCAGTTTAAGTGTGCTTTCCAGGATGAGGAAGAAATGAGATTTGGTGAACAGCTAACAGTCTCTACCATAGGGTCTACATTTAGGGTGTTTGTATGCTATCTTGACAGTGATATTTTGATAGTGTTTATACTATGTAACATTCAAAATTATAGCAAGCTATTTTCTTTTTCAGACCAGTAACTGGAAAATTAACTTCCTATTCTTCTCTAAATAAAAGTGGAAGCTTTAAATTACTAATTTTAAACTATCCAGTAACTTGTACAAATATATTCAAAATAAATTTTAAGTTTTCCTACTTGTGCAAAAAGTTTATGGGTCTGTATGTAGATAAAGATGGGATATGCTTTAAATGTATAAAAAAAATTGCTTTGTTCTGAATTTAATTTGAATAAATACGTTTACATGTTGAGATAATTATATATTTCATATATTTTTATTGTAATATAAAAATATACCCCAAAAATGTATAGTCCAATAAATCTTTAATGTGTCAGTTACCTATTGCCACCATTATACCACATAAGAACCTCGAAAATCTCAGAGGTTTATAGCAAACATTTGCTTTTCTCACTCATGAGCTTACTAGTCAGTTGAAGTTTGGCATCAGGATGCAGAAATGCTTTGGGTCTGTTCTACATGCCTTGTTCTGAAAGCCAGGCTACTCTTGGCTATGTTCTCATGTTGGTGGCAGAAGCACAAGAGAGGATATCCAACTATGAAAGTGTATTTTATACCTTTTCTGACATCAAATGGATCAGTCTATATAGAGGCCAATTTATATAGTTTTACCTTTACATACAGGTACGTGGGAGAAAAGACGACTTTAAAAGGTAAATATTGTTTGGTTTACCAATAAAAGATTAACTCTATGAATTTAAAAGTAAATTTTTCAAAAATATTTTAAAATATACAGAATAATAAGTTAAATTTATGATTGGATGTTCACTGCTCTGAATTAAATTAAGGGTAATATGCTGTATGTCTACATTTAATTCCATTTTCAAGTTTTTTGAAGAAGTAAATTTTACAGTTGAACTTTCTTCTTTACCATTCTCCAGTCCTTTTTTTTCTCTTCCAGGAACAATTAGTATTTGCTGTACAGTGGCTTCTTCCCCCATAGAAAGGCAGTTCACACTTTAAGACTTCTACATGCATACATATAAACTTGTTGACAATTCAAAAACTCACCTATCTCTCTCAGAGCTCTCCATCTTCACATGATGGCCATTCTTGCTCTAGGGCCACTATAATTCTGCCCAAATGTTATTGTCCATTTTCTGCGAACTTTGAACTAAATTTACATACACTGACAGAAGAAGAAAACTAATAAATCGGTATTCTAACAATGATGACTACAGCGTGTCCAAATAGAAGTGAAGGCTATAGCCTATTTTTTCTATTATTTAAATTCTTCCATCCTCTGTACATCTCTTTTTTTCCCCTTGAATTCAGCCAGGTTCTCATTAGCTGGGTTTTGCTTGTTGCAGTGGTACAAGTATTCTTAAGTAGGCTAAAACTTTACTAGCCCTGCACATATAAGTTTAAAATAATTTTTTGTTTATTTTTATGATCAAGCTTGGTAAAGTGGTCCCCTTGTTATTAGCCAGACTCCTATTGACTGTCTTTTTTTTAAGGTAACCTTATTTCTCCTTGATAGTAAGGTTAGTCATAGTTTAGTCAACATTGTGAACCCCTATTGCCTGCTTATGTCACTATTTCAGTGACATAAAGAATGTAAAATTACTAGATGGCTTCTGTCTCTTGATAGAATTGCCCCTCCCTTATTTCTAATATCTTCCATCTAACAAAGCACAGTCACAGAGATGGAAAGGAAAAGATTTTAAAGGCTTCTACCTTTTTTCCTGAATACATGCATTCTGTCTGTGGGATAGAAGTGTCAGAACCATATATGGTGCCATATTCTGTAAGCTAGCATTCCAGCCTCAGAAAGTGATACCCACCAGCTTGTGCCACAATGGTTTTCAGTGAATTGTTCACTCATTTTTTTTTTTTTTGAGTTTACCATAGTTGTGGGTGATCAGACTTGTGATGAGAACAGTGAATCCTTTAGGCATCAGCCTCTTGTCTCATTCCTTCACTCTGAAGTCAGTTCCTTGGTTGGAAGCAGGGTACTAGTAATATGGATTTCATATCAAGTCATCAGAATGATGGAGTGGTAATTCCAAGTAATATAAAAGTTATTGTGTCCAGAGTGAGGGAGTTCTCATTCCTGGGGCTATCAGACTCTGTCTCGAGTTATCACTTCTTGGCCTTTTGGCTAAGATCAAGTGATTTTTATAAACTAGACATGTGTAACTAGGAGTCCATCTAGAGGTGATGACAGGATACAAGGGAAAATCATGGTCTGTAAGGATAAACTGAAGAAGCTGGTCTGTTTGATCAGAGGTGATAGCTGTCTACAAAATTCTGTTCAGATATGTGATACAACCCTATAATATATTCAGAAGTAACCTGAACAAGAATTTTATACAACCTTTGTGTAGGGATGGGGCTTCCCTGATAGTTCAATTGGTAAACAATCCACCTGCAATGCAGGAGACCCCAAGTTGATTCCTGGGTCGGGAATATCTGCTGGAGAAGGAATAGGCTACCCACTCCAGTATTCTTGGGCTTCCCTTGTGGCTCAGTTGGTGAAGAATCCACCTGCAATGCTGGGGACCTGGGTTTGATCCCTGGGTTGGGAAGATCCCCTGGAGAAGGGAAAGGCTACCCACTCCAGGATTCTGACCTAGAGAATTCCATGGATTCTATTTCATGGACTATTCTGTATAGTCCATGGAGTCGCAAAGAGTCGGACACGACTGAGCGACTTTCACTTTCACTGTGTAGGGATAGAAAAGAAAGGACCAGTAGACTAAAAGAAGGGATGAAATATTTCTGAATAGTAAAACTGAATATTGTAAAGATGTCATTTATTCCCAAATGAATTTATACTCTTAACATGCTGCTGCTGCTGCTCAGTCACTTCAGTCGTGTCTGACTCTGTGTGACCCCATAGGCGGCAGCCCACCAGGCTCCCCCGTCCCTGGGGTTCTCCAGGCAAGAAGACTGGAGTGGGTTGCCTTCTACTCAAATTCTAACAAAATTGTTGTTTTGTACTTGTTTAATTGATCTTAAATTTTATCATGGAGAATAACAAAGAAAATTCTGAAAAAGAATAGTAATGAAGAGGCTAAATTTTAGTAGTAGCTGATGGAGTGTTTTAATGGGATGCCTAGAAGTTGCACACATTATTCTCACACTTGACTTATGGGCCCAGACTTAGTCATATGTCCATACATGGCTGCAGGGGAGATTGGGAAATAAAATGTACAGATGGACGGTATGTACCCAGCCTAATATTAAGATCCTGTTACAGAGGGGACTTCCCAGGTGTTGCAGTGGTAAAGAATCTGCCTACAATGCAGGTGATGGTGGGGGGAGTGGAGGGTGTGGTTTCAGTCCCTGGATCAGGAAGATCCTGGGGGAAGGAAGTGGCAACCCACTCCAGTATGCTTGCCTGGACAATCCCATGGACATAGGAGCTTGATGGGCTACAAAGAATTGGATGTGACTGACCACACATGCACACTGTTACAGAGGACTTCCATGGTGGTCCAGTGGTTGAGAGTTTACCTGCTAATACAGGGGACATGAGCCTCTTGATGAAAGTGAAAGAGGAGAGTGAAAAAGTTGGCTTAAAGGTCAACATTCAGAAAACTAAGATCATGGCATCCGATCCCCATCACTTCATGGCAAATAGACAGTGGCTGACTTTATTTTTCTGGGCTCCAAAATCACAGCAGATGGTGATTGCAGCCATGAAATTAAAAGATACTCCTTGGAAGGAAAGTTATGGTCAATCTAGACAGCATATTAAAAAGCAGAGACATTCCTTTGTCAACAAAGGTCCGTCTAGTCAAGGCTACGGTTTTTCCAGTGGTCATGTATGGATGTGAGAGTTGGACTATAAAGAAAGTTGAGCACCAAAGAATTTTGAACTGTGGTGTTGGAGAAGACTCTTGAGAGTCCCTTGGACTGCAGGGAGATCCAACCAGTCCATCCTAAAGGAGATCAGTCCTGGGTGTTCATTGGAAGGACTGATGTTGAAGCTGAAACTCCAATACTTTGGCCACCTCATGCGAAGAGTTGACTCATTGGAAAAGACTCTGATGTTGGGAGGGATTGGGGGCAGGAGGAGAAGGGGATGACAGAGGATGAGATGGCTGGATGGCATCACCGACTCGATGGACATGGGTTTGGGTGAACTCCGGGAGTTGGTGATGGATAGGGAGGCGTGGCGTACTGCGGTTTATGGTGTCTCAAAGAGTGGCATGACTGAGTGAACTGAACTGAACTGAACTGAACAGGGACATGGGTCAGATCCCCAGTCTGGGAAGATCCCACACGTCTCGGGGCATCTAAGCCCACGAGCCGCAACTACTGAGTCCAGGTGCCTAGAGCCCATGCACTGCGACAAAAGCGTAGCCTCCACGCACTGCAGCTAGAGAAAGCCTGCGAGTAGCAACATAGACCCAGCACAGCCATTAATTAACTGGCTAATTTTTTAAAAAGATGCTGTTATAGAATGAATGTTTCTACCACATCATGAAAGAAAAGTATACAGAAAAAGACTTCATCCTCTATAATAATCAAATTATTATACTGTCACATTTTAGAAAGAATTTTAGAAGTTTATAATAAAACAACTTTATAAATGATGTAATTTTTAACTCTGAAATCAGAAAATCTATGTGATACGGGACAGCAGGGGAGAATAGGTATGCTATAAACAGGAAGTCTTTTTTCACAGAATTCTCAATTACTGAAAATTTAGTT
>SJYT01080220.1:398814-427738 GCA_006410635.1 Cephalophus harveyi | reverse complement strand
CTGAAAATTTAGTTTACCCCTAATTTTTTTTAACATTAGGAGAAGGGTTAAATATACTTAAATTGTAGTATAATGATTTTTTTTTAATGTGAAGCTGTGAAATAAAATGAAAATTGTATTAATGTAAAGTGGAAAAGCTGAAGTCCAAGTTATATATACTGTACACAACTATGTAAACCAACTAGAGAGGAAAGACATGTAGGAAATACATTAAAATGTTAAATTAGCTATCTTTGATAGTAGAACTTTGTCTTTTTTACTTTTGTGTATTTTTTTAATATTGAGAATTTATACTTTTATAATAGAAAACTTTTAGTTTGAAAATCTGCAACATATAATAGAATTAGATTTATTTCCTATGACTCTAGAGGCAGAACCTCCAAAGTTGAGTTGTAGGGGTTAAAAGTAATCAGGTTTGGGTTCAGTATAAGGTAAACTGTTTCTTAGAAAAATATATTTGAATAGATTGCTATATATTGGAATAGATGCTAAAGCCACTCTATTTAAACCGCATGCTGCTGCAGTTTCTCCAGCACTTCCTATCTTCCTCAGCAGTTTCTAATTTTTTATATCACTAATAATTTACTAAAATACTAGATGGTTTACTTATTTAGTGTGCTAATTGTTTACTGTTTATCTCCTTCTAGAATGCTAGTTCATGAATATACCCCAAGAATCTTGAAGGGTACTTAATATTTATTCAGTTAGTTAATAAATGTTTTCTTAATAATTATTCTGATCTTTATCTCCTTAGGCCAGCCTTCGCTATTGCCATATAAGCCTTCTGGTAGTACGAAGATGTACTATGTTCCACAATTAACACAGATCCCTTCGTCTATGGATTCCAAATCAGACACCACCATTGAGAGCTCACACTCAGGTATGACATATGACAGCTCATTGCTGTTGAGTTTCTAAGTGAAATATGGAACTATTTTTGATCAGTCTCTGGTTCAGATAGGTGTCAGATATATTGTGTACACTCAAACATTTAATAAATATTTCAGAAAATTGCATGAACAGTTACACGTTTTGGTTAGTGGATTCCATCTAGGACAAAAGTTTCCAAGTTTTCTCTGTTCACAGTGAACTTAGTTTTTGGTTGGGTGATCTTTTTCCCTATCATCATGTGGATATGAGTCATCAGCAGCATAGAATTACAAGAAGTATTTTTTTCAAACACTAAGCTATTGTGTAATTAGCACATAAAAATACTGTTTTGAACTAGCAACTTAATAAGCAAAAATACTAGGGTTTTTTTTTTTTGGTTTTGTGTTTGAAAGAAAATATTTTACTGTGTTCATAAGTACCCATAATTACTTACTGATGAGATATGTGCAGCTATTGGGCACTGTAAACTTTCTCAAACCATGAGATGAAATGGGACGCAACCACTCTCGTTTACTATTTTTGTTACAGAAACAGTCAAAAACCCAACTCTGCAAAGATACAACAGAGTTGAAAGGAATATAGCAGTATGTAATGTTGAAACATTTAGGTGCTAGTTTTTGTAGTGTATGTGCTGTGTGTGCTGAGTCTCTTGTGACCCTGTAGACTGTAGCCCTCCAGGCTCCTCTGTCCGTGGGATTTGGTTGTTTGTAGTGTACACCAGATATTAAGTATCACTATTTCTCTAGGATTTTAAAATATCCCACAGCACTTCTTTGAGATCACCACAAGAGAACTGTAGATTTAGAAAGTGACTAGCACCCCATGGAAGAGCTCAATAAACATTTTCTGTGGAAAATTATAAGATACAGATACTGAGTTGATAGGATGTGGGGTTTTGATTGTTGGGATAACATATTAATTGGTTCACGGGAGATGATTTGATTCAGTTTAAATATGAATTGTTCATGGTTGGTCAGTAGACATCTTTATGTGTGTAGAAATTAAAAAGAAAGTAGTTGTCCCTGGTGTTACGCAAATTTGAATTTTAAGAAAACCAAACTAGTGTCTAATGGTAACTGAGGTAAAACCCCTGTTACTGCTGCTTTTGACTTCCCAATGTGATGCCAATGTTAGGACTGATTGTTAAGCCTATAACCAAGATCCGGAAAGAATTTTTCACTACTTGCATGGCTATGATTTTAAAAAGACACTTAATGGCTACCAGAAATAAAATAAGCTCACTTAATTGATTGTAGGTAGGAACATCTTTGGTCTCAGTCTCACTTTCAGCCCCCTAGTTCAGAAGACAGAAATGTACCAATAGAAATCTGAACAAATGTTCAGTATTTTTGAGGTATCCTGTGTACTTCTGCTCATTTACATCTCTAACACTTCCCTCTGGAGACATTAACTTTGAGAAAAATGGGACAGTTGTGGGAAGAGAAAATGACTCAGGAATGGTACATTGTATCATGAGAAATATTGTCCCTATAAATAAAGAACTGAATTCATCAGTTAGACAAGAAGAGATCTGTTAGCTATATACTTGAGGTTGTCATTCTTTCATGTTCTTCCATCTTTTCTGAGAGTGGATGGGATTAACAATAGAAAATAGTACTTTCTTATACCAGTAGAGCTACTGGTGAAAGCCTTGAAATTGTTCCTATAGCTATTGTCTAAAGAGTATATTGTGTTTCCATAGATATATGGAAGATCCAACTAGAGTTTGGGGCCGAGGGCAAGTCATAAACCACTGCAGATACTTGGGCTGAAAAATTTCTCAATTGAGAATGAGTAAACTGTTGAACTCATAAAATCCTTTTAAAAACAAAAACATAAGGCAAAGGTAATCTCACCAAAAAAGAGATTTACTTTTGTTGTTCAGTCGCTCAGTCATGTTTGATTCTTTGTGACCCCATGGGACCCCGTGGACTGCTGCACACCATGCTTCCCTGTCCTTCACCATGTTCCAGAGCTTGCTGAAACTCATGTCCGTTGAATCAGTGATGCCATCCAACCATCTTTCCCAGCATCAGGGTCTTTTCTAATGAGTCAGCTCTTCACATCAGGTGGCCAAAGTATTAGAGCTTCAGCTTCAGCATCAGCTCTTCCCATGAATATTCTGAGTTGATTACTTTAGAATTGACTGGTTTGATCTCCTTGCAGTCCAGGAACTCTCAAGAGTCTTCTCCAATGCCATAGTTCAAAAGCATCAACCTTCTTTATGGTCCAACTCTCACATCCATACATGACTACTGGAAAAACCATAGCCTTGACTAGATGGACTTTTGTTGGCAAAGGAATGTCTCTGCTTTTTAATATGCTGTCTAGGTTGGTCATAGCTTTTTTCCCCAAGAGCAAGTGTCTTTTAATTTCATGGCTGCAGTCACCTTCTGCAGTGATTTTGGAGCCCAAGAAAATAAAGTCTATTACTGTTTCCATTGTTTCCCCATCTGTTTGCCATAAAGTGATGGGAACGGATGCCATAATCTTAAGTTTTTTGAATGTTGAGTTTTAAGCTAGCTTTTCCCTCTCCTCTTTCACTTTCATCAAAAGTCTCTTTAGTTCCTCTTCACTTTTTGCCGTTAGAGTGGTATCATTTGTGTATTTGAGATTATTGATATTTCTCCTGGCAATGCTGATTCTAGCTTGTGCTATATCCAGCCCAGCATTTCACATGATGAACTCTGCAGTGGTTAAATAAGTTAAATAAGCAGGGTGACAGTATTCCCTGAAATGAAGGAAAGAGATAGATGTTAGAAATACACTTTTTGGGACTAGTAACACTGAAATAGTAACAAGGTTCCAGTCATATTTGAGGGTAAGTTCTGTGAAGATAGGTACCATGTCTGTTTTTAAAGACATTTATACCTCATATCAATATAAAGTATAGATGTTATTTTTATATTCATTTAGAGACATTTAAATAATGTATATACTACTAATATTTAACTGTCAATAAAAGCAAAAAGCCATGGGGACAGAACAGGCTGGAATTTTTAAAAGAAGATGAGAAGTTATAGCCAAAAAAATGGCAGAGAAAATTAAAGCAGAAAAAAAAAAATGGCAGCATGAAAATTTTTGCCCTGTGATAAAAACAACAGAGTTTTGGCAAGACTTTATAAAAAACTTTTCCACAACTCTGGAAATCAAGGTCTCGTAGCTTTTGTAGTAAGCATTTATTGGAGAAAAATGTCTGAACCTTGATAAGAATAGTAAGCTTGTGGCATTTTAATTTATTCTCATCCCCACACTCAGCTCAATGAGAATCTTGAAAAATATCAGCCTATATTTTTAGAACTAGAGGGAGTAGAACAGAGCTAGTCCTCTTTCAAGACTCCACTCAAAAGGCTTGTCTTTATTTGACGTTACTCAGAGCTGTCCAGTGTGTATGAGTCCCCTTTAAATGAAAAACTGAAGATGAGATGTCTACAGATACTTTGAAAACCATTGACATATTCCTAGGACTCGAAGACTTACACATGTGCACAGCCTGAGTGCATGCTCAGGAAAGACCTGAGACTTTTAACCATGGCCTGCCCTTAAGGCTGTGGACAAGAAGAAAGGAAAGGCAAAGGCAGAATTTTTAACTTCCTACCCTCAGTATTGAAGGCTCTGTGCACGTAATCCCTCGGCAAAGATAGAGTTTTATGTTTATAGATGTTTAAGGATATCTGTATCTTAGCTTATCACTAAGCTAGTTGAGTAGAAACTTCAGTAGAGTTTACAGAATTAGTTTAGAAAAGTTACTTGAAAAAAATAGCATAAGTCACAGTATGTTCAAAGAACTAAGTGAAACCATGTCTAAAGAACTAAAGAGGGCTTCTCTGGTGGCTGAGTGGTAAAGAATCCACCTGCCAGTGCAGGAGACAAGGATTTACTCTCTGATCTGGGAAGATCTCACATGCTGCAGAATAATTAAGCCCCTGCCCCTGAGCCACATCTACTGAGCCTGTGCTCTAGAGCCCATGAGCCACAACCTGCTGAGCCCACGTGCGGCTGTTTAAGCCTGCATGCCCTTAGAGCCCATGCTCAGCAACGAGAGAAGCCACTGCAATGAGAAGCCCATGCACTGCAACTAGGGAGTATCCCCTGCTCGCCACAACTAGTGAAAAGCCCACACAGCAAGGAGGACCCAGACAGCCACCAATAAACAAACAAAAAGTTAACAGAGAATTAAAAGAAGGTATAAGAACAGCGTTTACCAAATAGAGAATATCAGTAAAAGAGATAGAAATTATAAAAGTCACCAAACAGAAATTCTGGAGTTGAGAAGTATAACTATGATAAAAAATTCACTAGAGAAAACTCAATATCAGATTTGAACAGGCAGAAGAATGAATCAGTGACTTGGTGAAGATAGGTCAGTTGAGATTATCCAGTGTGAGAAACAGAATAAAAAAAAAGAATGAAGAGAGGTCAATAGAATCTCAGAGTCCTATGGATTACCCTCAAGCAATCTGTTATACACATAGTGAGAGGAAGACAGAGAAAAAGACTGAAAAAGTATTTGGAGAAATAATGGCCCCAAACTGGCAAATTTAAGGACTCCTGTTAATCTGTGCATCCAAAAAACTCAAGGAATTCCAAGCATGATAAACTCAAAGAGATCCATGTCTGGATACATCATAAGCCATCAAAAGACAAAGAATGTTAAAGCAGCCAGCTGAGTTATGTACAAAGTCTCTTCAATAAGACTAATAGCTGATTTCTCATCAGAAGCCATACAGACCAGAAGGCATTACAATGACATATTCAAAGGCTGAGGGGAAAAAACCTGCCTACCAAGTATTCCGTACCCAGCAAAACTTCAAAAATAAAGGAGAGATTAAGACATTCCCAAATACTCAAACAAAAATTGAGACTACCTTGCTAACAAACGGGCTCACAGAAAATACTAAAGAGATTTTTCAAGATGAAATAATAACTCAAATAACCTAAATAATAACTCAAATCCAAAAAATAGAGTAATAATGAAAAAATAGAGTAATAAAAGTAACTACATAAGTTAATACAAAGACAGTAGAAAGGTATTTTTATTTGTAGTTCCTTTTTCCTCCTATATGACATAAAAGACAAATGCAAAACAATAATTATAAATTTATGTTATTGGACACAAAATGTGTAATGCTGTAACTTGTGAAAATAGCATAAAGAGGGGAGGGGACAGTTGCAAAGGAGAAAAGTTTATATATACTATTAAAATTGGTAAAAAAGCATAAAACATTGAAAACAGTAGAAAAATAGCAGACTTAAATCCTACAGTTTTAGTAAGTACATTAAATGTAAGTGAATTATACTTTGATTGGCAGAAATTGACAGATTGGCTAAAAAGACACAATTTAACTGTATGCTGTCTACAGAAGCCTCACTTTATTTTTTTTTAATTGAAGTATAGTTTATTTACAATACTGTATTAGTTTCAAGTATATAGCAAAATGATTCAGTTTTACCTATATATATTTCTTCAGATTATTTTCCATTATAGTTATTAAAAGATACTGAATATAGTTCCCTGTGCTATACAGTAGATCCTTGTTTTTTTATCTTTATATATAGTAGTGTGTATCTGTTCATCCCAAACTCCTAATTTACCCCCTGTCCCCAGCTTTCCCTTTGATAACCATAAGTTTGTTTTTTTACATCTATGAGTCTATTTTTGTTTTATAAATAAGTTTGTCTGTGTCATTGTTTTTAGATTCCACATATAAGTGATATCATATCATGTTTGTCTTTCTCTGAAAAAGACCCTACTTTGGTAATTCCCTGGTAGTTCATTGGTTAAGACTCAGCACTTTCACTGCCGTGGACCCAGGTTCAATCCTTACTCAGGGTACTGAGATCCCACAAACCATGCAGTGAGGCCAAAAAAAAGAGACTCACTTGAGATTCAAAGATACATTAGTTAAAAGTTAAAGGATGGAATAGACTATGCTCTGTAAATAATAGCAAAGGAGGACTAGAGTGTCTATTAGGAGACAAACGTCAAAACAAAAATTGTTATTAATGACAATGTCATTTTATAATGATAAAAGAGTGAATCCATCAAGAAAATATAACAATTATAAAATGTATATGCACCTAACAGCAGAGTACCAAATACATATATCAAAACTAACAGAACCGAAAAAAAAAAACCACATTATTAAAGAGAGAAATATTTCAAGCCAATAGCAAAAGGTCATATATTGTGTAATTCATTTACATGAAATTCCCAGAATAAGCAAATCCATATAGACAGAAAGTAGATTAGTGCGTGCCAAGAGAATGGTAGAGGACGGGAAAATAGGGAGTAACTGCTACCATATGTAAGATTTCTTTGTGAGGGACAAAAATGTTCTAGAATTAGATATCAGTATTGGTTGTGAAAGTACTAAGAACTACTGAATTGTACACTTATTCTAATTGGTGAATTTTCTGTTTTGTCTCAGTTTAGATAAAAGGGGGGCAGCAACGATATAAAGGAAAAGACTGTAAAGCTGTAAAGATTTGGTAGCAGGCGTAAAATATATTGTTCAGGCAGGAAAGGATGGAATTAGCATGGTGGAAGTTAAATTAGTGATGCAGACAAATCTGAGAAAGTCTCTAAAATTACAGAGGAAAAAGAAGAAAGTAAAAATGCTGTGAGGGACTTTCTGGTGGTAGAGTGGTTAAGAATCTGCCTGTCAGTACAGTGGACGTGGATTTGATCCCTGACCTGGGAAGATCCCACATGCTGCTGGAGCAGCTAAGCCCATGTGGCACAACTGCTGAATCCTGCACACTCTCGAGCTAGCAGGTTGCACCTGCTATAACCCGTGTGCCTGGAGCCTGTGCTCTGCAACAAGAGAAGCCCGCGCACTGCAAGGAAGGGTGGTCCCCACTTGCTGCAGCTAGAGAAAGCCAACCTACAGCAGCGAAGACCCAGCACGCCCAAAAGCAAATAAGAAGATGCTGCAAAAGATGAGGAAAAACATAAGAAACAGAGCTGAGTAAACCAAACCAAGAATTTTATCTGTAGCTGAGGAAAAAGGTAATTCAAAGGCTTAACTAAGGAGAACATCCCTCTCCTAAAAAAGGGAACACTGGATGCAGATTGAAAGTTATCATAAATCCAGGCAAAAATCAGTAGAAAGAGACTGAGATACATACCAGAAAAGGATTTTTGAGTATTAAGATAAAAGGGAAAAAAATCCTGTAAATATATAGTTGAAAAAAGAGAACAAAATTAAATCTGATATCAGGCTTATTTGAAATGCTAAATGTAAAAATAATGGAACCAAGTCTGTGTTTATTGGGAAAATTATATAATTCAAGGATTTATAAACCCAGTGCATATTGATTAAGCAGTGTAACAGTGAAAAGACATTTTCACATGTATACAAGAGCTGGAAAGTATATTCAACCTCTGTGCCTTCTTGAAAAATTTACTTGAAGACTCATCCAGCTGAGGAGATGAATCAAAATGAAGAATTCATTACAGAGAAATGAAGCTGAAAATGACTGGTGGTGAACTTTGAAGTCAGTTTAACACAACACTCATCTAAATAGAAAATTTAGTTACACAGTGAGGGGAAAATGTCAGAAGTTAATTTTGGAATGAAAGGCACAAAAAGAATAAACAGTTGTATTTTTTGTCTTTAAGAGACTAAAGAGGTTTCGTTTTATTCATAACTTGGTTTTCCTACAACTAATGATGCTAAAAGCACAGTCAAAAAAAGAAAAAATAAATTGGACTTTAATAACATAACTTTCACTACCCCAGAAAAATTATCAGCATAGTAAAAAGTTTGCTCACAGAGTTGAGAATTCTTAGGTATCTGATAAGAGATTAATATCCTTAATGTCTGAAGAACAAGAGTTCTTCAGCTCAATAACAAAAAAAAAAACCAGTCTCATTTTTAAATGAGCACAGCATCTAAAGAGACATTTCTCCAGGAAAGATATACAGATGGCCAAAAAGAACGTGAAAAGATGTTTTACATCATTAGTTATAAAGGAAATGCAGGTGAAAACTATGAAGAGATACCCATGGGATGGCTGTTATGAAATAAAAAAGAACAGGGATTGCAGGAGTATGGAAATTGAAACTCTTTGGGTATTGCTAATGGTAATGGTATAGCAACTATGGAAAACTGTGTAGTGGTTCCTCAAAACATTAAACATAGAATTACTGTATGATCTAACAATTCTACTTCTAAGTATGACCCAGTATTCCTGACAGATACTTTATAGGTGCTACATTTATAGGGTTCTGCAAAATAAACATGTCCCCTCTGATTATGTTCAAGTGGGGAGGTAGATATGAACAAATAGATACAAATAAGTACATAAATTACAAATGATGCATAAAGAAAGTAAGAGTTCTAAGATAATAAGAGGATCCAGTTTAATTTTAGGAGCTCATGGAGACCTTGCTAAAGAGATCTAGACGATATAGGTGAATTAGGCAGACAGAGTGAGGAGTGAAAGTGCTCTGGCCAGAAGGAACAATGTAGGCAGAGCTCCAACAGGGAAGTTTGATGCATTTGGCAAATGAGAAGAAGGCAGTGTGGGTCGAGCAGAGCTGTGACTAGAGTTGGTTAAAGATAGGTAGGCTCAAGATGAGGCAGGGTTGTGTAAACTATATTAAAGCATTTGAACTTTCTTCCAGTTGGCAATTACGGTTTGATTTACATTTGTAATTTTTTCATGCTGCTACGTGGAGGATGGCTTATGAATGAAAAGTAGGGAGTCAAGAAGTGGAAATGAGGATACTAGTTACCTAAAGGCTGTTGCAGTAGTCAGTATCAGGAAGGGTTAGCATCTAGGATTAGAGTGATGATGGTAGAGATGGAGAGAAATGGAAACATTCAACTTATTTTTTAGGAAATAGTTCCTCTTGGACTTGGTAATAAAATATGGAGAATGAGGGAGAGGAGGTTAAAAAAGAGAATGCTTTCTAGTTTTCTAGAATAAGCAACTGGGTAAAAAAAAAAAAAAAAAAGGTAACATTTACTGAGATGGAGAAGCCTGAGGAAGAAGCAGATTTGGGAAAGATGGTCCAGATACCCGTTTTGGACATGTTAAAAATCAGACTTCTGCATCCATGTGGAGATGTTAAATCTGCAGTTGAGTTTAGACAGAGTTGGTGTACAGATGTGTTTGTATGCAAGTGCACTACATAGAATATGGCACATCATAAACATATGCTATTTTTTATGAAAACATCCAAACATCCACGTGGGTGTAAAGATTCCAAATCTCCTGTTAGAGTTCTGTGCTCTCTTCCTGTCCCAAACATTAATCTGTACTTATTTTGATACATTTTACAGCTGAACACAGATGCAGGAAAATAAGTATGCATACATTCAATGGCATATATATATTGTGTGGCTGCACTCTCTTTCAACTGCCTCTTGGCTCCAATGAGGTTGATTCTCTTTTATGTATACCTACTGCTCTCAGGAACTGTATTCTTCCCTACCTCTGAAGCTGACATAATCACCTCTCTTGGAGAATAAAGGGAAGTTGTAAAAAAAAAAAAAAAAACTCATGTACAGTTGTTTGTGTTGTTCCATAATATATAAAAACTTTTTTTAATGAGGAAGTCTTTTTCTAACTTTGCCGCCAAATTCTTGGCTTTCTGTGCATCGATGCCCAACAGAAGTATAGACAGTTTTGGAGGAGGAGAGAGATGGCTTTATTCTTTCATTGTCCAGCAAAGGGGAAAAGACAGCAGGCTAGTGTCTTAAGAACTATGCCCCTTTTCTTTGGGTAATAGGGAGAGAATCAAAATGAAGGTCTTACATTTTTAAAAAAATGTCTCTGTTTGTCTGCTTTTGGCTACATCTTAGATGCACTGTGTGCGCTTCTTTCTAGTTGTAGCCTGTGGGCTCAGTAGTTTGCGGCCCAAGGGACCAGTTGCCTCAAGGTACACCACTTCCCCATGGCTCAGACAGTAAAGAATCTGCCTGCAATGCAGGAGACCTGAGTTTGATCCCTGGGTGAGGAAGAGTCCCTGGAGAAGTGAATGGCCACACACTCCAGTGTTTGTGCCTAGGGAATTTCATGGACAGAGGAGCTTGGTGGGCTGAAGTCCATGGGGTCACAGGGTCAAACTTGACTGAGTGACTTACACTTTCACTTTCATGTGGGATCTTAGTTTCTGGACCACATCACCTACATTGGAAGGTGACTAATGACTAGACCACCAGGGATGTCCCTTGTTTTTTTTTTTTTTCTTTGCAAAATTTCAAAAAAGGCCACAGCTGGCATCAGGCAGCTCAGCAACTGGGCCTGCCTCTCCCTCAAGTTACTGATCCTAACCTTTTTGGAATGTAGAATGCTACTGAGTGTAGGGGGAGAAGAATGCCAGGTGCAGAGTACAATTCATATGGAGTCAAAGAGTAATTAGCTTTGTTTGGCTTTGTGAAGGAGAAGTCTGGCTGCATGTGTTAGTAGTAACAGTAAAGAATAAGCCGAGATTGCTCAACTTTTTCAGGCCTGTTTATGTTGTTTCCCCAGCCTGTTCACTGTTTCCTTATTTTTCTTGTTTATCAGAAAACTCTCATTTTTATTTAAGAAAAGTGTCATTTCTACTTTTGCTACAACAGTTTCTCCCCCAAATGCTGTAGAGGCTAGTTGTGTCCTAAGTACTAGAATCCGAAGCTCAGAAGAAAGGTTCCAGCTAGAGATACATATTTGTTGGTCATCAGCATACAGTTCTATACATTGGTGATTGGTGAGTTCATCCAGGAAGAGAAGAGAAGCGAACCCAGTTCTGACCCCTTCAGGAACTCTAGCATTGAGAGTTTTAGTTGAAGAAAGGACAATGAGGATTTACCTGAAGGATAGGGAGCAAATAAAAGAAAGTGATGCCACAGAAGTAAAGAAAAGCTCAATGGACATACAACCCAGAGAGCTTAATAGGATTCTTGCCGTCTGTCCTCATGACATATTTATACTGTACTAATGGACTGATATTTGTGGTGGTGGTGATTTAATCACTAAGTCACTTCTGACTCTTTTGCATCCCCAGGGACTGTAGCCCATGAGGCTCTTCTGTCCATGGGATTTCCCAGGCAAGAATACTAGAGTGGATTGCCATTTCCTTCTCCAGGGAATTGCCCCACCCAGGGACTGAACCTGCATCTCTTGCTTGTCAGGCAGATTCTTTATCACTGAACCACCTGAACTGATACTTATTTAGCTTTTTTGGCCATATACTTTTTCGGTGCTTACAAAATGCATGAGATATGGACTATCAGATAAGAAGGAAAAAAAAATTTTTTTTGGTAGAAAATAATTCTGCAGTTACTACAAACTCCTATATATCCAGATATGTTCTTTTGCCTCTTCTTTGTGACATGGGTAAACTTCTTATCAGTTCCTGTATTAGTGGACTTAATGATGAAATGTATTTTTTAAAAAAATCTTACATTCAAATCTTACATTTATCACATAAAATTTTCCTTATAATATTTTTTATTATTTCAGATTAACCTTCCTAAAATGTGACTGATTGTATTTCCCTTTATTATTACCCCCTTTAGTTTGGGATTCTACACCCCGCTGAATTTTGTCCCAATTACTTTTTAATATCTCCCACCACTCTCTTTAATGTCTGACTACAAAAGTATCTGATTTTCTTATTTACTGTTTTTCTTGTCTTTGCTAACGCCATAACCTCTGCCTAAAATGCTTTTGTCTCTCCTTCCTCTCCATATTTCAGAAAGTCCCTACTTGCAATCTGTTTCTCCTCGTCTGAAAAGATTTCTGAGCTAGAATTTGATCTTCCTTCTGAACTGATATTCTGTTTTGTATGTCTCCTCTTATGTCATTTGCTTCTCCACTATATTGTTGCAATATTGTACATTTCTGACAGCTTCAGTTTGACTGACGTCTCCTTCTAATTACCCTATAACATTCCCGTGGTAGTGCCTTTTTTATAGAAGTGGTTTAAGAGGTAATTTTTTTTGTTTTTCTTTAAATTCATATCTGTACTTATGTTAACTGTACTACTTTCCCATTTTTCTGTAGGATCCAATGATGCCATTGCTCCAGATTTCCCGGCTCAGGTGCTAGGCACAAGGGATGATGACCTGGCAAACACTGTTAACATTAAACATAAAGAGGGCATCTACAGTAAGAGGGCGGTAACTAAGGCATCCTTGTCAATGGGGAAAAAACCCTTTCAGAAAGATAATGCAGGTGACTGGAGTGGCTTTGTGTATTTTGTGGCCTTTTTTTTTTCCCCGTATTCATCCTAAGTGGGAGTATTGTCCTTTCGTTTTTTTCTACTTCATTAATGCGAACTTTTCTCCTAGGTGTTTTATTGGGTATGTACAAGAAGGAAAATATAATATCTTTTTAAATGCTTCAAATTTTTGAAAACAAGAAACTTTAGTTTCACTATGGAAACTATATTGCAGCTTTTAAAATGAAATTATATCCAATTAAATGTTTTAAAGACTAAAATCCATAGAAAGTCTTAATTAAAATGCTTCATGAATTTATCTGTCAGATGGTATAAATATCTCATCAATTGGATTCTGCAGGAAAGTCTGTGGCTTACATGTTGTTTTGAATTTTTTAAAATTTTGCTGCCAGCATTTAAAAATAAGATTTGGGGCTTCCTTTGAAAAGTCAGAATATCTGGTTGCACTCAGCTTGTGTTCCTTCTTGGCAATAATCAGTGAACCCTGAGGCATGACTGTCCTCTGCAGAAAGGATATACATTCTTCTGTGTGCATCAGTTCGCATGAGTCTCAGACTCTCGAAGACTCAGTCTGCTTCATTCATCTATCTTGGGTCTTCATTCATATTCCCAGATAAAGGCCCCAGTGTTTTATAAAAGCTTTTAATCTTTAGGAATCTCCTTGATTTTTTTTTCCCACTGCATCACTGATACTGTGCTTCTTTAATTGATACACAGTAGTATTTATGAAATGAAAATTCCAGGAGCCACTGAAAACTCTACATGTATACTTACATATGTTGCTTTGTTACATTTACAGTTTTTTATTCATGTTCATAGCTATTAGCCAGATAGGAGCTCCAATCTGGGGGCAGTACTCAAACAAGGGCTGCTGGCTCTATGTTCTAGTTTTGGCATCAGTTCAGTTCAGTTCAGTCGCTCAGTCGTGTCCAGCTCTTAGCAACCCCATGAATCACAGCACGCCAGGCCTCCCTGTCCATCGCCATCTCCCGGAGTTCACTCAGACTCACATTCATCGAGTTCGTAGTGTTAGTGATTTCCTGTGATGGTGTTAGTGCTTTTATGAGGAAACCAAATGAAAGGCTGTTTGCTAAAGTGCAGACATTCTTCCAGATAACTTTTTGTTGCACTCAAAAGCATTTTGAGGTCTTTTGAAATGAGATAAGCTCATCTGCCAGTTAGCACTGAGGCTGCCAAGTAAATAAAAAGGCAAATATTTTTCAAAATGTAGTTCATAAATGAAAACTCTCATATGCTAGCTATATACTAGTGGCAATTTGGTTCATATAGGTAACCCTGTGATCCCACTGTTAGACACTTGTGAAGAAGCTGGATATGCAAAAACTGACAGGAAACAAAAAGTGATAGACTAAGGGAACTCCATTAGAAGTCTGCACAATGAACTTACTAACTGTAACTTACCTCGAGGTTGCATTTGGTAAGGATATTGTGTTTGAAATAAAGTTGGGCTTCATTACCTGAGGGACCCCTGTAACTTCCCGCTTCTTATAGGAATCATTTGTTACTATTATTGTTGGTCTACTTCAGACTTAACATCCTAAGGGAAAGCCCTCCTGATTAACCGTGGGAGAAGCCCAACCTTAGAACCTCTCACTTTAAAGGGTTAAGAAGAATAGGGAGAAGATACCTGCTGGAGAAAACTTTTGTATACCAGCTAAGTGAACCCATTAAATATATCAGAAATAAAAATTTCAGAATTATTGGAATATAAAAGTAAGAAATTGAGGTGAAGTCGCTCAGTCGTGTCCGACTCTTTGCAACCCCATGGACTGTAACTTACTAGGCTTCTCCATCCATGGGATTCTCCAGGCAAGAATACTGGAGTGGATTGCCATTTCCTTCTCCAGGGGATCTTCCCGACCCAGGGATCGAACCCAGGTCTCCCGCATTGGAGGCAGACGCTTTAACCTCTGAGCCACCAGGGAAGCCCACAAAGTAAGAAAATCTGATAGGAAATAGAACGTAAAAAGAAGGGAAAAGAAAAAAAAAAAAACGAAAAGAAAATTCAAGATTGACTCCAAAGGGTCATCATCAAAAAACAGGTGTTCCATACAGAAGATAGAGAAGGTAAAAAAGAATAAATCAAAGGACTGGTATAGGATTAGATCCCCAAAGTGAAGGATATGAATTTTCTTATTAATAGGAACTATTATGTACATAAAAATCCACATCAAAGCACATGCCTGTTTGAAATTTTGATACACTGGCAAGAGGAGATTCTAAAGGCTTCCAAAGAGAAAACAAGTACCATATAAAGAAATGATATGAGACTGATGTTCAACTCTTTAAAAATAATACATGCACTATTGATATTATCTATAAAATAGATAAGTAATGAGAACCTACTGTATAGCACAGGGAACTCTATTCAGTGGTCTGTGGTGACCTAAATGAGAAGGAAATCACAAAATAGGGGATATATGTATACATATAGCTTGTTCATTTTGCTGTACAGTAGAAACTTAATACAACACTGTAAAGTGACTATACTCCAGTTAAAAAAAGAAAAGTAATACATGGGACTAGAAACTAAAGGAATAGTGCCTTGAAATTCTGAGGGAAAATTATTTCATTTTAATTAAAGATTTAATTTTTTTAAAGGAAAACACAGAGTGAAGGAAATGAGGTCAGCCTAGGAGTGTGGGAAAGGAACTGCCATGGCAGCAGTGGCACAGAAGATCTAGAACAAGTTCAGAGAGAGGACTGTAAGGAAGAGTCAAGGTGACAGGCTGCCTCATACAGTGGACTGTATTCGGAAGAGATTTTCGATTCTGTCCATTTATAAGGATGAAGAAGGCAATGGTGTAGAGAAACTTAGCACATGTAAAAACAGGCAATTGCTAACTCCTCAGGAAAAGCAAGACATTGTAAAAAAATAAATATGATTACAGTATTCTAGTTGGTTTAACTGTAAATAACAGAAACATAGCACAATCACATATGAACTGAATATTGATTAAATCAAGACTCTTAATTACATAATATATAAACACTGAACATTAGGGTTAAAACTTCAAAAGATAGAATGAGGGAATATGGCTGTGACAGGAAGGCTTTCTTCAAGGTAAATCCCTGTTGATCATAGAAGAAAAAAAATTTTCTGAAACTAAAAAGGATACAACAATATGAAACATGTTATTTGGAAACAAGGCTAGTGATACTGGAAGAAATGACTAAATGAATTGGTGGTATTTGAAAACTGTTGATTTCTATTATAAGCTTATTGGAACTATTCGACTTTCTGATATTTTGATTAGATTACTGTTTATTTCTGTGTTACCTCCCAAAACATCTAAAAGAGATGGAAAAAGATATATTTGGCAAATACTAACCAAAGAAAAGGTAGTGAGCAGTGTTAATATTGACAAAATAAAATTCTAGGCCAAAAAATAATATATATATATATATATACACACACACACTCCTAGGAGTAGGAATACTACTAATAATATATATTAATTATAATATATAATATGTAATATATAATTGTATATTATATAAATATGTAATATATAATTATGAAGCTGTAATTATGAATTGTGTATATATATGCCTATATCTGCATATAAGAGTAGGAAATGGCAACTCTAGTATTCTTGCCTGGAGAATCCCATTGACAGAGGAACCTGGCAGCTACAGTCCATGGGATCACAAAGAGTCAGACATGACCGGGCGACTGAATGCGCACACACGCATGCACACACAAGTTTCCCTTGCAATAAAAAAAGGCTCAAATATACCAACAGGCAAGGTAAAATTTGAGCTTATTTTCATGTACTCAAACTTGTATGCAGGAAAAATGACAGGAAGATATAGGTAAACCCAACAGTTCATATCCATCAGAAACTGAGAGATGCTGGAAAGAGGATTAAAGTGTATGTGCTTGGTTGAGGAGCCAATTGGGCAAAGCTACCATCTGTGAGATTTAAGACTGTAGACCTCTGGAATCCCACTGAGGCAGCACCATAGGGCAGCACCAGGGAAGCCTTGGTGGGTCCAGATAGCTGGTGCCCCTCTGGCAGGTGGCTGCCCATATCCCTGGGGGTGTGGTGGCATGCCTCGCTTGGTTTTGGACAGTGCAGTAGAGCCAGAAAGGCAGCCACCCCCTCACCTGTCAGGTACTAAGCCATTCATAGATAACCTGCTTCTGAGCGGGGGTTTCCTAAGAAGCAGAGAGGCTCCCTTCTTGAGTTCTATTTAATGTCAGCCCTCCACACAAGGGTTTTAATAATAAAAAGGGAAAAAAATAAAGACAAAAAAATGAAAGTTAGAGAAGATTTAAACAATGGAATTTTAAAATTTGATTTATTGAGAACTTTGCATTTTTTTAAAGAACAGGTGAAACACTTAGAAAAATTGATGAAGTTGTTGCTTTTAAAGAATTGATGTTCAAACGGAACACCTTCTTTGACTGTAGCCAAATTAGAAATCAACAATAACAAGTTGTAATAACAAAACAAAAATCTGTGTGTTATGGGTTGAATTCCCATAATTATGTATTACGTATGTAATTAGTATTCCCCCGAAATTCATGTTCACTGAGAACTTCAGTATGTAATGTTACTTGCAGATGTAATTAGTTAAAGATCTTTAGGTTAAATCATCCTGGGTTTAGAGTGGACCTTAAATCCAGTGATTCGTGTATTTATTGAATAGGAGAGGGGGCCAAAAGCAAAGATTGGAGTTGTGCTGCCTTAAGCCAGGGAGTACTAGGGATCATTAGAAGCTGGAAGAGACCAGGAAGAACTCTCCCAGATAACCTTTTGAGAGAGCATGTTCCTCTGACACTTGACTCCAGATCTGTGGGAGAATGAATGGATTTTGTTTTAAGCCACTCAGTTGGTAATGATTTACTGTGGTAGCCCTAGGAAACTAATAGACATAATATATAAATATTATAGACATATACTAATACAAGAACCATGTATTTGAAAATTTAAAACTGTAATTCTAAGTAACTCAGAAGTTAAAGTGATACTGGAAGTTGAAATATATTTAAAACTCTGATATCAAAATGTATAGAAGATAGCCAAAGTGAAACTTAGGGTAAAGTTATACCCTTAAATATAAATAATAAAAAATTGAAATGGGAGAACAAATCTAGAGGATTTACACTACCAAGTATCAAAACTTACTATAAAGCTGTAGTAATCAAGACGGTGTGATGTTGACACAAGAATAAACAGACTGACCAGAGCAGAGAATACTCCAGAAACAGATTCACATATATATGGACACCTGATTGATGATAAAGCTACCACTGCAGTACCATGGGGGAAAAGATGATGTTTTTAGTAAAATGATGTTACGTAAATTGGATGTGGGGTGGGGGGGAAACACTGACCCCCCCCACCCCACTTCACTACTTGTCAAAATCAATTCCATATACTTCACAGATTTAAATATGAAAGACATATAGGTAGATGAAATAGGTCAGTTTTCTGCAAGAAAATACAGAGGAGTATGTCTTCATAATCTTGGAATGGGAAAAGATTGATTAAATTGAATCCCCAGACCTCCAAAATAGTAACCATAAAAGAAAATATTGACAAATATATCACATGAAATTAAGGTATTCTATTAATTAACCACCAAATGGGAGAGTAAAAGGCAAGCCACAGAGTGGGGAAGATGTTTTCAATACATATCTCACAAAGGACTTCTATCTAAATACAAAATGAACTGATACAAATCAATGTGAAAAAGGTGGGCAACCCAATTTTTGAAAAAGACAAAAGTACTTGAATAGGTACTTTATAAAAGAGAATGTCAAATAGCCAGTGAACATATGCAAAAATATTCAACTTGATTCATCAGCAGGGATTTGCAAATTAGGATCACAATAAGATCTCTCTGCATATCCATTAGAATGGCTGAAATGAAAAAGTCAGTACTGTGCTGGTAAGAATATAAAACAAGCAGTATTTATTCACTACTGGTGAGAGTGTAAATTTCGAGAGTGACCTTGGAAAGCAATTTGCCATTATCTACTAAGTTACACAGAGCAAATTGAGCAATTCTGATCCTAATTATGTACTCCACCAAAGAGGATGTGCATGAGCACCAAGAGGCACATGTGAATATGCTTTACAGCAGTTCTTGTAATAGCTTCAAACTGGAAATTACCAAGTGCCCAGTAGTATGGATGAATTGTATTAACATTGTTGAATACTAACCAGAAAATGAGACTCAGTAAAGGACAAATATGTTTTAACACTTAATGGATCTTAAAAATACAACATGAGAAAAGAAAACAAGACATAAGGCTATGTGCTCTTTTTTCTATTTACAGAGAGTTCAGAAATATAAGTAGTTCGTTGCATTTAAAATGGGCTGTTAATTATCAGCCTGGGGGAGATTGGAAGAAAGAATGAGGGGAGCATGTATACTTCTAGCCAGGTGTTTTTTAAAACCCTGGTACATGTTCACTTTTTTTAACAATTCACTAAATTCTGTGTGCAATATTTGGTATATGTCTTCTGAGACATAATGCAAAAGGTATTTTTAAGATACGTTTTTTAAAAACAACAAAAAATAAGTACTTAGAAATGACTCTAACAAAGGACATAGAAAATGATGAAGCTTCATTGAATTACAGTAAGGAACCCTAAGTAAATTCAGTGCATCACTACTCAAAATTCCAGTAGAATTTTTCCTGGGACTTGACAGGCTGATTCCAAGTTTTTTTTGAAAATCAAGAAGTATATTTAAAGAATAAGGTAGGGAACTTGCCATACCAGATATCAAAAGACTTACTGTGTGCATGTGTGGTGTGTGTGTGTGTGTATAAATAAGACCTAATATGTAGTAATAAACAAAAGTAGAACAATGTGTTGACCAGAAACACACCCATGAATGTGGAAACTTAATATATGCCACAGATGACATATCCTGGAGAGGGGGTAAACTAGTCAATAGTGTTTTGGCCACTGATTATAGACGTAAGAAAAAATAAAATCTGATAGATCCCTGTGTGCTCTGTACTTAGTCACTCATTGGTGTCCAATTCTTTGTGACCCTGTGGACTGTAACCAGCCAGGTTCCTCTATCCATGGGAATTTTCCAGGCAAGAATACTGGAGTGGGTTGCCGTGCCCTCCTCCAGGGGATCTTCCCAACCCAGGGATCGAACAAACCCAGGTCTCCCACATTGCAGGCAGATTCTTTACCATCTGAGCCACCAGGGAAGCCCTACTGCAAACTAAACAAAAGCGTAGTCCAAGTGATATTAAATGTAAAAAGGAAAACTTTAAGCTTTTACAGTTTAAATGACTGTAAATACATTGTATTTTGACAGTGAAATACTGGTTTATTAAATGAGACCTGCAAAGCACAGAACATGAAAGAAAAATAAAATAAATATGATATCATTAAAAAATTTTGTACACCTAAACACATCATAAAAAAGACAAGACACAGTCTGAGAGAATATTTACAATTCATACAACCTACAAAGAAATTCTACAACAATGTCCATTGTAATGCTTTTTAATAGTAAAAAAAAGAAAATAGAAATAGCCTAAAGTTCATCAACAGATGACTTGATACATTAATTGAGTAGAATTCTGTGTAACATTGAGAATGAATGAATTAGAGTCACTATGAGTAAATCCTCCAATCATAATTTGGAGTGTAAAAGACAAGTACTTAAAGGTACTCAGAGTATTACACCCTTTATATAAAGTTTAAAGAAAGACACATAAAACAATCCAATACATTAAACTCAAAAACATCCTTGAAATTGGCAGATTCTAAATTGAGCTTAAGGTTGCTGCTGAAAATGGTATTATTGAGCCTTCACATAGAGTATCACTATATCTGTAATGTTTTATTGTTTAAGCTCTTTGATAGACACATTGATGTCCATTATGATGGTTTTACTATTCTCTGTTACCTTTCTGTTACTTTGTTTAAAAATATCTGTTCTTAGAGATAGAAAAATGAATCTCTTGTCAATCCATTGTTTAAAAATATATATATATATATATATAACCATTATTAACTGCTTGGCTGTATCCTCGTTGTTGTATTGGTGATTTTTAATTTATTTACCAACATAATTTTGCACTTGAGTTTTCTCATACACTTTAAAAACTCATACACACACCCGTGATGGATTCATGTCAATGTATTGCAAAGCCAATACGGTATTGTAAAGTAAAATAAAGTAAAAATTAAAAAAAACTTCTAAAATGAATATATCAATAAATAGAAAAGTGTTATCCAGCTGTCTTCAACCCTCTTCCATCTTGTTCCTATCTGAAATAGAATATTAGCTGCAACTTTTGGTATGCACTGGCAGGTGAAATTAACGTTTTTTAAAGTTCTTTGAAATATTTTTGGAGAACTTTGTGTATATTGTACACAAATTAATCTGATTGCCATAAATTCACATAATGGATTTTTAAAAACACTACTGATAAAAATATTTGGTGCTGTGAGATGCTAGCTCTTTAATAGCATTGTCATACACAGGCTTTTGTTCTTCAGGAATTTAGCTTGTTTACTTCCTAACTACCTACTCAGTTAAAACGCTTCAGTAGAACTGTACTAATTAAAAATGCCTATTCAAGTGTTTTTAAGTTAGGATTAGCTTTAGCTCTCAGAGATCAAAACAAAACAAAAAAGACATTGGCTTAAAGAAAATAGAATACCAGGTAACAAAGCTCTTTCTCTCCTGTTGCTTCAACATTTTAGCCTCCATTCTGATACTGTAGCCGTCAGACCCATATTCCAGCCAGTAAAAAGGAAAACAGGAAAAGAAAAAAGTATATTTCTTCCTTTAAATACTTCTCAAAATTTAAATGTATCATTCCCCTCCCATCCTGTTAGCCAGTTATTCACATGGTCACACCAACCTGTGATGCCAGGGAGGCTGGGAAATATAATCTCTATTCTCATAAACATAAGCCCAGCTAAGTCAGGTTCTATTTTAGAGGCAGAGGAAAATCAATTTCAGAAGACAGCTGGTAGTTTCTGCCACAGTTATAAATATTAAAACATACTTTGGAGTATAATTAGCCACTTCTCTTTTTTGTGTGTATTGCTTCTTTTTCAGAACTTACATGTGTTCTGGGCAAAACTTCAAAAATTTACCCCCCTTTTTGCTGTAGCTAAATCAGTGCTTCAAAAAAAGTTTTGATCGTGTTAATCTCCACATCAAAAAGTTTTCATTGCCCTTAAAAATTAAAAATAAACCTCTTTAGCCTAGTCTTTCAGAATAGTAGAATTGGCTCCCAAACAACTTTTCAGTGCTTACAAATTCTATAATCAAATAAATTATATGATTGTTCTGTTTCTTAGATGTTGTGTTGCTTTCCTGATTCCATTTCTTTCGTATTTAGTCACCTTTCCCCAAGATGTCTTTCTCTTTCACTCTCAGTGTTTACCCATCTTAACTGTCTTCTCACCCTAGTGAAAGTGAAAAGTGAAAGTTGCTCAGTCGTGTCCGACTCTTTGTGACCCCATGGACTGCACAGTCCAGTCCATGGAATTCTCTAGGCCAGAACACTGGAGTGGGTAGCCTTTCCCTTCTCCAGGGGATCTTCCCAACCCAAGGTAGCTGCTTGAAAGGTATTTTAAAATAAGTTTTGTCAACTTGCAGTCTTCTTTTTCCTGTCTTAGGTTCCAGTACTGCTGCTGCTTCACAGCACTCAACTCAACTACAAGACACAAAGACTGACATTAAACAGAAAGAGGAGATCCATAGTAAGAGGAAGGTTACTACGGAAGCCTGGTCAGAAGAAAAGAAATCCTTACAGATAGATATTGCAGGTAACGGGATTGGGTGGCGGGGTAGGAGCTATATGAGAGAGAGAGCATGTGTGCCCCCCAGCACCAATGTCCACATGTTTCCACTTAATGCCAGTGAGCATTGTTGTTCAGTCACTAAGTCATGTCTGACTTTGCAGCCTGTGGACTACAGCACGCCAAGCACCCCTGTCCTTCACTGTCTCCTGGAGTTTGCTTGAATCATGTCCATTTATTTGGTTATGCTATCTAACCATCACACCCTCTGCTGCCCTCTTCTCCTTTTGCCTTCAGTCTTTCCCAGCATCAGGGTCTTTTCCAGTGAGTTGGCTCTGCATATCAGGTGGCCAGAGTATTGGAATTTCAGCTTCAGCATCAGTGCTTCAGTGGATATTCAGGGTTGATTTTCTTTAGGGTTGACTGGGTTGATCTTGAAGTTCAAGGGACTCTCAAGTTCTCCAGCATTACAGTTCAAAAGCATCAATTCTTCAGTGCTCTACCTTCCTTATGGTCCAGGTCTCACATCCGTGCATGTATGTTAGTTGCTCAGTCATGTCCGACTCTTTGTGACCCCATGCATGGACTGTTGCCTGCCAGATTCTTCTGTCTATAAAATTCCTCAGGCAAGAGTACGGGAGTAGGTTGCTCTTCCCTTCTCCAGGGTATCTTCCTGGGATCCAACCTGGGTCTCTGCATCACAAACAGGTTCTTTACCATCTGAACCACAAGGGAAGCCCCACATCCATACAGGACTATTGGAAAAACCATAGGTTTGACTAGAAGGACCTTTGTGGCCACAGCAATGTCTCTGGGTTTTAATATGCTATCTGGGATTGTCGTAGCTTTTCTTCCAAGGAGCAAGTGTCTTCACTCAACTCTTTCACCCTCATCAAGAGGCTCTTTAGTTCTTCGCTTTCTGCCACGAGAGTGGTATTATCTGCGTGGAGGAAGGTATGAAGATACTTCACAAAAAAGGAATTTTCCTGGGCTGTAAAACATGTAAAGAGTTGGCATTTTTGGAAATATTATCCATTTAATCACTGATGATAAAAATGAAGTCTCAGGTTTCTTTGCTGAAAATGAGGTTAATAATACCTCTCTATCAGTTTTATAAGAGAGAAAAAAACAGAGGTAAAGCATACCTTATAATACTCCACACATAGCAGGCAGTGATAGATAGCAGCTGCTGTTACAGTCCCAATAACCAGAGTGCCCTCCTCAAGGTCATACAGCCAGTTTGTGGCAGAATCCAACCCAGAATTTGGGTCTTTTGACCCCAAGTCTCTTGAAGTATTACCATGTCAGTCTGGGCACTAGGCACACGGCATGAATCCTTTATACAGGCAATGAATTTTCTGAATCTTTATATAAACCGTTCTTTTTTATATTTTTAATGGAAAGGAAAGTTTGCTTTCTTCTGGAGGCTAGCAGACCAGGGGGAGGGTGGGTGAGACTTATGTCCAAAGGCTGACTTCCCCACTGACAGCCAGTGGGTAAGAGCTTTTAAAGGCAAGTTTCAGTGTTCTCCTTTGTGGCTCAGATGGTAGAGCATCTGCCTGCAATGCTGGAGACCCAGGTTCGATTCCTGGGTCAGGAAGATCCCCTGGAGAAGGAAATGACAATCCACTCCAGCCCTCTTGCCTGGAAAATCCCATGGACGGAGGAGCCTGATAGGCTACAGTCCATGGGGTTGCAAAGATTAGGACACGATTGAGTGACTTCACTTTCAGGGTGTATACGTGGAAGGAGGGGACTACATACAGAAACTGCAATCAGCTCTGGCAGTCGTCTTGAAATTGGTCATGCAGTGGTTTGATCAGCATCATCTTGACTGTTTTAAGTATAGTCAGTCTTCAATTCCAGGGTCAGTTTGTTCCCATTTTTTTGAGGCCATTCTCAGAATTGTGGCAGCTTATTTCATGGATACAGTCTGGCCGTCATGTAGTTCTTCCACCTTCCCATCCCTGTGGAAAGGGAGGCCAAGCTGACGGCCTTGTAGTCCAGGAAAGGCTTGGGGACTGCCCACTCTTGCCTAACTGCATCCCTGACCTATATGAACCGTTATTTCCTTCAGTCTTTATTTTGTATGTAAAGAATTAAATGTGAATACTATTTCTAAATGGAATGCAGATATTTTGAAAGTACTTCAAAATCTTTTTTTTTTTTTTTTTTCCTCCTTTTCAGAATCCAGATGTCATTCGGAATTTGAAAATACTACCCATTCTGTATTCAGGTCAGCTAAGTTTTACTTTCATCATCCAGTGCACCTATCAAGTGATCAAGATTTTTGCCATGAATCCTTAGGAAGAAGTGTTTTCATGAGGCATTCTTGGAAAGATTTCTTTCAACATCATCCGGACAAACAAAGAGAATACACTTGTCTTCCTTCCCCTTGTCAACATATGGAAAAGACAAAGACAGATTATACCAGAATAGAGAGCCTCAGTATCAATGTAAACTTGGAAAACAAGGAATTGAAGCATGCTATTAAAAGTCAGGCTAGAGATTTTCCAAAATCTGACAAACAAGTTAATGATCTAAAAAGGGATCCTAAGGCCACCCCAGAGCTAACAACCGAGCGCACTGTGAGTTTGAATGAGCTCTGGAACAGATATCAGGAACGGCAGAAGCAACAGAAACCCGAGTTCAGTGCCAAGAAGGAGCTTTCCTTGGTGGAGCGACTTGATCGTTTGGCTAAACTTCTTCAGCATCCCATCACACATTCTCTTCAGCCCTCAGAAAGTACACAGGATGACAGCAGGGGGGAGCAAGATGTTAAGGAATGGAGTGATAAACAGCAGCAGCAGAAAAACAAGCTTCAGAAAAAGAAATGGTATAGAAGCCTGGAGAAATGCCATAAAAACACAGGTGATCTTAAAAAAAATAAGATTCTTTCTACTCATCAAGCTGGGAGGTCCAATCAGATTAAAATTGAACAGTTTAAGTTTGATAAATACATTCTGAGAAAACAGCCAGGTTTTCATTATATAAATAACACTTCTTCAGATTCTAGACACTCAGAGGATAGTGAGCTGCTCACAGATACGGCCACCAACATCCTTTCTACCACGACTTCTCCTGTGGAATCAGATATATTGACCCAAACAGATAAGGAAATGACTTTGCATGAGAGGAGCAGCTCAATTTCCACCATTGACACTGCCCGATTGATCCATGCTTTTGGCCATGAAAGAGTTTGTTTGTCACCCAGACGAATTAAATTATACAGCAGTATCACCGACCATCAGAGGAGATACCTTGAGAAGCGGAGCAAGAAAAACAAGAAAGCACTGAATACAGGTTATCCCCAAATTACTTCAGAGCACACCAGAAGGAAACACATCCAGGTACATGGCTACAAATTGCATCTGGCAATGTGACTGTCTTTTTCATGGACTTCTTTAGTTAAGCTTTGCACACAGATGGAGAAAAGCCAATTGCCCTTTCCTCCCTATAATATTTCTTACCAACTGGAAAAGAGTGAGAAAGTGTAGCACAGTGCTATTGTGAGTTGTCATTCTTTTCATCAACACTCATTTACAGATTACCCTTTGGATGAAAGGCTTTGCTGCTAAATGCTTCAGAATCTGCAAAGTGTATACCTTTGGTACAGGGGAACATCAAGTTTAGAATGACCTTCATTCTGAACAATATTGCCTGCTTTTTTTTTGCCTGTTGGTTTTGTTTATTCATTCCTCCCTATCTTTTAAGAAATTTTGAGGTTCTTTTAAGCACACATATACATACACACATACATATATAAGTAATATGAAACGATTTATTTAAGTAGGTGAAGAGTTGGAATGATAAAAAGTTAGATGGCAGCCAGGGTGGAGTGAGCTACAACATGGTTTTTAAAGCAAATGAGTGAATAATTAAGAGGAATGGGAAGACAAATTGATACCTTATGGATGTGGTTCCTAAAAGTGAGTCACAAATTTTGCTTTATGTTTTCTACCACTTAATATTGGTAGAATTTTGTGATCAATTACATAACTCTAATAGAAAAACAAAGTTTTCAAGAGCAGTACAGATATCTCTGGTTCTAAAGACTTAAGAGAAATTTCATCTGTCCTCAAGAAGGCATTGTGATGTAACAAAATCCTCAACAGAGTCCTTAGAGTGTGTTCTCAGTAACAATAGTCATATGAGGCTAATATGGCCTTAATTTAGAGAATTCCATAAAGGCAGATTTTACAGGGTCATGATGTGGTTCCTAAAAGTGAGTCACAAATTTTGCTTTATGTTTTCTACCACTTAATATTGGTAGAATTTTGTGATCAATTGCATAACTCTAATAGAAAAACAAAATTTTCAAGAGCAGTACAGATATCTCTGGTTCTAAAGACTTAAGAGAAATTTCATCTGTCCTCAAGAAGGCATTGTGGTGTAACAAAATCCTCAACAGAGTCCTTACAGTATGTTCTCAGTAACAATAGTCATATGAGGCTAATATGGCCTTAATTTAGAGAATTCCATAAAGGCAGATTTTACAGGGTCGGTAAATGCCAACCATCACTTTAACCCAAGATAAAATTTATTTGGAGACGTGCTCTCCAAGTAAGGATACTTGCAAAATGGTTCATTGGAATATGAACCTTTTAAAGTTTATGTTTTGTCTATGTTTTACAATATATAAATACAGCAATAATACATAATTTATAAGTAATAATTTCTGCTCAGAAATATTTAATCAGTAGAACCCAATGATTAAAACAATTTGGAGACTACTAGTCTAGTGGGAAGAAGGCACAGAACATTCACACATTTACCATAAATATTTCTTATAATTGAGTTTTTGGTAGGTATTTAATGACAGTACTTACATGTATAAATAGTACAATAAGATTTTTTTTCAAGTAAGCAAAGAATAGCGAAAGACACTATTGAGGCATTTTGTTCCATAGAGGAGATGGGGGAAAGGATGCAGATAGAGCATTTTGGAGAGGGTGTGTATAGTAAAATATATAGTGTGAAGTCTACAGTTTTATCATTTTGAAGTGTACAATTCCATGCTATCAAATATATTCAGTGTTTTACAACTATCACCATGTCTCATCCCAGAACTTTTCATCACCCTAGGAGAAACCTCATTAAGCAGTCACTCTTTTCTCATTCCTACCAGTCCCTGACAACCACAGAAGTCTACTTCGTGTTTCTGAACTTTCCTACTCAGGTTATTTCATTTAATTGGAATCACATCATATGTGATCTTTGTGTCAGGCTTCTTTGACTTTAGGATAATCTTCTGAGATTTCTCCATGTCCTATCATCTGTCAGTAGTTCATTGCTTTTTATGGCTGAATAATAATATTTGTTTAGACGACATTTTATTTATCCATTCATCCATTTGTGGACATTTGAGTTGTTTCTGCCTTTTGGCTATTGTGAATAGACCTAACATGAACATTTGTGTACAAGTTTTTAAACACCTACCCCACTCCAGTCCTCTTGCCTGGAAAATCCCATGGACGGAGGAGCCTGGTAGGCTGCAGTCCATGGGGTCACTAAGAGTCGGACATGACTGAGTGACTTCCCTTTCACTTTTCACTTTCATGCATTGGAGAGGGAAATGGCAGCCCACTCCAGTGTTCTTGCCTGGAGAATCCCAGGGACGGGGGAGCCTGGTGGGCTGCCGTCTATAGGGTCACACAGAGTTGGACACGACTGAAGTGACTTAGCATACATAGCATACAGTTGTTTTGGGTATATATGTAGGAGTTGGAAATACTACTGGGTCATATGGTACTGGGTTGTCCAAAAAGTTCATTCAGGTTTTTCCATAAGAGGTTATGGAAAAACTTGAACTTTCTGGCCAACCCAATAGTTTTAAGCTTATTCAGAAACCTTCAGACTCCTTTCCATAGTTCAGTTCAGTTCAGTTCAGTCGCTCAGTCGTGTCCGACTCTTTGCGACCCCATGAATCGCAGCACGCCAGGCCTCTCTGTTCATCACCATCTCCCGGAGTTCACTCAGACTCACGTCCATCAAGTCCGTGATGCCATCCAGCCATCTTATCCTCGGTCGTCCCCTTCTCCTCCTGCCCCCAATCCCTCCCAGCATCAGAGTCTTTTCCAATGAGTCA
>SJYT01080220.1:345266-396650 GCA_006410635.1 Cephalophus harveyi | reverse complement strand
CTGCACCCATTTCCATCCCCACCAGCAGTGCCTGAGTATCCTGTTTTCTCTGCATCCTTTTCCACATTGTTATTTGTTGTATTTTGCTAACTGTCATTCTGACATGTGTTAGGTGATATCCCATTGTACTTCTGCTTCTTACTTTCCTGATAATTAGTGATGTTGAGCATCTTTTCATGTGCTTCTTGGCCATCTGCATGTCTTCTTTGGAAAAATGTCTGTTCAGATCCTTTGCCTGTTTTGAAAATCAGGTTGTTTAGTTTTTTTTACGTTGAGTTGTCTGAGTTCTTTGTGTATTTTGGTTACTTACCCCTTCTCCAGTAAATTGCTTGCAGTTATCTTCTCCCGTTCAGTAGATGGCCTTTTCTTTTTCTTGATGGCTCCCTTTACTGTGGAAAAGCTCTTTAGTTTGATGTAGTCCCATTTGTTTATTTTTGGTTTTGTTTCCCACGCCTGAGAGGATACATCCAAACAAAAGCACTGAGACCAACCAGCATCACATAGCTTCCTGATATGTCTTTTTTTGGTTGTAGTTTCAGTTCCTACATTTGTCTTTAACCCATTTTGAATTTATTTTTGTGCATAGTATAGTTCAGTGATATTAAATACATACCATCTTATGCTCCTCCCCTAGCAACCACTATTCTGCTTTCTGTGTCTTAAGAATTTGACTACACTAGTTACCTCATGTAAGTGGAATACAGTATTTATCCTTAAGTAGCAAGTTTATTTCCCTTAGCATTTCCTCAAGAATTATCAGTGTTGTACCATTTGACAGGATTGTCTGTTTAAAAAACAAACAAAAAAACCCTGAATAATACTGCAGTGTGTGTATACCACATTTTGTTTATTCATCCATCAGTAGATACTTGTGTTGCTTCTACCGTTAGACTGTTGTGAATATGATGCTGTGAACGTGGGTGTACTGATAGCCGTTCGAGGCCCTGCTTCCAGTTTCTGTGGATGTATATCCAGAAGGGGAATCAGTTACGTGGCGGTTCTGTTTGTAACCATTTGAGGGCTGCCGTACTGTCTCCCACAGTAGCGGCACCATTTCACAGCCCCACTAGCAAGAGAGACGGCTCCACTTTACCCACATTTTTGCCAACACTTGTTATTTTCTGTTTCTTTAATAGTGGCATCCTAATATTTATGAAGTGATATCTTACAGTTAGGCTTTGCATTTCTTTCATGATTACTGATATTGAACATCTTTTTACATGCTTCTTGACCATTCATATATCATCTTTGGAAGAATGTCTGTCCAAATACTTTGTCCGTTCTTAAATAATGTTATTTTTTGGTCATTGAGTTGTTGAAGTTCTTTGTATATTCTGAGTATTAACCTTTTATCACATACATGATTTATAAATTTTTCTCCCAACCAGTGAGTTGCCTTTTCACCTTTTTGATTGTGTTCTTTGATGCACAGAAATTTTTAATATTGATTCAATGTCAATTGTTGACTTTTGCTTCCTATACTTTTGAAATCATTACCAAGTCCAGTGCCATGAAACTTTCCCCTAACGTGTTCTTCCAAGAATTTTATGGTTTTAGGTATTTGTTTCGAGGTAATTTTTGTATATGCTATAAAGTAAGGTTCCAACTTCATTCTTTTTAAGAGACTGTGGATATCCAGTTTTCCCAGCACTATTTGTTAAGAAAATTACTCTTTTCCCATTGAGTGATCTTGGCTCCTTGTCAAGGGTCAGAGATCCTTTGATCGTAGATCATTTGACCATATGGCACAAAGGTTTATTTCTGTCTGTCTATTCTAGTCCATTGATTTACTTGTCTTTATGCCAGTATTTCACTGTTGTATTAGTTTTGAAATCGGGAAGTATGGATCCTCCAACTTTGTTGTTCTTTTCCAAAATTGTCTTGGTTCTTCAGTGTTGCTTATCACTTTTAGTGATTTCTTACAGTTTTCAATTTTTTTCATTGGTATATGATTTCTTTGAGTTCTTTTTGCTAATTTAGCAGCCGTGTAACTAACAAATATGCTTAAGCCATTGTCTCAAATGTATCACTGTCAGAAATGAAGTTAGTATCTATTGACTCCACTATTATATGAAGAATTAAGAAGTTGGTTGTGCTTGCCCTACTTCTCCCCACATACAGCACACTTCCCCCAATGTACCAATATTTATTTTGTGAATTTTGTTGATTCTGAAAGTGTTATTCCTGTATTGATTGGCTTTATTTTCAAGAAGTATAACATGTTTCTTTCATATTATAAGCAAAATCACTGCATGTTTTTTAAAAGCATCATTATTTGTCACAATTTTTTCAATATAACTGAGTTTATTAATTTAATTAATTTTATTGTTTGGATAGATTTTTCAATAGTTTTTCAGCAGTGAGCATCTCTTCAGTTCTAGTAAATTTGAGATTATCATTCTGTCACCTTTGTATAGGAATAACAACTTGTTTGGGTATAAAACTTTTAACAGTTTTTTAGAATATTTATTTATTGATTTGGCTGTCTCAGGTCTTAGTTGCAGCACATGGATCTTCATTGTGCAGTGTGGGATCTTTCATTGAGGCACATGGACTCTAGATGTGGTGTTCAGGCTTAGTTGCTATGTGGCATATGGGATCTTAGTTCCCTCCCAGGAATTGAACCCACCTCCCTTGCATTGCAAGGCAGATTCTTAACCACTGGACCACCAGGGAAATCCCAGTAATAATCTTTAATTCAGAGCTCAGTTAATTTTGTTCCCCCTTTTCTGGGTACATATATGTAATATATCTGTGCCAGATGCAACCATGATATTTTTTTCCCTATGTTGGATCCTGGAGTTTCAAAATTTGTCAGGTTTTTAAAATTTGTTTTCTTACTTTCCCAGGGTGTGTCTTATTGTTGGTCAAAAAATACAATTTATGTACCTCACAGTTCATTCTTTTTTTTAATTATTTATGTGTTTGTCTCTGCTGAGTCTTTGTTGCTACACAGGCTTTTGTCTAGTTGTGGCGAGTTGGAGTTACTCTCTAGTTGCCGTGCATGGGCTTCTCTTTTTGATAGCTTCACTTGTTGAGCGCGGGCTCTCGGGCTCATGGGTTTCAGTAGTTGAAGCACATGGGCTCAGTGTTTGTATCTCCTGGGCTGTAGAGCACAGGATTCTGTAATTATGGTGCACAGGCTTAGTTGCCCTGAGGCCTGTGGGATCTTCCTGGACCAGGGATCGAACCAGTGTCCCTGCATTGGCAGGTGGACTCTTCACCACTGAGCCACCAGGGAAGCCCTACAATTCATTCTTTTAAAGTGCAGCCATCACCACTGATTCCAGAATGTTCTTCTCATACCAAAAAGAAACTCCATGCCCATTAGCAGTCGTTTCCTAGCCTCCCCTTAATTTTTTCAGGGTTCATTTTGTAGCATGAGTCAGTTGTTGTTTATTATGGCCAAACAGTATTTCATATGCATGTACAACATGTTTATTCATGAGTCGTTGGACGTTTGGATTGTTTCTGCTCTTTTGGGCATGATGAAAAATGCTGCAGTGAACATTAATTACAGATTTTTGTGTCAACATGTTTCCTCCATTTTCTTAGGTGTGTGTATACCTAGGAGTACAACTGCTAAATCATGTTGTAACTCTGTTTAAGCTTTTGAGTAACTGCCAAAGTGTTTTCGAAAGTGGCTGCACCATTTTGCATCCACATGTAGTGGCTGCACCTAGATCATATTCCAGTTTTTCTACATCTTCATCAACACTTGTTTTCTGTTGTTTGATAGTGGCCATCTTATGGATGTGAAGAGTTATGTCACTGTGATTTTAATTTGCCTTTGCTTAACAGCTACTGATATTGAGCATTTTTTCATATTCTGATGGCCATTTGTATATCTTTTTTAGAGAAATATCTATGCAGATCCTTGGCCCATTTTAAAATTGAGTTACTTGTCATTTTATTACTATTTCTTTGTCTATTCTGAATACAAGTCCCTCATGTTTTCCAAACATGTCCTTACATTCTGTGACTTGCTTTTCACTTTTTTGACAAAACCATTCAATTTATCTTTTATTTCTTTTGTTCCTTATTTTTTAGGTATAATATCTAAAACTGTTATCTAACCCATGGTTACAAAATATTTAGTCTTTTTTATTTCTTTTAAAAGCTTCATAATTTTAGTTCTTACTTTTAATTTAATGAACATTTTTTAGTTAATTTTTGTATGTGGTATTGAGGCAGTACAATTTTATTCTTTTGCCTGTAGATATCCAGTTGTCTTCATACCATTTGTTGCAAAGACTATTCTTTCCTCCACTGAATTGTTTGGGCACCCTTGGCAAAAACCAGTTAATCATAAACGAAAAAAAAATTTTTTAATTTTTTTAATGATAAAGTCATAAATGTAAGTTTATTTCTGGACACTGAACCTATATCTCTCTTTATTTCACTACAACACTGTCTAATTAGTGTGAATCCTCCAACTTTGTTTTTTTCCTTTTCAAGCTTCTTATTTTTAGGTCATACGAATTTTCTGATCAACTTGTCAGTTTCTGCCCAAAAAAAGAAACTAGACAACTTGAATCTGGGGGAAGGATTGCATTGAAACTGTAGAAGAATTTAGGGAATATTGTTACTCTAATGATATTAAATCTTCTAATCCATGAATATAGGATGTCTTTCCACGTACTTAGGTCATCTTTAATTTCTTTCAGTGATGTTTGTAGTTTCCACTTCTTTGTAGTTTGGTACTTCTTTTGTTAAAAGTATATTGAGTATTTTATTCTTTTTAATAACCAACATAACTAGTTTTCTGAATTTCAATTTGGGACTTTTCCTTGTTAGTGTAGACTAACAAGTGTAACAAGCGAAGAACTGACTCATTGGAAAAGACCCTGATGCTGGGAAAGATTGAGGGCAGGAGGAGAAGGGGATGACAGAGGATGAGATGATTGGATGGCATCACCAACTAAATGGACATGAGTTTGAGCAAGCTCCGGGAGTTGGTGATGGACAGGGAAGCCTGGCGTGCTGCAGTCCATGGGGTGGCACAGAGTCTGACATGACTGAGCAGCTGAACTGAACTGTACAGGAATCTACTGATTTTTTTTCATATTTATCTTGGTCACTGCAACTTTGTTGAACTTGTTTATAAGTTTGAGTATGTTTGAGTTGTGTGTGTTCATTGGTGTTTTCTATGTAGAATAGTGTGTCATCTGCAAATAGAGATTGTTTTCCTTCTTCCTTTCCAATATGTCATTAATCTGTTTATGTTGCCTAGTTGCCCTTGCTAGAACCTCCAGTACTATCTTGAATAGAAGTGGTAAGAATGAGTATCCTTGTCTTATCCCTGATTTTAGGGAGAAATCTTTCTGGTCAACATTAAGGATGATGTTTACTCTGAGATTTTTATAAATGCTCTTTGTCAGACTGAGGAAATTCTCTTATATTCCTATTTAGTTTTTTTTTTTTTTTTACTTTTTGGCCATACTACAGAGCATGCCTGATCTTAGTTCCCCAGCTAGTCTAATCTGTACCTCCTGCAGTAAAAAGGCAGAGTCTTAACCACTGGACCACCAGGGAAGTCCCTGTTGAGTGTTTTTATTATGGAAGAGTTTTGGGTTTTGCCATATGGTTTTTCTATGTATAATGAAATGATCATATGTTTTCTTTCTTTATTAATATTGTGTATTACATTGACTGATAATCATATATGAAACCAACTTTGCCTTCCCTAGATAAATCCCTTTTGGTTTTGATGTATAATTCTTCTGTGTTGCTGGATTCAGTTTCCTAGTATTTTGTTGAAGATTTTCCTTCTATATTGATAAGGGGTACTGGTCTGTAGTTTTATTATATCTTAGCCTTTTTTTCTGAAGGTAATACGGTTCTCATAGGATGAATTTGGTACTTCTAGGGTACCAAGGCTAAGATATAATAAAACTACAGACCAGTACCCCTCCTTGTTTTTTCTTCCTTTGGCTGTGCTGGGCCTTCAGTGCCGCGCAGTTTCTCCAGTGTGGCAAGCAGGGGCTACTCTCACGCAGTAGCTTCTCTCGCTGCAGAGCACAGGCCCTGGAGTGTGTGTCCTTCAGTAGTTGGGACACGTGGGCTCAGGAGTTTTGGTTCCCGGGCTCTAGTACACAGGCTCAAGTTGTGACACACAGGCTTGGTAGCTCCACAACATGTGGGATGTTCCTGGATCAGAAATCAAACCCGTGTCTCCTGTGTTAGCAGGCAGCTTCCTTACCACTCAGTCACCAAGGAAGCCCTCTTGTTTTGAAGTTGTTGTTTTTTTAAGTTCGTGAGTGCTTATTGTTAATTCTACTTTAAATGGTTTTTTTTTTTTTTTAGAATTTACCAGTGAAATAGGCTTGGGCTTTTCTTTGGTGGATGTTTTCTGATTACTGACTCAGTCTCTTTCCTTATTGTAGTTCTGTTCACATTTTTTGTTTTTGCTTGAGTCCATTTTGGTAGGTTATTTTTCTAAGAAATTATGTGTTTCATCGAGGTTATCTAATTTGTTGACATTTAATTGTTCATAATATTCCCTTATGGTCCTTTTTAACAGAAATTAAACACCCCATGGTTTAATTTATGGTTAAAACAGAAATTAAACACCCCATGGTTTAATGATAGTAACACCCCATGGTTCATTCTTAATTTATAATGATTTACATTTTCCCTTTTTTCCCCTTGGTGAGTCTAGCTAAAATTTGTCCAGTTTTTTGAATCTTTTCAAAGAGCAAACTTTTGATTTCTTTTATTTTCTCTCTCTTTTTTTATTCTCTGATTCATATATTTTCTCTTTTTTTTAAGATTCATTTATGGCTGTGCTGGGTCTTTGCTGCTGTGCGCGGGTCTTCTCCAGTTGCAGCTAGTGGGAGCTACTTTCTAGCTGTGATGCGCGGGCTTCTCATTGCAGCGGTTTCTCTTGTTGTGGAGCACGGGCTCTAGGCATGTGGCATTCATTAATTATGGCTCCCGGGTTCTAGAGCACAGGCCCAATAGCTGTGGCGCACAGGCTTAGTGGCTCCACGGCATGTGGGGTCTTCCCGAACCATGATTTGAACCCATGACTCCTGCATTGGCAGGCAGATTCTTTACCGCCGAGCCACCAGGGAGGCCCGTGATTCATATATGTTCATTGTAATCTACATCAGTTCAGTTCAGTTCAGTCGCTCAGTCGTGTCCGACTCTCTGCAACCCCATTAATCGCAGCACGCCAGGCCTCCCTGTCCATCACCAACTCCTGGAGTTCACTCAGACTCACATCCATCCAGTCAGTGATGCATCCAGCCATTTCATCCTCTGTCGTCCCCTTCTCCTCCTGCCCCCAATCCCTCCCAGCATCTAAGTCTTTTCCAGTGAGTCAACTCTTCGCATGAGGTGGCCAAGCATCATTCCTTCCAAAGAAATCCCAGGGCTGATCTCCTTCAGAATGGACTGGTTGGATCTCCTTGCAGTCCAAGGGACTCTCAAGAGTCTTCTGCAACACCACAGTTCAAAAGCATCAATTCTTCGGCGCTCAGCCTTCTTCACAGTCCAACTCTCACATCCATACATGACCACAGGAAAAACCATAGCCTTGACTAGACGGACCTTAGTTGGCAAAGTAATGTCTCTGCTTTTGAATATGCTATCTAGGTTGGTCATAACTTTTCTTCCAAGGAGTAAGCGTCTTTTAATTTCATGGCTGCAGTCACCATCTGCAGTGATTTTGGAGCCCAAAAAAATAAAGTCTGACACTGTCTCCACTGTTTCCCCATCTATTTCCCATGAAGTGATGGGACAGGATGCCATGATCTTCGTTTTCTGAATGTTGAGCTTTAAGCCAACTTTTTCACTCTCCTCTTTCACTTTCATCAAGAGGCTTTTTAGTTCCTCTTCACTTTATGTCATCTACATAATTTTCTTCATTTTGCCTCCTTTGGATTTTATTTGCTCTTCTTTTTCTGGTTTCTTAAGATTGAAGATGAGGTTATCAATTTGAAATCTTTCTTCTTTTAATATATACATTTAGAGGTACAGATTTCTATAAGCTCTGCCTTCACTGCATCCCGTAAGTTTGGTTACGTTTTGCTTTCATTTTCTTTCATCTCAAAGTATTTTCTAATTGCCCTTGTGATTTTGTCTTTGAACATTGGCAGTTAAGAGTGTGTTATTTAATTTCTATTATTTCTAAAAATTTCAGAGTTCCTTTTTGATTTCTAATTTCATTCCATTGTGGTCAGAGAGCATATTAATAGTGTGTTACAAAACACAGTAAATGTAAATGTATTGTGACTGTTTTGACCTACATATGGTCTCTTCTGGAGAACATTACATATGCCCTCAAGAAGAATGTATATTCTGCTTCCGTTGGTTGGAGTATTATGTATATGTCTCTAGATCTACTTGATTTATAGTGTTATTCAAGCCTTCAGTTTCCTTATTGGCCAGTCACATTTTTCTATCCATTTTGAAAGTGTTATATTGCAGTCTCTAGCTATTACTGTTGAATTGTCTTTGTTTCCCTGTATTTCTGTCCCTTTTGCTTTATGTATTCTGGATATTAATTTTTTTCTGGTATCAAGTAACTCTGAATCCCTTGTACATTCAGATTTACTTTTAATTTCAGCAAAAACTTGTATCCTAGAATGTTTTTTCCTTTCCTCTCACCTGTTTTCTGTCTTACAAGAAAACAGGTTGGGGCCAGTGCCACATATTTAATCCTCTTCTTGCATTCTAATTATTTTCATTCCCTTCATCTTTTTCTCTACATTTCAGGAGACCTTTTAAAACTGTACTCTGCTCCACTGGCTTAAGTTTTCTTTATTTTTTTAAAATCAAATTTATTTTGCATAAATTAATTCTGCAATGATATAACGACATAATTACTATCTTCATTTTTTTCCTTTTATGGCTGGCGTTGGTTTTCCAACATATGGCATATATTCATTAACTTTTTATTGAATTGTGTTAATTTTGTCAACAACCTGTTAATCTCCCCCTGTTTTCCCAGCTTATCTTGGATCTGTTTCATTAAGTCCATGTTCTTTTAAAATTTTCTCTGAAGCGAAAATGCAGATTCTTTTTCTTTTATTTATTTTTGATTGCACTGGGTCTTTGTTGCTGGGCACGGACACTCTGAAGTTGCAGCAAGTGGGAGCCTACTCTCTGTTGTGGTACACTGGCTTATTGTGGTGGCTTCTCTCATTGTGGAGCACAGTCTCTAGACGCAGGGGCTCAGTAGTTGTGAGCTGTAGGCTGTAGAGCATGTCGGCTCAGTAATTGCAGCACTCTGGCTTAGTTGCTCCAGGGCATGTGGAATCTTCCCAGATCAGGGATCGAACCCATGTCCCCTGCATTGGCAGGTGGATTCTTATCCACTGTACCGCAAGGGAAGTCCCCAGTTCTTTATTGACCAAAATGGGTAAACCTTCTGGTAAAGTAAATTCTTCCCCCCTTTTTTGTTCTTCCTTTCTTCCACTTTAATGCTATAGAATATTTTCATATTATCTTCTCTTTTTTTCAGATTACCTTTGTCTCTATAAACAGTTTTGTGAAACCCATTTATTTGATCCCACGTAATATGGTTAAATTCTTTCTGACTGGCTTATTACCTGTTTACAAGATACTGAGTCCCCTTCCTAGGACATGAACCTGAAGGTTGATTGTATATGGCTTTTTTTTTTTTTTTTTTTGCCTTTCAGAGTTTGGGAAAGGCAGAAAGATAGTCATTGATTTTAGGACTCTGGACAGCTTTAGCAGGTGATATTTTTCTCTGCCATTATTTTGAAACATAAACTGATGGCCCATCAGTTTATGGGCCATCTAAGTGTGGAGGTGAGAAAATACCTGGTTCTATAGGACATGCCCTTGAGTTTTGCTGTTGTACTGCTGTAAAGTCAGCTGGGAGCTGCTTTCATAGCATTGTTGTGTGGGCAGTGATATAGCAGAGGCCTTATTTTTTTTCTAGCAAATTTTAGTAATGAAACTAAAGACTTAATTTTAGACTTGAGGTTATTTCCTATCCCTTTTTCTGATTTTTTCTCATTTCTTCCTGGCCAAAGAGGGTATACAGTAAACCATTCTGGCTAGGACAGAAGAAGCTATTTCTTCACTGGGAACGTGTCTCCCCTTGGAAGACATATTCTTTTTCCTGGGCCACTTATTATAATCAGTCCCTTTTCTGAGATACAAGTGGGATATTTTTAATTCAGGTGACTCACCTTGTACCCTTCTGTATGATCCTTTGTGTAGGAAAAGTTTTGTGGTGGCATGAGTTGAGTCTGTTTACACTTTTTGATGGTTTTTGTTTGTGTATTTCAGTTATGAAAGAGGTTCATTAAGCCTGTCTCTGTGCTATCATATTTTCCAAAATCCATTATCTGTTTTCTTAGGATTTTTTTTTCCCTCTCTCGCTTTCATATTCATTTTCTTCTTTTTCTGTAGGCTCCTTCTCAACTAAAACTGTGCTTACCATAGACTATAGTGGAGGACTTGCCTGTCATGATAGCTTTTGTTGATGCTTCAGCCACTTTACATCTTTCTCTTCTCTTTAGTAACAACTATTTTTGTCAAAAAAGATATTATTTTATTACTCTTGAATATAAAAGTAAAAAGATAACTAAATATAAAGAGTTTAATACATAAAGACCTGGGAAATCACCCATAATTCTCACCATCCTGAAATAGTCTTGATTAACATTTTCATAAATAAGCTTCCAGGTTTATATTTTATGTTGCACACACCTGCTGCTTACCCTGGATCTGCTTGATCAGCATTCTAATGAAGCTAAATATCAACTGAAGAAACCTCCGTGACAGCATAAAATGAGACCTTTATTACTGTCCAATTAAATTTTTATCACTGTTTCTTACATTTTTATAAAACTGGCTGATTTCATATTAGTCTTCACAATCATTTTCATATATGGAGAGAAACAATGGTCCAAAAAAATTAAATCATACTATGTATATTGTTTTGAAACTCTACACTTAATATAGACATCTTTACGTGTCAATAAATAAAGATTTATTTGTCATTTTTAATAGCTTTATGAGTTCTATTGTATAAATACAGTAGTTAGTTGTAAGGGTTTTTTTGCACTTTATCATAATTTTCACTTTGTTGGGTAGTCTTGGTACATCTTTATGAATTTTTCTTTCCTAGAGATACATTTCTAAATATAGAATTTCTGGGTTACCAAGTACGTACATGAAAAATGTTTAATCCACACTACTAAATTATCCTCTTGAAATGTTGATTCAGTACCTGCCAGTACCATTCTTGTTAATATTTGCCATATAGGCCAGAAATATGGTATCTATCCTGACTGATATTTCTTTGATCACACCTACTGAGTTTTTATTTTCTTTTCTGTATTTCTTTTTGAATTGCCTATCTTATCTTTAAACCGGGTGTCCTTAGATATGCTAATGCTTTTTTTCCCTGAACGTGTGTGTCCAGGACATGTACATGTGAGAGTTTAAGAGTCAACAGAAGGGAGTAACTGCAAGTGCCTGCTTGGTCTGCCCTCCTCTGATTACACTTGTCCTTCTGTGACTCGCTCTCTGTGCCTTCTGTGACGTGTCTGTGCAGGCTCTCCCCACACTCTAATTCATGCTCCAGAGTCTGCACCCTGCCTTCTTCGGTGTTCTTTCTCTCTGCCTCTGCACCCACATTCTGTTCTCTTGTGCTCTCCCGCCCCACTCCTTGTGTGTGTCCAGGACATGTACATGTGAGAGTTTAAGAGTCAACAGAAGGGAGTAACTGCAAGTGCCTGCTTGGTCTGCCCTCCTCTGATTACACCTGTCCTTCTGTGACTCGCTCTCTGTGCCTTCTGTGACGTGTCTGTGCAGGCTCTCCCCACACTCTAATTCATGCTCCAGAGTCTGCACCCTGCCTTCTTCGGTGTTCTTTCTCTCTGCCTCTGCACCCACATTCTGTTCTCTTGTGCTCTCCCGCCCCACTCCATGCTGTCTGCTGTCTCACCGTCTCTGCTGTGTGTCTTGTGAAAGCTGCTCCTTTCCTTCTCTCTCTCTTTCATGTTCTTGCTGTGCTTGCCTGCTCTCTCCCTCTGTTTTTTCTTTCTTTTCCCCTCTCTCACTGTCTGGTTGTATACTGGGGTCAAAGAAAAGGAATAGTTTACTACTGTCAGTACAAAAGAAGTCACATTCAGTTTTTGTTTATGAAGAAAAAGCTAAAGATGAATGATTTTTCTGTATTTTTCACCTCATTATTTCCAGTTGCCCATGTTACCAGGAGTTGGGCAGATGAACAACATTAACTACCAAGGAGACATCCTTGAGAGAATAAAATGATAGCGTTAGTATTGTTTAAATGTTTACTGGTGTTTCTTAACATTTTTATAAAACAGGCTAATATCATACCACTCTTCACAGTCGCACATATATGGAAACAACAGTCAAAGGCAGTATCTTTGAACCCAAGGATAAATTTCATTATGTGTTAAGAGATAAAAAGCAAGCTGTAACGTACACATGTATTTATATATCTGGAACAAAAATATTAGCAGGTTATTTTAAGATTATGGGTTTATACATTTTTTTCTTTTCTTTTTTCATTTTCTTTTTAATTTTTCATGTTCTTTTAAAACAAGAATCAAGTATTTTCTAATATGAAACCATAAAAAAATTTTTGTGGCACTAACTAAAAAGTGACCTCAGCCAGACTGAGCAAACAAACAAAACATTAGTTAAGAGCTGGAAAACAGAATTCTTAAGCTTCTCATTGTGTTCTAGTTTCTGGCAATAGTGCCTATTTGAATTCCAAACTAGACATCATAAATCCTTCGAGAAGCAGAGTGAAAGAATAGAATTAGAAAAGTACTGTACACAGTTTTTATGCCAAAATAAAATAAATTTTTAACTTGAGCTGCTAAAGATTGAGTTAATATACTCCTAGGTTCATGGCATCTCTTTTAGAAACTTGGTTCCCACATCCCATCCTCATTCCTCTCCTCCTGTATGCAGCTGGCCTTGTTATGTAAATATCTTTTGACTTAGAAGAGTTCTTACAAAATATATATTCTGTAGTAGTCATGTATTTTCAGCTTATATAAAATGTGTATCATTATTTTTGTGATTTTCACTAAGCATTGTATTTTTAAGATGCATCTACATTGCTATTCATACATCTAATTCAGGTTTCTGATCATTGCACAGCCCTCCATTGAGTGCATCTACCAGTTTACCTTTCCCTGTAATTAACACCCATGTTGTTGTCGATTCTCAACAATGCCAGACACCAGCAGTGCACATCCTTGTTCATATTGCCTTATGGACCTTGTGGGGCTATCTTTGGCACATAAATCCAGAAGTGGAATTCTTGGATCATAAATTATATGTATACATAATTTTCTGCATTAGTACCAAATTACTTTCTAGTCTGTATTTCTACATGCAGTGCATGAAAATTGCTTTATTTTGATTTTTTGGTCAATAATTTATAGTTTTGCCAGATTAGAAATACAAGTTTCTATGCCATTGAAAGGTTAGGGTTTTTTTGGTAATTTTTAATTAAATGTTACTTTTTGTGAGAGTCTACTTTATCTCTACTCTAATTTCCAAGGGAAGAAAGTCTGTCAGAGACTGCCAAAATTACTGCTGTGCTTGCAACCAGAATGCATTCATATATTCATCCAAACATAACTATAATATGGAATGTGACAAAAGTACAGGATGGAATATTTTAATTAATTTTTTTTATCAGATTTTGATATATAACAGGTAAAATAGCAGTATTTAATAACATTATTAACAGTGCTGATTTAAGATATCTATATAAAACTTTATTCCTAAAGCACAGCTTTCACATTTGTTCCAAATGCCCGTGGAATATTTACAAAGATTAACTGTACACTTAGGCAAAATGTTGATAAATCCCCAAAGTAGATTACTAACTAAACTTATATTCTCTAACCACAATACAGTAAGGTTGGTATTTAACAGCTATAATTTTTTAAGGAAACATTTTAAAATATTCTAAACTTTGGGGCTATAGGATAACTAAAAATTGAGATTGTAGAATTTTTTTTTCATTAATGAGAGTAAAGTGAGTGAAAGTCATTCAGTCATGGTCCAACTCTTTGCGACCCTGTAGACTATACAGTCCATGGAATTCTCCAGGCCTGAATACTGGAGTGGGTAGCCTTTCCCTTCTCCAGGGGATCTTCCCAACCCAGGGATCAATCCCAGGTCTCCCGCATTGTGGGGGGATTCTTTACCAGTTGAGCTATCAAGGAAGCCCAATGAGAGTAAAAGCAACATCCAAATCTTACAGGATGTGTCTAAACCTATATTTAGAGGAAACAGAGAGCCTTTAATATTTTAGTTGAGCAAATTCAACTAGGAAGTAATTAAAGTAAGCATTCTAAAAATCAGTCCCCCAGATCAATATAACCAAGATCTGGCTCATAAAAAAAAAAAAAAAAGACCAAATCTTTAGTTATTGTGACCATAGGAAAAGGGTCAATGTTAATAGGTTGGAAGGATATAACTCCAGTCAAAGATGTGGTTTTCTTAAAGAAGATTACTATGTGCAACTTTAGGCTGATATATTTTAAAACCTAAATTAGATGGATGATTTTCTAAGAAAATATCTAACTAGATCATTAACAACAAATTTAAAAGACCATCAGTAAATCTATAGACCTTCCCACCCCTAACTAAATGCCCTCCAGAAATTTTGTGCTAATATATGTGCCCACCAAAAGTATGAGGGAATGTTTCTTCATTCCTTTGCCAAGTTTGAGTAGTATCAGTCCTTTCAATGTTTGTTAATCTGATGTGTGAAAAAACTCATTGCTTTAAATTAGATTTTTAAATATTAGATTTCAGAGGTTGCTTGTTACATTTCTTATTTTGAGAATTAACTTCTTATATACGTCGCATATTTTTCTCTGAAGGATTTTTATTAATTGTTGAGCATTAATTATATTAATGAAGGGAATGGTAACCCACTGCAGTATTCTTACCTGGAAAATTCCATAGACAGAGGAGCCTGGCAGGCTATACATACAGTCCATAGGGTCGCGAAGAATTGAGCATGACTGAGCATGCACTATCTAAAACCATCTAATGGTGTGATAGCGTTGTTGTATAACTCACCTTTATTTATGTGTCACATGTTAAGGAAGGTCTCTCCATCCTCAAGATTATAAGAAAGTATTCTCCTGGGTTTGTTGTTGCTGCTTTATCATGTTTACAGTAGAGGACAAGGAACTTAAATCCTTAATCCACATGGAATTTATTTTGGCGTGTCTAGGTGTAATTTTATTGCCTAATGTTTAGCTAATTGTCAGATTTTTAAATAAGATAGTGATATTCACAAGTTAATTTATGAGAAAAATTAATATTGTTTTTAAGCTGAGCTTTGATCATTTGGACTTGGTAATTAATAGCCATGGTTCTTTTGAAATTTCTGCCCAAAGCAGCTAAAATCCTATGTGATAAGGTAATCAAAATGGAGCAATAAGAAGAGGAAACTAATTCTGACTTATGAAATATGGAGTTTTATTTATTAAACTTGAAGTTGGATCAAAGCATCCAAGTGAAAATGTCTAAAACCATAGATAGACATGACCTCATGAGTGAAATAAAGAGTTTAGAGCCATCCATGTAAAGGTGATCACAATCCTTATAAATACTATAGCCAAGAGGAAAGATTTGAGAGAATGCAGAGAAGAAAAAGAGTGAGAGGACCACTTCCAGACCATAATTTTTGAGACTCATGTCATCTAGCTCTACCACCATCTATAAAATTTAATGATCATTTTCTAACCTTCTAGTTTTTCCCGTATATTAATTGAGGACTTCAGCTCTTGGTTTTCTTTCTTCTCTACCCCAAACCCAACCATTATCTGGAAAACTTTACTATCTTGTTAGAGATTTTTTAACCTCAGTTCTAATGACAAGTACTGCTGTTACATTTTAACTATACAGTCTCATGGCCTTACTTTGAATTTTGGCATTATCCAGATTCATTACATCTCTGCAATCTTTATTCATTTTTGTATGAAAAGAAATTTTCTGAGGACCTTTCTGCAGGCACAGTACATTTTAGGGGGCAGGATATTTTATAGTTATCATCTACCATACTTGCAGAAATAATTGACCAGTTCTGGTTTTCTAATGGTGAATAATAGTGCTCACCTGAGTTCTGCTTAAGATTTAATCTTGCCTCTCAGAATTAAATCTATGTCAAAATGTTATTTTGAGGGCACACTTTGTGTCATCTTTTACTGGTTAATAAGTTTTAGTATTGAATCTACAGTTGCCAGTTTGAGCTGCACATATCTAAAAACTTTTCACAAGAAAAACTGTCTTTGGGTGCTATTGACTGTATTTCTGATTTTGACTCTGCTTTATCAATGTGTATCTCTGGTACTAAACTTGAGTAGTTATAAATGAATTAGCGTAAATCCATTACTCTGAAAGAAAAGTATCTCTCAGCAGGTACTTTGCTGGCAGAAGGTCAATGATAACAATCTTCATACATGAAGAATAGCCATATAAGGTCGTGTAAGAAAACATAGACTTTTTCCTACATTTGATATGTTTTCCTAAGCTCAGTTTCCACCTGAAAAACAATTATTTGAAAACCTTTTTCTTCTGGGTCTATCTGATGGTGTGTCTGATCAATGAATATGGGAATGAATTTCACCTAGATTTTAAATAAGTACAACAAAAAACCTGAAACATCTGTGAAATGGTGGCAGTTACTTTTTTCCCAGTTGTAATCAGGCATCAACAGGTGAGTTTACTCTCACAATAATAGAAATTAAAACAGAAGAAGCCAGCCAGTATGTATCTCCTTTCAACTCTGCAACAGAAAGCTTAAAAACCATGGTAGCTGGTAATGTCAGTTGACTTGTAGTCACTTAAATCTTTATGTGTAAGCCCAACTGCAAAGAACTGAGTGGGCTGATTCACCTCCAGGCCATGAAAGATGCTGAGATCACTACAGGAGATGCCTAAGACTCTCCCTTGGACTGAGGAAGATGGGTTATTGTGGGTTACCAACAGCATCTGTAAATGAATTCAGCAAAAATTACCTTCTATCCTGTGTTGGGTCCTCAGCACAAATTGTCAGACACAGTGCAAGGCTGTGAATTGTGATTATTGTTTGAGGAAGTCAACATGGCATGACTGCATCATTGTAACAGTTTGCACTTAGCTCTAGCCATAGTGTGTATACAGTGCTCCCATATGTACAATATCCAGTGCCCACTTTTTTGTTAGGACTGTTCACTATTATATGAAGATGACACTGTTGGTACCTTCCTTTGTTCTTGTATCCCTGATTCAGTAACAGGAGATATAAGACCACTAAGCATGAGCAGCAGTTTTTCTCCAAATAAAGACTTCATAATCTGCTTGTATTTCAGTTTGCGTACACAAATACACACATTTTATAGCTTTCTTGAGATGTTTCACACACCATAAAATTCGCCTATTTTAAGTGTACAGTTCAGTGGGTTTTAGTATATTCACAGTGCTGTGCAACCATCATCCCAATTTTAAGGTGTTTTCAATACCTACCGTAAACACCCTATACACATTAGCAGTCATTTCTTCCAACTTCCTGCCCCTTCCCTGGCTATGTTGCTAGTCTGCTTTTTTTTCTCTCTAGAGTTCTTTATATTCTAAACATTTCGTGTAAATGGACATAATATGTCATCTTTGTGACTGGCTTCTTTCACTTAATATTTTCAAAGTTTATCTATGGTGTAGCATGTATTCATTCCTTTGTGTGACCAAATAATATTCCATTATATGAATGTGCATATTTCACTTATCTATTCATTAGTTAATGGACATTTAGATTTCTTCCACTGTGGGGCTACTATTAACAGAGCTGCTGTGAACATCTATATACAAGTTTTTATGTGGACATAGCTTATATTTCTTTGGGGCATATGCCTACGAGTGGATAGACTCTGGATCATATGGTAAGTCTATTTTTAACCCTCTGAGGGACTACCAGATTGTTATGCAAAATATTGTTACCATTTTGCATTCTAAGCATCAATATGTGAAGGTTCTCGTTTCTCCACATCCTTGAAAACACTTGTTTTTGTCTGGCCTTTTGATTTTCACCATGCTAGAGACTTAACTAGATATACCTTGTTGAGTAAGAATTTATTTTTAGACTATTTTCTATTTTTAAATGTTTACCTTTTTACAGGCAGGAATGAACTTAATCAGATTTAAAGTGGAAGCAGAAACACGCATACCAGGACTGCTCATTTAATCAGATGTAAACGTGTTCTTTCACACCCAGTGGTGCATACCACGCCCAGTCGTGTGCTTTGGAAGTGCAGGAGGTCCTCAGACTCGTTCTTGGAAAGGACCATCAACACTTCGCTGCCTCTGCCCCACAAGGTGCTCCAGCCTCTGCTTCAGCAGCTCCACCACTCACTGCTCATTGGCATCTCATTTCATTTGTCTAAGCACTAGTTGGCAAAGGTTTTGAAAATTTAAAAAGATCCAAAATCTGCCTATGTTAGATTTCCTGGCTCTGTTCCCAGTTCTGCTCTCTGAAGGCACAAGAAAGAGATCTAATCTACTTCCCAGGCCCCCACTTCTTCCCTGAAGTATTTTCTCTCAGGTTTTCACTCATTGAAGCAGTTCTCACAGGTCATCCTTTCTACTCCACTTTCCTAAGTTGGCAGCTTCTGGGTCTATTTGTTGATACCCTGTTTTTAAACATGTCCCTTTGAATTACATATACTGTGCCTCAAGATAGTGACAGCAGTTTTATCATCCTTTCTGTAAACTAAACTGGTAAAGCATCTGCCTGCAATGCGGGAGACCCAAGTTTGATCCCTGGATTGGGAAGATCCCGTGGAGAAGGAAATGGCACCCCACTCCAGTACTCTTGCCTGGAAAATCCCATGGATGGAGGAGCCTGGTAGGCTACAGTCCATGGGGTCACAGAGTCGGACACGACTGAGCAACTTCACTTTTCACCCTAACATATGTTTTACTCCTATTGAACTCATCAAAGTCATTAAACCTTTATTGCCACACTTCCTTATTTTTGTTTCATTTATTCTCATTTTTTAAACTGATAATACAATCACATGGTACAAAATTTAAAATGTATTATTTGATAAAGTATCTTCCCTCTCCTGTTCCCCAGGCACCCATCTTTTCAGAGTTACTCAGTATTACTAGTTCTCGCATATCTTTAGAGATTTTTAAACAGCTTTATTGAAGTAAGTTTACAGAGCTGTGCAGTCATCACACAATTCAGCTTTAGAACACTTCTGTCACCCAGAAAAGTCTCATACCTGTTTATAACCAATTCACATTTCCAGCGCAAGACAAACTCCCATATTCCTTTTTCCTGCGTATTTCATATAAACGGAATTACATGATAGCTAGTCTTTTGTATTTAGCTTCTTACGGATATTTTCAAGATTCACCCTCATAGTATGTACCAGTATGCGCTTTTATTGCTGATTAGTATTGTGTTGCTCTACCACATTTTGTTTATCAGATTGCCAGTTGTTGGACATTTGGATTGTTTGATTGGGGGGGGGGATAATGTGAATAATACTGCTACGAATATTTGTGTAGATACAAACAATCTTATGTGGACTCATTTCTTTTGAGTATATACCTAGGAATGGAATTGCTGGGTCATAGGTAGGTTTATGTTTAGTTTTTAAGAAAATTCCAAGGTGTTTTCCAAGTAGCTGTATCATTTTGCATTCTCAACAGCAGCTTGGGAAGGTTCCAGTCTCCACTTCCCTGTCAACACTTGGTACTGCACATCTTTTTGGTTATCGCCATCCTAGTGGGTATAAAGTGGTATCTCATTGTGACTTTAGTTTGTTTCCCTCATGACTGATAGTGTTGAAATCTTTTCATATGTTTATTGGCCACTCTTACATCTTCTTTGGTAAAATATCTATTCAAATCTTTTGTCCATTCCACATACTTGAAATATCTCACAACTTATTTAGACCTTTAATTTCTCCCACCAATGTTTCATAGTTTTCATTGTACAAGCCTGCATTTGCTGATATTTCATTCTTGTTGATGCTACTGTGAATGGAGTTTGTTTCCTTAATTTTATTTTCAGATTGCACCTTTAGAAATACAATTTATTTTTTATCTTCTTGACCTTATATTCCACAATCTGGCTAAATTTTTTAATTTAATACTTTGTAGATTCCTTAGTATTTTCTACAGATAGCATCATGTCATCTGCAAATAAAAAGTTTTACTTCTTCCTTTCCAATCTGGGTTCTTTTCTTTCACAGGTATTTTATACGTAAGAAGCAAGTAACTGTATATATTGCATATATTTTCTTCCCTTTTCTCAAAAATGGCAGCAAAGTTTGCTTTTTGTATTTGACAGTTTATATTGAAAGTCCATTTTAGTGTGTAAATTATTCTCCCCTTTTTTTAAAAACAGCTGTATAAAAATTATAGTGTATTACCAGTCAGTCAAATCTTCCTCACCACACTTTCATACATACTGGTTTAACATGATCTTTGTCTCCTAATTTTATATTAGGTTTTTACATTTTTTGCATCTAAATCATTTGTTCTTTGTAACACTTCCATAATTGCAGGAATGCAGCTGTTCCCTTTTCTAGATGGGGAAACTGGCAACAGAGATTATGGCTTGCTCAAGAAGAGACAGCTAGTAAAGCGAAGCTCTGAGACAGGTTTAGGTATTTGGACTCCAGACTTAAAGCTTTTTGTACGGTATCAGAGTTATTGCCATTCTTCCTGCCTGATGCATAAGGCTTTACAGTTATCCCTTGTTTGATTTGGCCTGTCATTCTTGTTGTTATTATTAGGGGTCCTGACAGCCCTTTGGTCCCTTCCGGATGTTTTATATGGGAAAGCTGGTTCCATCAGCTTATCCTTCAGCCCCTATAACTCCATCTTCCCCTCAAGTATGCTATGAGAAGTTTTGTTGTTTTATTCAAATCTAGTTCTCTGCTGTATATTCTGGTCTACCAGTTAGATGACCATGTCTACTAGGGGAAAAAAGGCTAACCTGGCAGGGTTTTGTTCTGCCTGCTTTAGTGAACCTTGGCTAAAATTTGCTGATCTTTTTTTTTAACCTGCATATGCTTGCAGATAATCAAATTTGTGATCCATTCTAGAATTTTACAGGTCATAATTTTTAAAGCCTGCAGTTTGCTATGCTTATCTTTTTAAAAGTTAATTTCCTGTCTCCAGACATTTAACATAGTTCCCCTGCTGCAGGATCTGTTGCAAGTTCCCTGAAGGTCCTGAAATATAGTTTATCTAGCTCAGGGAAGGAGATGCTCTGTTTCCTTTCCTGACTTGGGTTTCAATTTACTCTACCAAACGTCCTTAATCAGACAAGCACCTGGCATTTATTCAAAATGAAGATACCCAAACCCCTCAGTTAAAACCTCCAATTCATTGTTCTGGGTTAGGACCCTTCCTCAGGAGAGTGTTCTGATGAACCAGTTTAAGAAATACCATATTATATCAAATTTTTTTTACCATATTTTGGTAATCTTTTGGTTATTCACAAACATTCCACCATCAGCTCCCTTCATTGCTCTGAATATAACTTAAAAACCTTTGGGGCTCAAATATTTAAGTGCTTTTTGCAATATTCTTGACATTCAGGACTTCTCATAGGGCCTTTAAGTTTTTTGGCATTTATTCCTGAATAAATGCCTAAGTTGGATCTTACTGGAAAGCACTCTGCAGTTCACCACTCAGCCTCTTTAGTTATCCTCTGCCCTCTTTCTTATCAGTTTTGTGGTAGTGTCACTTCAGAATTTTTTTCTCAAGACACACCAGGCTAATCTTTGTCTAGCACCCTCTTCAGAGTGTTTTCAAGTCCTGGGAACACACCCAGTCTTGTCTTAGCTTTTTGAAACAGCTTGAGCCCTTATATAACTACAGCATCCACCTCTCTATTGCAAAATACGGAGTAGCATGTTCACATTGCTGCAAGCTTGCTGGCAATGTCATCTCAACCATTTGAACTGGGTTAGAAAGGGCTCTTGGTGACTTGTGTGTTTTCTTATCCTGTAGGTAACTATGCCTTTGACGTAATGGTAACAGGATCTCTTGTTTTTCCAGGTGACAGACCATGTCTCTTCTGACTCTGTTTCATCTTCTACCAGCAGTTTCTGGAGCTCGAACTCTACCTTTTGCAACAAGCAAAATGCACATATGTTAAATAAGGGCGTACAAGCAGGTAAATTAAACATTTTCATTGAAATATCAATATAAGTAGCTCTTAAACCTATGATAAGACACACCTCACTCACAATAAAAGAAATGAAGATGAAAAATGTACTCAAGTATATTCTCTCGTGGTCCAGTGGTTAGGAATCTGCCTTGCAGTGCAGGAAACATGGGTTCGATATCTGGCCGGGGATCTGAGATCCCACATGCTTCAGGGCAGCTATTGAGCTGGCGCACCACAATTAAAACCTGGCACAGACAAAAAGAAATAAGTAAATTTTTTTAATTAACAAAAAAAATGTATACTCAAATGCCATTTGTCACCTATCAGATAGACAAAAATTTAAGTTTGAAAGCAAGTTTGTGGGCAGGCATGTAAGGAAATAGATACATTCTAGGAGGTGTGTAAGTTGGGAGTGCAACCCTTATGACTAACAACTTGGCAGTTTCTATCAAAATTACTTTGACCCAGCACTTTTACTTTTGGAGTTTACCCTATAGATATATGGTGCAAATGTGTAAAATGACAAATGGTTAATGACAGAATTAACCTCTGAAGTATTGACTTATTATAAGCATTAAAGTAAAATCAACTTAGATGTCTATCGGTAGCTAATTTGTTAAATAAATTATTATATATCCATATAATGAAGTCTTTGAAGAAGGAAATGGTAACCCCCTCCAGTACTCTTGTCTGGAGAATCCCATGGACCAAGGAGCCTGGTGGGCTATAGTCCATGGGGTTGCAAAAGAGTCGGACACAACTGAGCGAGTAACACACAGCTTCCCTGGTGGCTCAGAGGTTAAAGCATCTGCCTCTAATGTGGGAGACCTGGGTTCGATCCCTGGGTCGGGAAGATCCCCTGGAGCAGGAAATGGCAACCCACTCCAGGATTCCTGCCTGGAGAATCCCATGGACGGAGGAGCCTGATGGGCTACAGTCCATGGGGTTGCAAAGAGTCGGACACGACTGAGCAACTTAACTACATAGTATGAAGAAGCTTTTGCTGCTAATGTGTCAAGATCCCCAAGAGACATAATTAAAAAGAAAAAGCAAAGTACAGAATAGTACATAGCATGCTACCACATGTATTTGAAAAATGAGAATTGCTTGAATGTGTGCAAAAATTCTCTGGAATCACAGGGTTATAAACTTAATGGAGAACAGGAATGGAAAGGAGGCTTTTCACTTTATGACTTCCTTAATCTTTTGATTTTATAAAACAGAAGTAATCCTGCCCCTTGATTATTTTTCCCTTCAAGTCATGTCTTTACATCTGTTAACCTCTTCCTTATCTTGGTGACTGCATTTACTGTCCTTCTTACTTGGGATCAGAACTGAAATCTTTCCCAGTGAATCCATATTAGTAGTTCTTTCCCTCTAATATCTAAACTGACAGAAGTGAACTCCTCCCCCACACAAACATCTCCATCTCTCTACCCTCATCTTCCTTTTCTTCTCTCTCTCAAAGCCTTTTACCCCACCCAAGAGGAGTCAGTAGCCTGCAGTTCTGAAACCTTAAAATTTTTTTAATTTACTGAAGTAGAATAAAATAAAACTAACTAGTGGTAATAGTTTAGGCAGCAGTGAAACTACCATTCTTTATGCAGACATCATAATAAGAAAAAGATATATATCACTTATCATAGTTTAGGATTCTTTCCGATGGCAGTAAAAGAAAATACAACTCAAATTTGTTCTTAAAAATAAGATATCTCACGTTATTTGAAATTACAATAAAACTTTGAAGACACTTGATGTAGTAAATCAAGTAATGTGATTCCAAAACTGTTTATATCAACTCTGCTTGCATTGTCTTTTTACTTACATTCGTTCAGAGCACTGTCTTCAACAAATATTTTTACATGATGATACTTGTTTAAAATGTGTCTCGATGATTGTTTTGAATATTTTACCAGATATATTTATTTATGTACTTTTTCTTTTGGCCACGCTGCACAGCATGTGGGATCTTAGCTCCTTGACCAGGAATCAAACTCATCCCCACTGTAGTGGAAGCATTGAGCCCTAACCACTGGCCCACTTGGGAATTCCCTATTTTACCAGATGTAGTTATGAAGATTGTAGATCTCAGTTCCTTTTCATTGCAGAATAGAAAATAAATGATTAATTTTTTAAGTTTTCATTTACTGACTTAAATGTACCTGCCAACTAAATCTGAAGGCTTTTCTCAGAGAGGTCTGTGACCTTTACCCTCAGGTAACTTGGAGATTGTGAGTGGTGTCAGAAAAAACACTCGAGATGTTGGAATGACTTTCCCAACTCCAAGTTCTAGTGAGGCTAGAATAGAAGAGGACAGTGATGTGACTTCTTGGTCAGAAGAAAAAATAGAAGAGAAGAGGCTCCTTACCAGTTATCTTGGGGACAGAAAGTTAAAGAAGAACAAGAAGAGCTGCTGTGAAGGTCGGTTTCTAAGTCCTGCTTTCTTAGTAGAAAAGCTTGTGAATTTCTGTTCTCTTGCAATGCTAGGATTCTTCATTTCTAAACAACTTAATGTTGACCACCCAGCACCACCTTGGCACATTTGCAAAGTACAGTCATCTCTCTAGATCTGGAGGGGCTTGGATTGAGAACCCCTCCTGAATAACCAAAGGCTGTGGATGCTCAAGTCTTTTATATAAAATGACCTAGCACTGTCCCCCAGATGCAAGGATTCTGCATGCATGTATCCAGAGGGCTGACTGTATTTAATGCTGCAGTTAGAGTCTATATACCTGCAGTAAGCAGACTCTAGGGCATTTTGCTGGCTCCTGACAACTGATTCCCTGAGAGCCTATATTATGTATATGTTTCTGATGAGAAAAATGAAAAATCTTTTTTCTTTCTTAAAAATATCTCCTATAGGAGTTTCATGGTTTGTTCCTGTGGAAAATATGAAGTCTAGTCCTAAGAAGGAAAACATGCCCAAGCTTCATGGCCCTGGTGTCTCCTGGTTTGCACCGATAACCAACACCAGACCTTGGAGGGGGCCACTGCGGGACCAGAACTGGCAGGGACAGCATGTGGACAGCCTCAGCTCACTAGCCGGCCCAGGCAGAGAGCCACTGAGGCCATTCGTGAGGGCAGCCCTCCAGGTACAGTGAGGTTGGACCAGTCTTAGCTCTATGTTTAAGGAGGAAGAAAGGGTAAATCTGTGGCTTGGCTTGCTGAAGTATAGTCATGTGACCCTTGTTTCTGGCACCTCCACAGTTCATCTGTTCTCACACTCATTAACCAAAGGCTGCCTTACTTTATTTATAAGTATTATAAATCACTTATCACCCTCAGTATCTGAGAGGGGCACGGCAATAGAAGGGAAGATGTTGTGTAGCTACTCATTGGGTTTTGTAGATAGATACCTGCACGGGGAGTGGAGTAGAGGCCTGATGTTTGCCTCAGTCTTACGTTTGTTCCTCCATTTATGTAACTCCTATTTCTACTTAGCACGGGGTTTAAAAGGCACCAAGTCTCTTTTTTATAAGTACTTGGGAGCCAAAGAAAATGTTATTTAATGATGTATTTCTTTGAAGGGAAATTTAAAATCACGCAGTGAGCCAAACTTTATCCCATCCACATTGGGGAGAGTTGTAATTGCCATAATCTTAGTTCTTGATTTATTCCAAAGGCATTTTTTTGATCCCTCTGATTTTCCTACTGGAACTCTCCTACTCAGGGAGTTGTTAGATCATCCTTCAGCTCTAGGTATTTTCTGTAAGTTACAAACAGGCTTTCCAAACCTGCTGGGCAGGTACTGTTTTTCTAGGCCCTTGGAGAAAAGACTGCATCATTAATATGAGGTTGGAGGGCTTTTTCTTCTCAGGAATCACTTCAGCTTCACAGACCGGACTTCATCTCCCGCTCTGGGGAACGGATAAAGCGCCTGAAGTTAATAGTCCAGGAGAGGAAGCTGCAGAATATGTTACAGAGTGAGCGGGAGGCACTGTTCAACACTGTGCAAGAATGGCAGGGCTACCGGGACCCCATGCACCTGCTCCGTAAGAGAGGTACACTGTGCCTGTTGACTTTCCTATTACTTGGTAGAGAGGGCAAGGTCTGCTTCATGCAAGGCAGCACTGCTCAATGCCAGGCCAGTTACAGTTCAGAAAGTGACTTTTTGCTTGTTGAGACTCATATCTCCTTAGATAACAGAACCTGCCTAATTAAGCTCTCAGCACTTCCATGATCCAGAAAAGCACAGTTAATCTTGCCCTGTCGCTACATCTTAAAAATGAGAGTGTGCAGTGAGAATGGGCACTTGGCTTGCAGACTCTTAGTTCCCTAACCACGGATTGAACCCAGGTCCTCGGCAGTGAAAATGTGGAGTCCTGACTACTGTACCACCAGGGAATTCCTAAGAATGGTGTTTTTGAAAACCAGCTCTGTCACCATGAACAAGTTAGTTCCAAAAGTATAATGTTTTGATGGGGCTTGCTTCCCTCAAAGGGTAATAATAATAATAAATACTTTTATAGCTCTTGTGTTTTGCTCAGACATTATTCTTATTTAATGCTTATAACACTTCTCTGGGGTGGATACTATTAATATCCTTGTTTCACAAATGAGAAAACTGAGGCAAAGAGACATTAAGTACCTTGCCCAAACAGATTTGAACCCCAGTGGGCTGGTGCTAGACTCTGTGCTCGTAACAATTATGCTAGATGTAATATCTCAGTAAAATAATACGCGAAAGCAGTGAAAACTATAAAGTACTCCCTAATGCTTTAATCACGGCCTTACCTGTAAACAGGTCAGTGTTTCAGCTCACACTGTTTAGTCTGTGCCACAGCGTTGTGTCCTCAGGAGCCCTAGGCTGCTGTCATAGTCATCATCATCTAACTCGGGCTTTGGCCGTCGCTCACTAGCCTGCACTGCCAGCTCAGGGTAGGGGCATAAAGCCCTAGCTGCTCCCTCTCATAGTTCTTGAGCAACACACTCTTCCTTCTTAAGACACAATCCTCTGTTACCAATCCCCTAAAGGTCAGGATCCCCTCAGTGGATCCTTTGCCCAGAGTCACAGTTGTCAATTGAATGAGACCAGGTTCAGCATAGCAGAACATTAGCTGATCACAGAATGGAGAAAGGAGAGCTCATGTTTTTGTTTGTTTTTTTCTTTTAAAGATTTTTTTTGATGTGAACCATTTTAAAAATCTTCATTGAATTCATTACAATATTGCTTCTGTTTTATGTTTTGGTTTTTTGGCCGAGAGGCCTGTGGGATCTTAGCTCCCCGACCGGAGATTGAACTGTCGCCCCTGCACTGGAAGGTGAAGTCTTAACCACTGGGCTGCCAGGGAAGTCCCAGTAGAGCTCATGTTCTAAAGAGGAGCAGAGTAAGGGAATTGAAGGAGGCAGGAGGAGGCAGATAGGTTGCTTAGGGCTTGAGGAAAGGGGCGGAGATTTTCAGGGGCAGCCAGGGCATGCACAAGCCTCCATGGTCTTTTGCACATGGTAAAGATTGTGCCTCAGTTCAGTTCAGTCTACGGGGGAGCCTGGTGGGCTACCGTCTATGGGGTCGCATAGAGTCGGACACGACTGAAGCGACTTAGCAGCAGCAGCAATGCTTTAATCACGGCCTTACCTATAAACAGGTCAGTGTTTCAGCTCACACTGTTGAGCCTGTGCCACAGCGTTGTGTCCTCAGGAGCCCTAGGCTGCTGTCATATCATCATCTAACCCGGGCTTTGGTCGTCGCTCACTAGCCTGCACTGCCAGCTCAGGGTAGGGGCACAAAGCCCTAGCTGCTCCCTCTCACAGTTCTTGAGCAGCACACTCTTCCTTCTTAAGACACAGTCCTCTGTTACCAATCCCCTAAGGGTCAGGATCCCCTCAGTGGATCCTTTGCCCAGAGTCACAGTTGTCAATTGAATGAGACCAGGTTCAGCATAGCAGAACATTAGCTGATCACAGAATGGAGAAAGGAGAGCTCATGTTTTTGTTTGTTTTTTTCTTTAAAGATTTTTTTGATGTGAACCATTTTAAAAATCTTCATTGAATTCATTACAATATTGCTTCTGTTTTATGTTTTGGTTTTTTGGCCGAGAGGCCTGTGGGATCTTAGCTCCCCGACCGGAGATTGAACTGTCACCCCTGCACTGGAAGGTGAAGTCTTAACCACTGGGCTGCCAGGGAAGTCCCAGTAGAGCTCATGTTCTAAAGAGGAGCAGAGTAAGGGAATTGAAGGAGGCAGGAGGAGGCAGATAGGTTGCTTAGGGCTTGAGGAAAGGGGCGGAGATTTTCAGGGGCAGCCAGGGCATGCACAAGCCTCCATGGTCTTTTGCACATGGTAAAGATTGTGCCTCAGTTCAGTTCAGTCACTCCGTCGTGTCCAGCTCTTTGCAACTCCATGAACCACAGCATGCCAGACCTCCCTGTCCATCATCAACTCCCACAGCCTTCCCACACTCATATCCGTTGAGTTGGTGATGCTATCCAACCATCTCATCCTCTGTTGTCCCCTTCTCCTCCTGCCCTCTATCTTTCCCAGAATCAGGGTCTTTTCAAATGAGTCAGCTCTCCGCATCAGGTGGCAAAAGTATTGGCGTTTCAGCTTCAACATCAGTCCTTCCAATGAACACCCAGGACTGATCTGCTTTAGGATGGACTGGTTGGATCTCCTTGCAGTCCAAGGGACTTTCAAGATTCTTCTCCAACACCACAGTTCAAAAGCAGCAATTCTTTGGTGCTCAGCTTTATAGTCCAACTCTCACATCCATACATGACCACTGGAAAAACCATAGCCTTGACTAGACAGACCTTTGTTGGCAAAGTAATGTCTCTGCTTTTTAATATGCTGTCTAGGTTGGTCATAACTTTTCTTCCAAGGNCAGTTCAAAAGCAGCAATTCTTTGGTGCTCAGCTTTATAGTCCAACTCTCACATCCATACATGACCACTGGAAAAACCATAGCCTTGACTAGACAGACCTTTGTTGGCAAAGTAATGTCTCTGCTTTTTAATATGCTGTCTAGGTTGGTCATAACTTTTTTCCTTCCAAGGAGTAAGTGTCTTTTAATTTCATGGCTGCAATCACCATCTCCAATGATTTTGAAGCCCAGAAAAATAAAGTCTGACATTGTTTCCACTGTTTCCCCATCTGTTTGCCATGAAGTAATGGGACCGGATGCCATGATCTTAGTTTTCTGAATGTTGAGCTTTAAGCCAACTTTTTTGCTCTCCTCTTTCACTTTCATCAAGAGGCTCTTTAGTTCTTCTTCACTTTCTGCCATAAGGGTGGTGTCATCTGCATATCGGAGGTTATTGATACTTCTCCCGGCAATCTTCATTCCAGCTTGTGCTTCCTCCAGCCCAGCGTTTCTCATGATGTACTCTGCATAGAAGTTACATAAGCAGGGTGACAATATACAGCCTTGACGTGCTCCTTTTCCTATTTGGAACCAGTCTGTTGTTCCATGTCCAGTTCTAACTGTTGCTTCCTGACCTGCATACAGATTTCTCAAGAGGCAGGTCAGGTGGTCTGGTATTCCCATCTCTTCCAGAATTTTCCAGTTTATTGTGATCCACACAGTCAAAGTCTTTGGCATAGTCATTAAAGCAGAAGTAGATGTTTTTCTGGAACTCTCTTTTTCAATGATCCAGTGGATGCTTGCAATTTGATCTCTGGTTTCTCTGCCTTTTCTAAATCCAGCTTGAACATCTGGAAGTTCATGGTTCACATATTGCTAAAGCCTGGCTTGGAGAATTTTGAGCATTACTTTACTAGCATGTGAGATGAGTGCAATTGTGCAGTAGTTTGAGCATTCTTTGGCATTTCCTTTCTTTGGGATTGGAATGAAAACTGACCTTTTCCAGTCCTGTGGCCACTGCTGAGTTTTCCAAATTTCTTGACATATTGAGTGCAGCACTTTCACAGCATCATCTTTCAGGATTTGAAATAGCTCAACTGGAATTCCATCACCTCCACTATCTTTGTTCGTAGTGATGCTTCCTAAGGCCCACTTGACTTCACACTCCAGGATGTCTGGGTCTAGGTGAATGATCACACCATCGTGATTAACTGGGTCATGAAGGTCTTTTTTGTACAGTTCTTCTGTGTATTCTTGCCACCTCTTCTTAATATCTTCTGTTTCTGTTAGGTCCATACCATTTCTGTCCTTGATCGAGCCGATCTTTGCATGAAATGTTCCCTTAGTATCTCTACTTTTCTTGAAGAGATCTCTCATCTTTCCCACTCTTTTGTTTTCCTCTATTTCTTTGCATTGATCGCTGAGGAAGGCTTTCTTATCTTTCCTTACTATTCTTTGGAACTTTGTGCCTAGCAGAGTACAAATGCCCCCTTTGGACAGAGACCTTAGCATGTTAATGAAGCAAAAGTCACTTTTGGACACTTTCAGGTTGCATCCACGCAGGCTCATTCTTGTGGTCAAGTCAGAACTGGTTTGGGGCAGTTGACCACTATATATCTCTCAAAACATGTATCTCTCAAAGTACAGCTGCAAAACATCTCTGTCAAATGCCAGGTACTTTTGAAATGAACACAGAGATAAATCTGGTCAAATGTCCAGCTCTCAGGGTCTGGTATGGAAACGTAAGTCACAGGTCCACAGTTTTTAGGAGCTGGTATGCTGACACCACTTGATACTCAACCATAAAAAAGAATCAAATTTTGCCGTTTGGAACAGCATGGAGTAATCTGGAGGTTGTTATGCTTAGTGAAATAAGTCAGACAAAGACAAATACTATATTATATCACTTATATGTGGAATCTAAAAAATACAACAAACTAAAGAATATAAGAAAAAAGAAACAGACTCACAGATATTGAGAACAAACTAGTGGTTATACTAGTGGGGAAATGGAAGAGGAAGAGGGTCAAGATAGGGATTGGGAACTCAGACATAAGTAAGCTACAAAAAGGTATTATATAGTACAGAGGATAAAGCTAATATTTTATAACTGTAAACGGGGTATAGTTTTTAAAAATTGTGAATAACTATGTTGTACACCTTAAACTTACATAATATTGTACTTCAACTATACTTCACTTCAAAGAAAAAATGGCACAATCCACTAAAAAAAAAATCTCTTCTCTTGCTTAGGCTTCCTGGCAGCCCAAAAGAAAAGGCCTATTGGAAAGAAGGAAATGATTCAGAGGTCTAAACGGTAAGGCCAAAAGAATAAGTAACTATAGAAGTATAAATCAGGCCACCAAATGGTCAGGAGCTGTAGCTTGGCCCAGAATAAAAGCATTATGCTCTAGTTACAACATTATGAGCAAATTAGCTATAAAAACAGTTTCTCACTTATGGTTCTAAAATGGAAATGAAAATTAGCAGATCATGGTATGGATGCCTCAAAAGAATACAAAGAGTTGCCATGAATTTTTATGCTTTAGTCAGGCTTGTTTTTGTTAGAAACTTAAATATAAATAAAAATATTTTGAAATAAAAGTAAATGCTTCTTTAGGGCTCTATTTCTAGGCAATCCTTTTTCTAGGAATTGTATCCAATATAATAAGAGATAAGGAAATAATCTCAGAGATACAACACATTAGGCTTGTATCTAAATAAAGTTTGAAACTTGAAATAAAGTTTCAGAATCATATGTACACTGCCACCATTTGTAGTCTTTAAAAAAAAAGTATTTGTGCTTACATAGATGCATCTAGTGGGTTGGCAAAAATTCAGTATTTTCCAGAAGATGGCTCTAGCAGCACTTACTTGTCTTTAACTTCTTTCAAAACAATTTTGTTAGGTTGTATTGTGCTAGCTGTCTGTCATATCAGAATGCATTTTAAAACTTATCAAAATTGGTGAATTTTTGTGTATCCATTTAATATTGAAGATGGAAGAAGAAGAGCAAATTTTCAGTATATTATACTTTATTATTTCAAGAGCGATAAAAACACAGCTGAAGCGCAAAAAAAGATTTGTGCAATATATGGAGAAGGTGCTGTGACTTATCGAATGTATCAAAAGTGGTTTACAAGTTTTATTTCTTGCTGGAAGTTCCACAGGTGATGGGGTTGATCAGTTGAAGTTGATAGTGATCAAATTGAGACATTGAGAACAATCAACATTATACCTCGCCAGAGACAGCCAATGTACTCAGTATATCCAAATCAAATGTTGAGTCTTTAAAAACCATTTGCACCAACTTGGTTATGTTAATCACTTTGATGTTTAGGTTCCACATAAGTTTAAGCGAAAAAAACCTCCTTGACCATATTTCTGCATGTGATTTTCTATTAAACATAACAAAAGCATTCTGTTTTTTAAAACAAATTGTGATGGGTGATCAAAAGTGGGTACTGTACAATAATATGGAAAGGAAGTGATCGTGGGGCAAGCAAAATGAACCACCACCCACACCAAAGTTGATCTTCATCCAAAGAAGGTGATGTTGTATATATGGTGGGATTGGAAGAGAGTCCTTTACTGTGAGCTGCTTCTCGAAAACCAAACCATTAATTCCAACAAGTGCTGCTCCCAGTTAGACCAACTGAAAGCAACACTCGCGGAACAGAGAGTCAGACTAATTCTGTTGAATCAGTCAACACAAAACACATACTCTTTCATCAAGATAACACAAGACCGCATGTTTCTTTGTTGACTAAGAAAAAACCATTAACAGTTTGGCTGGGAAGTTTTGATTCATCTGCCGTGTTCACCAGACATTTCACCTTCAGATTTACATTTATTCTGGTCTTTATAAAATTAATGGAAAAGTTTTCAATTCCCTGGAAGACTGTGAAAGGCACCTGAAACAGTTCTTTGCTCAAAAAGATGAAAAATTTTGGGAGGATGGAATTATGAAGTTGCCTGGAAAATGGCAGAAGGTAGTGGAACAAAACAGTGAATACACTGTTCAACGAAGTTTTTAGTGAGAATGAAAAACAGGTCTTTTATTCTCACTTTAAAACTGAAGGAACTTTTTGGCCAAAGCAATACTTTTTTCCCCAAACGGTTGATCATACTATATACAGAAGTTTGTAGCTTGTTTTATTGTGCTTAACACTATATTGTGAGTATTGTGAATGTTTTCCCATATCATAAAAGCTATTTGAAACATTTTGTACTTTGTAATAATTTTATTATAGTCCATAATTTATTTGTTTTCTTGTTGGAAACTTAGATTATTTCCAGTTAAAGTGTATATATCAAATGCATCTTTGATCCTGTTCCTCAAAACATGGTTCTTTAAAATCAGTGGCATCCAATCCGTGATGGACAGAGCCCGAGATTTTCATTTGACTGCGAGACCTTCACCCCATCTGTTTCCCCTGCACTCTCTCCATGAAACCTTGACTCCATTCTTACCAACACTCGCTTCTCCTCCCATCTCCTTTCTACTCTTAACTTCTTCAAGACCCACCTCAAACTTACTCTTTTTGGTCTTCATTGACCTCCTTCTGTCAGAATAAGTTTTTTTTCATTTCCTATAACTCTGTGTAGCATTTTGTAGGTATGACCCATTATACTTTTTTTGCATTACTTTTCATCTTTAGAAGTATGGTAGTAATATGTGGTCATTATCTTATAGTGAAACCATACATTTTTGCATATAGAGTGCCAAGAAGTTCATCCGCACCCTTTATTCCACTCCTTTCTGGAAGTGACCACTATCAGCAGGATTTTATTATGATTTTGTTTATCTGTATCTCTCTCCAGATCTTGAACATTCTAGGCCAGGGTTTTTTATGTCCAAGTGTCTAACAGGGAGCTGGGCCCACAGCAGGCCCACAGGCTGTCTGAGGGACTCAGTGCCTAGAGAGCAGCAGGGCTTAGGAGATGTGGGCAGAAGTGACTGTGCCTCTGTGGTCAGTAACCTCACTGCTTCTGTCTTTCCACCGGTACCATTTCTAAGAATTTACGAACAGCTGCCAGAAGTACGGAAAAAGAGAGAAGAAGAAAAGAGGAGATCAGAATATAAGTCATACCGGCTGCGAGCCCAGCTGTATAAAAAGGTCAGTCGGTCCTGGGGCAGGATTGATGAGGTTTACCAGGGGAAAGGGAAATCGAGGCCTGTTTGAATTAACTGTATTTGGAGAGTGAACTTAAGCTAATAAATACATTGTACCACCACTGAAATTTAGAAGACAAAAGCACCTGTAACTGGATTTCAAATCTGAAAATCTAAAAAGGCAAGTCTAAAAACGGCTCCTTTCAGGGGCTTCACTAGAGGGCCAGTGTGTTTGAGACTCCGTGCTCCCACTGTAGGGCACAGGTTCAGTCCCTGGTTGGGAACTAAAATCACACATGCTGCAAGGTGTAGCCAAAAAAAAATTTTTTTTTAATTTTTTAAAATTATTCAATAGATAAATAAGTCACCTTCCAGACACATTTGGAGTGAAACCAAATTTCATACTTAGGTGTCAGTTTAGATGCCATGCTGGAAATCCCCACATCCTTCAGAATTGTTGGGCTTTCATTTGAGTCCCAAATGGTAGTTTTATGTCCCTTATAGGTAAATCATATACCATTAGAACTTTTCAGATAAATTGGAAAATGTCCAATTGTAGCATACAAGTTGCTAGTTTGGGGACTCAGGGCCTTGACGCCACCACCATTTCCTACCCAAAGCCCCAGTAGAATCAATGGTGCCGCAAGCCCCAGAACCTCACAGGCCAGGGGACTTGCTGCCAATGAATTCCTTGAGAAAGCAGATGGACCTGAAGGTCTAGGTCCTTCAACTGTTCTCCTTTCTTTCCCAACCCCCTTGTTTCACCCTCAGAGGACTCTGAAAGTCAGGAACCAAGAGACGAGTTCATAGGAGACCCATGTGGGATTGGAGAGCTGCTCCTGGAGCACGCACCGCGGCTCGGGCTGGGCTTCCTCAAGTGGGGAGGCGCGGGCGCTGCTGCGCCGCTGGGTGGTGTGTCAGCGTCCCGAGGCCAGGCTTCTCGTTGTGCTTCTGTGTTTGTGAACTGACGGACGGATTAGTCTGTTAGGATTATATTAATGTAATGTTTCTGTGTAGACTATAACAGACTGTCGATCGTCTTCCTAAACACTTGAGGAAGTGTTTTTTTTTTACTATAATTACTATATTTTCTGAAGCTGGGAAAGATAAGGTTTGGGAGAACCACACTGATCTATTCAGCAGCACGCCTAGGGTGAGGAGCGGCTGTCTGCCTCTGATGGCAAGAATATCTAACTTCTTTCTTCCCTTTCTTTTCTTCCACAGAAAGTGACCAATCAACTCTTGGGGAGAAAAGTTCCTTGGGACTGAAATAAAGAGTATTTTCCTCAGCGCCTTGGAATTATATTTTATCAGCTTGGAGGAACACAATCCTTACTTTTATGGGTCTGGTTTAATAAAACTTGTTGTCCATGTGTAATGTAGAAGTAGTTACCTTGTAAAGAGTCTTGGGTAGAATGATGACTAAGATTATTAGTGGTTTAGGAGCAGTACTTTCTCCACAGTGGCCTTACCCACAAGCATATTTGTTACAATGATACTACCTTAATTCTAGCCAAGAGTAAGTCCCTTTTTGTATGTGTTTTTATAGAAAATAAATAACTTCTGATTGACTCATAGTAAAGCAAGCAGCAGCAGGTTTTTTATTTTCCATCTGGAGAGGTGCCGGGAGCTAAGCAGTGCTTCCCAGGGGTGTGTGGGAGACTTCAATCTAACAGTGCCAGTCAAGGGAAATGGGCTGTTAGATAAAATGTGGTCTTTCTTTAGAAGTGCCATGTAATGTAGTGAGAGCCCTTTTGTTGATTCTGTGGTGACAGTGTCTGCTTCGGTAGCCATGGAGTGGGTCCAGAGACTCTCGGCAGACACAGGCACCTTGGGTCCAGAGCCACATCCTAGCTTCACTCCAGCTTCCCTCAGGGCCGCTAGCCTGTAGTAGACACGACTCAGGAGACAGCAGTAGCTGGATTTAACTCATGACCTGGTCCTGGCCAGTGAGATGCAGGTAGTGGCACTTCTAGGTCTAGTCCTGTCCCTGGCTGCCTTCTCCCCTTCAGCAGAGACCTTGGGAACCATAACAGATTGATGGCATCGTTGGCCCCAGTCCTTCTCACGTGGGTTCTTCTCACACACCTTCTCCACGCCCTCTTCATATGATTTTGCATTTCCATTCACTGAAAGTGGAGAGGGTCATTAGCATGACACCTGGACACCAAAGGGGCGACCCAGCCTAAGCTGCTGACCCAGCCTAAGCTGATGACCCACAGACTCGTGAGCCAAAGAAAAAGGTTTATTACTGTTTTGTGGTAGTTTTTTGCGCAGCAATCCGTTGGCATTAGGTAAATGAAACAGTAGCAATCCCAAAAGGCTGAATGGAGCAGAGCCACCCCACCACCAGCGCCTCCACAAACAAGCAATAAGCTTTTACCCTGCCGTCACACTGAGACCTCAGGGGCTGCCTGTTTCTGCAGCAGAGCCGATTCCTCCTGATTAATCCGCTAGAAAACAGATCTCAGGCCCCCTCCCTGCTCCAGTGCCTGAGAGACCTGAGCAGAGGGGAGGCAGTAGGTAAATTGAATTTGAGAGAAAGAAATTAGCCTCCAGCTTGTGAATAAGAAAAACTGGCTCGTCTTCTGGAAGCCAAGGCGCTGGTAAAGGGCCAGGGCAGAGTGCTGCAGTATGCTGGTGGTAAGGACCACTTCACCATAGCCCTGGTCTCGTGCAAACGTGAGGACAGTCCTGACCAGGGCTTTGGCTATCCCTTGACCTCGGTGCTCAGGGGCCACACAGAGGTGAAGCAGCTCCAACTGCTTCTCCTGCAGGGTGGGCTTCTTAACAGGCAGTGCTCCTACTATGCCCACCACCTGCCCCTTAGACTCAGCCACCCAGAAGCAGGAGCCACTTTCACTGAGGTAAGATTTAGTGATGTCAGACATGTCTGTGTGCAAAGACATGACTACAAACTGCTTCCAGGGGTATCTGGCAAGGAACCTCAGGGCAGCAAGGAGGGCGAGGCTGGCCACGAAGGCCAGGACCCAGGAGCCAGAGACTATGATTAGGGCAAGGGGTCCCCCAACCAAGAGCACAAGGGTTTGGGGGAGCTTCAGGATGTGGCGGAAGGTGGTAGGAATGTGCTCGGCCATCGCCTCAGAGAACAAGTCTGTGACCCATTTGCGGTCATTTTCCTGGTATTTGCGGATGTGATAAGGAGGCATAGAAGACTTCTGGTTGTCTGGATCTCGAAGTTCAAGAGACCTAGGTGTCCCCTTACGCTTGCCCAGCAGCCCTGGGGAAGAAAGAGGAAGCCATGTGAGTGGCCCACTTACCAGAACCAGGAAGGCCCTGCTCAAAGACGTGTCTCTCTGCTTCTACCCAAGAGGAAGTAGGCCACAGCCACTGGGAGAAGGTGTAGAGTCCGAAAGACCTGCATTTGATCATGGCTTCATGCATGACCTTGGGCATGTTATATAATCTCTAAGAATCTGCCTTCTGAAGTTGTCCAGAGGATTTAATGAAATAACATAAACAAAGCTCTGATTATAAAGTACCCTCCCCGTCTTTCCCCATTCCCTAGCCCTCGTCTCAGTTTCTCCATACATTGGCGCTCCATGTAGCAGCCACCCATGTGTCTGCCTTTTGGTCCCTCTCTCAGGGCCCATACACTGGGGGAAGCCTGTGTTTCCAAGTACAAAGACTTGGAAACAGCAAATGTTCCTTCCCCCTTGATTGCAGATTCTCAGGCTGCTGAGGTGGCATAAGAGCGCAGCACCAAAAGTGGTGCAGCCTTGAGGGCCAGGGCGAGTCTGGAGCTCAGGCCACACCTGAGAGCACTGTCCTTCCCCCCGTGTCCTCTCACCTGCTGTCACGAGCCTGGAGTGTCCAGGGCAGCCTCTGCCTGGCTTCTGTCCTCAGCATCTGACTGGCATCCAGGAGAGGCGGTGCAGGGCCTGTTATACTTCTGGGGCCCAGGCCTGGATGGCACCTCATTGGCTGGCTTCTGAATATTTGTTAATCATAAAGCCCAAGCTCAAGGGGCTGGGCCATGATGAGCAGGAAGCCCATTCTTCGGGAATTAGGCTGGAGGGGTCACGCAGGGTTTGGAACAGCTCAGGGGTCCTTGCCCTTGTGGCTGGCCTACACCCCCCAGCATGGCAGTTCACCTGGCACCTTGGTGCCCTCTGATGTCCATGCTTGGCCCCACCGCACAGCTGCTGTGACCCTGGAGCATTCGCCCCTCACCCTGTGCCCTATCATCACAGGCCAGAGTCCAGTTCCACTGGCTCAGTACACAAGGTCCTTCAGAGCTGGGTGAGGGCAGCATGGCATATCATCCAGGTTACCAAGTTTGGGCTCTGTTCGAAGAACATCGGGAGCCACTGCTGTTCTTTTAGCTGGGGCGTTAACAACCAGAGGTAGCGGTGAGTTGTGTGATATGTGTGTGTGATTCTGGTGACATGTGGAAAATGGACTGAAAGGGCCTGTAACAGAAGTCTATATCCCCCTGTCCCCACCGCCCCCCCCGCCCCGGCCGAGGCTAGTGCAGCGGTCCAAGCAGAAGGGCCTCTGGATACAGATACACAGGTGCTCACTTTACAAGATTACCTTGTCAAGGAAGGCTTGTGGGAACTAAAATCCACGAGCCCTGGCACAGAGCTGAGTCTGACCAAAGGAAAAGGCATCTTTTTCTTATTTTGCTCAAAGGTGTCACTGCCCACTGAACTGTGTGTCCAGCAGGTTGTGTCAGATTGAAGGGGGTCCCTTGTTCTTTGTTCACAAAGGAGTCATCTAGGCTAGTAGGGATCCTACAAAAGAAAGCAGCAACTTGGACCAGAATGGGGCCATGAATGTAAACTGGCCCTCTTGGAAGTATCTTTTGGGAACAGAAATGACAAGTTAATGCTAATTTGAGGATGAAGAAGGGGTCAGAGGTGACAGCTAGGTTTCTGGCAAGAGCAACTAGGAGGATGCTCCAAAGACCAAACTTGTGAAAGAGATCACCGCAAAGGTGCCATTTTTAACATTTCAATGTTAAGCAAAATTTGAACAAGGAACCAAAAGAGAATAGAAGGCTCCAAAGTATAGCTGAGTAACGCTAATGAGTCTCTAATATTAACCAATCAGAAACCTAATGGTCAAGCTGAGGGGCCAGATGTCTGTCCCTGCCCTCTCTTTCCTGTATTCTCACCAACTTCTGTAGCTTCCTCAACCCAGTGACCTTGGTTTACATTTAGGCTTTTTAACCTTCCTCATAGTCAAGAATGATGATCATGGGGATTTACTGATATGAAAAATAATTGTCAAAAGCTATAAAAGATTATAATTGTCAAGCTATAAAAGATTATAAAACTGTTTTAATTCATTTTTGAAAAAATATAACAATAATAATTTATATTCACAAGCATGCAGAAAGAAATGTCTTGAATGGTTACACCAAACACTGGCAGCATTTATCTCTGGGTAGAGGAATTATGGGTAATTCTCTGTGTAAGAGATACAAGTCTGGAAGTCTCAGCAGATTGCAGGCTCTTGACCCTGCTTTCAAATGATGAAACTGAGGCTTGGAAATCTACCTGTCTCTGCCTCAGCCAACTCCTTTTTTTAAAAAATTTATTGAATGATAGTTGATTTACAATGTGTTAATTTCTGCTGCACAGCAAAGTGACTCAGTTATACATACATTCTTTTTCATATTCTTCATTATGGTTTATATCACAGGATATTGAATATAGTTCCCTGTACTATACAGTAGGACCTTGTTGTTTATCCATTCTGTGTATAATAATTTGCACCTGCTAGTTCCAAATTCCCGCTCCCTCCCTCTCCCACATAGCCGCCACAGGTTTATTCTCGAAGTCTGATTGATTCTGCTGCTGTCCTGTGGATGAGTTCACTGTGTCCTCTTTTAGATTCCACATACAAGCGGTCTCTTATGGTATTTGTATTTGTCCTTCTCTGACTGTCTTCACTTGGCATGATGTTCTCGAGGTCCATTTACACTGCTGCAAATGAACTTCAGCCAACTCTTGAGTCAGTCTAAACAGACCCATCTAAGACTGTGAATTCCTGAAGGTAAGGCAGGTGTGTTATTCTCTTATTTTTAATTAACCATTCAAATTTGTACAACTCAGTGGTTCTTAGTACATTCAGTGTTGTATAATCACTTCTGTCTTGTTCTGAAGCATTTTCATCACCCCAAAATGAAACCCCTTAGTCAGTCACTCCATTTCCACCCTTCTTGCACCCCTGGCAACCACTAGCCTGCTGTCTCTTTGGATTTACCTATTCTGGATGTTTCATTTAAATGGAATCACACAATATATGAACTTTTATGTTTAGTTTCTTTCACTTTGGTTCTCAAAGTTTACCCGTCCTAGCAGATATCAGTACTTCATTGCTTTTTATGGCTGAATAATGTTCCATGGAAAGGATAGACCGCATTTGTTTATCCAGCCAAACTGCTGTCCTAAGTTTTACTTGCCCACCAGCAGTGAGTCTTGTTTTACTGTATGCCTCAGTATTATGCCTGGTACATGCAGACAGCTGTTGTTTGCTGAGATGTTAGTGCCTGGCACTGTGAGAAAGCACTTTTCCTGTGTGTACTATTTGACATTCACAACCAGCTAAGAGCTAAGGTCATATTGCTTCCATTTTACAAATGTGAAAACGAGGCTTACAAACATGAGATATCCTACCCAGGAGAGTGGCACCCAAGCCTTGGCAGTTTTGACTCGAAGGCCTGAACATTTTGCTTTTTCAGTACCACATGCTGACCCCAAAAGGCAGGTATCTGACAAGTGTTTGAGTTATTAATTAGTATAAAGCACTGTATACCAACAAAAACAGCTGTCTGCTGGGATGCAAGATTCACCTCTAAGCCTCATCACACCCCTATGTTCAGGCCATACTTGACCCAGATCCAGTATGTGACTATGGCTCAAGGTCCAGTTCAGTGCTACCTCCTCCATCAAGATTTCTGACCCCTGACAACCAGATGGATCTTATATCTGCTCCCTCCTTTGAAGACTTTGCACTTCTCATCCAGCACTTATATTGCTGTTAATTTGTTACTTGCTAAAAACTGTTAACTTATTTAACAGTTAAACAGTTACTAGTAACCTGATAAATTATTTTATTTTTCTATTACCTGTAGGAACCAGATTATAATAGGTAGTTATCTTTTTGAAATCACTGTTATTCTGAGAGTTGTGGGACTTGAGGGCAGCTTGTCAATGAAATCCCATGCTTGCATTTATGAAGAACACTTGCCTGTTAGACCAGCTGTGTTGTGTTTTGGAAGTCTCAGAAAGAGGAGGAAAATGTCCTGGAAAGAACATCATCTCCCCTGATCTCTCATCAGGGTTCTCAGTAAGCCAGCCTCAGGTCAGTGCCCTGGATTTCCACTGAGCACTCATAACTTAAAGGACATGAGTGAGAGGAAGTAACAGCAAATTGTTTCAAGAGGAAAGAAAGTGGTCCGATAGGTCACTCCTTGGCAAGATGTTCAGAAATACTGGAACAATGATTCCAGCTCTATAGAAATACTTCTAAACTTTTAATGAAAGGGAGGCGTTATCAGGCCCCAACACTCAAACTAGGATAACCCAAGCTCATTTTATATAGATCACCAAAGGGCCTAATTATGAAGGTGTGGGTGGGTAAAGGGGAACCAGGTATGTTAATGCTCAAGAGGCCTGAAGTGAGGCAGGAGGGTGGGGGGACAGGAACCTGACCCAGAAGTTGAGTAGCAAGGACCACCCTGAGAGGTCCAAGGCCAAAGCCAGCCTAAGGGATCCTTGCAGCGAGGGGCCAGGAAAATAAATACCTTTGGCCTCCTCTCCTGCTGGCCTCCCCACTCCACACACTGGCCGAAGCCAAGGAGAAGGGAGGACCTCTTGCTGTGTACAAAGTCAGCCTCCAGGGCAGAGAGAAGAGTGGAGAAGGATGAAGAGTGAGCTGGAGGGAACGATGGCAGATAACTGGCACAGAGGATTATGAAAACAATACAAACTTGGCTCATTCTGAGACCAATCACCTAGAGTTGTGCTTTACTCAGTTTTGTAACACGGAGTGCAGATAGCACAGCAGTCAGCAAAACAAATCCAGGTGCAGAGAAGCAGCTGCAACCCTGGCACAGGTTCCAGGTTTCCAGACAAGCAGAAAGGTCGTCAAAGGAAAAAGCAAAAAGGAGAATTGCAGCAGGTGGCCTGGAAAAGCCTGTGAGCCCCAGGGCTCCTTCTAAAAAGAAGGCGCAGTGCTTAGCAGCATGAGGGGGTGAGAGGGGCAGGGGATTGAAGATTCTGCCACTGCAGTGGCAGCTTTCCTTGTTCCCAAGACTGGGGAGATGGGGAGCAACGACTGCCTGGGTGACAGAGCCTCCCTCCCTCACATTATCCTAGCGACAGCTGGCTTTATCCCTTGTTAACCCTGTAACCCTTGACCAAGGAGCCAAATGAGGGTGGCCAGCCAAACTGCATCCCTTCTCTTCCAGCATCAAAGGCCCTATAATCACTGGTTGCTTTTGCTGGGGGAGTGTTTAGGCTCTGAAGCAAACTGGTTAATTTAAGAAGAAAGAGAACATTATTCCTAAATTGGCCCAACTTTTTTAAGAAAAAAAGCTTGTGGACCTTATGTTAACTTTTTTCCTGGAAATGGCATTACTTATTTTTCCTTCTTCACCCAAAGGCTCATAGAGTTAAAAAAAAAAAAAAAATCTATACAGTTACAGGAATAAATCCTTTCAAAACTCTTCATAACAAATAAACATAGTTCAGCTTCACCAGTAGTCTGACATTTCAAAATGGTGAAAATGTTGAGAAGTTTAAAGGCACTGTTGGTGAGTCTGCTGAGATTGGCACACTTGTGCACTGCTATTACAACTGCAAAGTGGCACCTTTCTGGTATTAAAAATTCACATCCTCTTCCCCAGTAATTCCACTGCAGGGAAGCTATCCTACAGAAAAAGACGTGTACAGAGATTTGCTTGCAAAAGCAAAATGAAAAATTGAAAGCAGTGTTAATATATAAAAATAGAATTAGATTATGTTAAGTTTCACTTTTACAAAGAACATGTTTGATAGTTATGGCTGTGTGGTGTCATTAGGAGCATAGAATCAGGGGTCATTTGCAGTTTTAATCCTGGCTACAGGCACTTTCAGCTTTGACTTCTCCCTAAGCTTCAGAAGAAAAGATGCCTTCATAATGGAGAAGTCTGGGGTACCACCTTAACAAAGCGACCAAACTGTATCACCAGTGATGAGGCCAAGTGATGGTATGTGCCTCCCAGTGATGTAAAATTGGAAGGACACAAAATCTACGTATCATTCTCCAAAATATTTAAACTGACTCGAATCACAAACAAACTCATTCCAAAATTCTGAAAGACATCTGGGGTACTCCTCAAAATATGTCAACATCACCTTTAAAAAAAAAAAATTGTTCTAGATTAAAGGAGCCTTTAAAAGAGATGTGACTGTTGATATAAGACAGAAACCAACAAAATTCTGTAAAGCAATTCTCCTTCAATTAAAAAATAATTGAGAGAGACATGACAACTAAATACAACAGAGGGTGAAGTGCCCCAAGGTCTGCAATTTACTTTCAAATATTTCAGAAAAGAAGTGTTTGCCCATGCTTAGACAAGACTAAGAACAAGCAAACTTAGCAAAACATTAACATACGGCCTGTAACCTACTCTGTCTTGACTGACACAAACATATTTTAAGACAAAATATGAAAAAAAAAAAAAAAATTATAAAACATGATTTTTAGCTGTACGACCTGGCGCACATTATTATTTGTACAACCTTTTAATGGGAGTAATCTACTTCATATGATGCTGTGATAATTAAATGAATTCTTGCATACAAAAACTTGGAACCAGGAAGCTTGGAACAGTGATGCTGGAGTAGCCAGAATTAAGTGCAAAAATATGAGTTGATGGATATAAAGTCATTTAGATAAGAACCTAGTATATTGTAGACATTCAATAAATGTTTGCAATTATTCCAATTATATAAAAATAAAATATATTTGGACAGAAACAGAAGACAATAACAACAATAACTGTGATTATCTTTTAAAATATGAAGAGGTAGGACCAGGAGTGGTTTTTTTTCCCTTTGTTACCATTCTGTGTTTTAAAACTTTCTACAACACAACAGATTTTATGATCTAGGAAAAACAATGAATGTTTTTTATAAAAGCTGAAAATTTTTTAATATTTGTCATTTCACAAAACATCTTTTGTTGACATTCTACAAATGATACCATCCAATAATGTTCCAATACTTTCTTCTTGTGAAGATAGTTTATATACCTATAAGCATAAAAGACAGATTATGACATGCTGACATATTCATGCACTACTAATTTTCATTATACAAAAACATATATGTGACCTAATTTATTACTCAATTATTGGGATAATGGGATGGAATCACAATGTGATTAAGGTATGCAAAGTAAACAGCAACTCATCACTTATGTCAAAAGTTTCAACTGCAGTTATAGTGATAACTCTCTAAACATCAAAACATTTGTACCAATTTTAAAAGCACACATCTAGACATTTTCATACTGTTTTATATTTCAAATGTAAGCTTGATATCTAAAGTTATCTATTCTTTTTAAAAGAATGTCTTTACCACCTAAGTTTCTAATTATATCTTACATAAATCGGCATTTTTTTTGCATGTCTTATCATTTTTCAAGTAATTTTTAATTATATTAACCTTTCTTAAAAGTGAAAACAATATAGAAGCATTGGTGATCAATAAGCAAACAGTATTATTCCACATCTGTCATGCTCTCTCTAAAAATATGGGTTTACAAACCTTTTTGACTTCTGTAATATTTGTTATTTCGGGGAGATTCTCCAGAGGAACCTGATGACCTTCTACCTGAGATATTAGGTGTTCTTGATTTATTTGTTTTTCACCCTCTTCAATATAAGCAATCAGAATTGAAGTATCATTTGCTGAGATACCAAATTTTTTCAAGGCCTCTGAAATCTAAGGGGTGAAAAAGACAATAAAATCAGTAGTCTCAACATGTGAAACCTCTCCCCATTTGCAGCCTTTCCTGGTCAGATTCTTATTTTTCACATCCTAGTGGTTCTCTCTGCCTACAGTTTTGCAATGTCCCTTCCTAATCTTTACCACCTCTGCCTCTAGAGTACTCCCTGCTTGAAGCTGCACCTCATTCCCATAGAATGAAGCCTGGACTTTGACTGGATGGACCCAGTGACTCTCGCCTCGCCCTCCTGCCCTCCAGCCAGGGGGGCTGTTTGGGCTCCCAGCCTTGCCCACTTTTCTTGTTCGTGCCTGTACTTTGTCCCCTCCCTGGACTGCCTTCATCTTTCAAGGGTCCAGTTCAAAGGTTGCTCCTTTAGCACTTTCCTCCTTATAGAATGAATTGCTTCTTTGTTCCCACAGATTTGCATTATTATTCCATTATATCAATTATCTTAGGACATTTGAACTTTGTCTTGTTCATCTGCCTTTCTTGGGAACATTTCTGACCCTAGACTGGAACAGGGACAAGCTCAACACATGTTTATGAACTGCAGTCTCTTGAGTTATTTCAGTGATCTCAAAGAAACTACTACCCAGTAATTTTCCCCAAGATACTGGGGAATTCTATTACTACACATTTTATAAATTTTTCAAACATCTGTATTTTAAACCATGCCACAGGTTTCCTAGTCTTTCTCTCCATGTCAGTACTTGACTGTGTTTAGTAGTGAGTGAGTTCAGTCGCTCAGTCGTGTCCTACTCTTTGTGACCCCATGAGTAATAATTAAACTTCATCAACAAAATTAGTTGGTTTTTAAAAAAATATGCCCAGGTGGAATGTTTTTAACTCAAAAACTTTGATTACTATCAGTATCTCAAACACAAACTCTTCCTATGTACTGCGTGTATGAGCATGTGTTAAGAGCTAGTCTAGGTACCAGGCAGATTTCTGGTATATGGAAAAGGCATGGTTCTATCCTCAAAGAGTTTATAGGGAGAATAAAAGATGCGCATGGTAACACACAAATACCCATGCCTAATCTTTATCATGAGCTTTAAATAGCATTTTCCTGACTCTGTATGTCAGGAAGGACAAATAAAACTATCCTCACTTAATTTAGCTAAATTTCATGTGAGTGACTCCAATGCTTGTCTAGTAGGAGGCAATGCTAAACCTCAACTCTGTCCAACACTCACTCTTCACTGTTATTTTGGTTTGTTACCAGCACAGGCTCCAACCCAACACTGAGTCACACACAGTCTACCATGACAGGGTCAACAGATATAAAGAAAGTATATATTCCATATTAATTACATTGTTATTTGGGGAAAGATTGAAAATAACTTCAGTAGATAGAGTTCTTGTCTTCATTTTCCCCAGTTTGTAGAGGTGAACTGCTTTGTTTGCGGCCACAATTATCTGAAATGGATCGACAATCTACCAAAGAGAACAGAAAGAATTACACACAAAGAATCTGGAGTACTCTGAAGAATAATGCCCTGTACCCTCGAGTGTCAGGCTGTTTTACTTCATCACAATTTCTATATTTTCAAAATTGTCAAAATCTCAAGGGCTTAGGTGTTTAGAAAAATCACAGAATTTTACAGCTGCAGACAATTAACATACAAAAAGTTTTAAAACAATTTATTGAGGACTATTATTATGGGAAAGGCCATATTCTCAACATTTAAACTTTATTTTCTATTCTACTCAAAACTACCCTATTTGATGTCTTTTATTATTTTTCATGGGCAATAAATGAGGAAACCAAGGCAAAGAATGGGTTGGAATTTCAGTTCTGCCACTTACCACCAAGGGAACCTGGGCAAATTCCTTAGCATTTTATCTTTTAGAAGCAGATAATTCTCACTACTTCATAAAGTTGTTGTGAAGATTAAGTGAGTTAGCAGTAATATAAAGAACTTACCAAATAAGCACTGAATAAAGGCTGGCTGTCACATGCTCAAAGTCATAATAAACAGCATAACTGGGATTTAAGTCCTGGTGATTCTACCACCATGCAATGCCTCCTTTACAGAGATTTTCTACGTCACACAAGAAGATGGATATCTAGGCATCGGCCATCATATCAGAGGGAGACCACCTCTCCTAGGGCAGGGCTCAGCACTTGGCTTCTGCTGCTGCTAAGTCGTGTCTGACTCTGTGCGACCGCACAGATGGCAGCCCACCAGGCTCCCCCGTCCCTGGGACTCTCCAGGCAAGAACACTGGAGTGGGTTGCCATTTCCTTCTCCAATGCATGAAAGTGAAAAGTGAAAGTGAAGTCGCTCAGTCCTGTCTGACTCTCAGTGACCTCATGGACTGCAGCCCACCAGGCTCCTCCGTCCATGGGATTTTCCAGGCAAGACTACTGGAGTGGGGTGCCACTGCCTTCTCCAACTTGGTTTCTATTCACTGTTAAATTGAAGGCTGGCCAAATCTGAATCCACTCTACAGGTTAGACAAGTCCTTTTACTTGAAGATAACAATTTTGGGCTAACCCATAACATCATGAAAAATCATCAGATTCTTAAACTCCCCATAAAGGTCACTCATTGCCATGAGTACTTACCACTGTAGGGTTTATTAATGAGCCATCAATGGCACCTTCCATGGCCTTTTTTCTCAAGCCCGCAGCATTTTTTACATCTTTAAATAACAGAAGGGTCACCCTGTATTCAGGAAATAGGTCCAGCTGATGTGTTAACTGCATTTCATAGACAAGCAGGATGCTACTGCACAAGACCAAAAGTGAACAACTGTAAGTCACTAACAAATATCCTTGCTCACAATTAAAGTATTACAATTTTAATAATAAGATGTAGAACTGTTAAACTACCCAAAACATCCGGCAGCCTCATGACAGACTGTCTTCCTAACCCTGCTAAGCTGTTCTAGCTTCCTTCCTGGGAAACGATCAAGGGCAACACCGGGTCCCCTAGTTGTAGAGATAAGGCAGGCTCTGGATGAGGGGGAGCTTCTCAACAGACAACTAGGAGCAGGGTACCAAACACTTTTTAGACCACAGGGTACTTACAGCATTAAGGAAACCTCACTCCAACTTAGTCTTTTTAGCTTTCTAATCTCACCATTTTATATTCTGGCAGAATCTAGACATAAATATAAGACAGAAAACAATCTTATAGAAGAAAGTATGACACAACTCAAAGATATTCATTACATACATGGGAATTTAAGCCTAGAGGGTACAATTCTTAAATAGTAACATCCTTTATAGACATAAATTTAACAAGGACAGGGTATATACAAAAACATAAAAGCAGCATAAACAATAAATAACTGGAGAGACATAATCTATCTTTGAATGAAAAAACTAAGCACTGCAAAAATATAATCTTTAAAACAATTTCAATTAAAGTCTCAGAGAGATATTTTTAGGTTCACTTTATCCTTTTACCTAGGTTTTATTTCCACCATTTTTTCTGAAGAAATAAATTGGCAATCTGAAGATTTATATAATAAGATGTTTTTCTTATCATCCTAAGAGTAAAAGGTTGAAAACCTACCTAACTAGTAACAGGCCCAACCACTAAAAACCTAAAAACCTTGAAGAGTAAAGGATGTGTAAATATAGTAATAAATAACATTAAGTACTTAACATCTGATTGGAAAATAATACACAAAATGTGCATAATATGTGGGTTTTTAAAATGTACACGAAAAGAAAACTACTGAAAAAAACCACCCAATGTTATCTTTGACTTGCTGGAATTACATCTGATTTTTTTCTAAAAAATAAAATAATAAAATTGTGAATAATGTCTTGGAAAAATAAAATTGTGAATAATGTCTTGGCACAGCAGAGCCACACAATCTTTATTATCATGATAACACCCAATGGAAAAAATATATATACATAGAACGTATACCCAATTCTACAAAAAAAAAAAATGGACTCAGAAAACAAAAACATAAAGGAAGCATACCAAAATATGGCCATCTTGGGTAGCAGATATTATCATGATAACACCCAATGGAAAAAATATATATACATAGAACATATACCCAATTCTACAAAAAAAAAAAAAATGGACTCAGAAAACAAAAACATAAAGGAAGCATACCAAAATATGGCCATCTTGGGTAGCAGAATTACAGATAATTTTGTTTTCTAGAAAAAATATTTTTGCATGTTCTGAATTTTCTACAGTGAGCACACAAAAGATAATGAATACATATAACTAGGGCGGAAACAATTTTTTTTGGTTTTTGTTTTTACAGTAGGGGGAAAAGGGGGCCTATCAAACGTCAAAAATGGTTTTGGTTTGTTTCATATAATTCACTCACTTAGGTCAGAAACTTCGAACCATCGCTGGATACTTACCTTCCACTCAAATCCCGTATCTTATGCAAAACTCTTGTCAATTTTTAAGTATCATTTTGAAGGGTCCAATTCTTTCCCATACCTACTCTGCCACCGCCGTTGCCCACCTTCTCTCCTCAGCAGCGGTGACCTCCTAGAAGTCGCCTCACAATTCCTTCCCTCCTATCATCCAACTTCCACCCGGGAGTCAAAGTGATCTCTTCAAAATGTACACCAAATCCTGTCCTGCTATAAAGTCCTTTTACGTCACGGAGTCCCAGACTCTGTGATCTGAGACCTTCGTCCCTCTTCCGCTTCCTAGCGCAGCCCTGCAGACCGCGCTCGTTTCCCCCCCGCCGCACTGGCCCTTCCAGCTTGTCACCACCCCAGTCTCTACCCAGCACGCCCCCTCGGACAGGCAGTTACTCTGAATTAATCCTCCCTCCCTTCGACGGGCCAGTAAGAGCCCATTTACCAGCGCTCCCAGGACTAGTCTCCTATTCTACGACCTCCTCTGTTACAACTTCGGTGAGTCTCAGGCTCATCAGAATGCTGTATCGTCCGCCCTCGAAGGGAGGCTGAGCCGATCACAGCCGGGCTGCATCCCAGGACCCGACCTTGGCAAACGCTCGATAAACGAGGGCGCCGAGAATCACAGGTATCATCTGGAAAAGCACTGGCCTCCAGTCCCCGCCCGACCCGGCCAGCGCTGGGGCGCCAGCAGTACTCACCGTCGCGTCCCCGTCCGTCTCGTAAGATCTTCCCCACGGAAACAAAGCCCTCAACTTCCGGGAGATCGGCCGCAGCTGCGCGCCTTCCCCGCCCTCCCCGACCCTGCAGCGTCATTTCGGGTCGGGGTCGGAGGCAGGTTCTCCGCTACCTCCTTACACAGAGTGTTCCGCCGGCGTGAGTCGCGTCTGCTGACCCGAAGGGGAGCAGGGGCTCGGTCCGCCACTTCCTATGAGCGTGGCGGCCAGGCTCATCCGGCCGGGCCGGAAGCTTGAGTGTGGGTCTTCGCCGCGCCCTTAAGCCGCTCGGCCTTGAACCAGACATGCTGTTTCGTCCTATGCGAAGAAAATTAATGGCTCCGATGAGCTCTACATATGTCTCCGCTGCTCGAGATTCTATAGTTCTTTTTCGAGGCAAGCAGGACTCAGTTTTTTCTTGTTCTGGACGAGGTCCACTTGGCCAGGATCTCCTGGAAAGCGCTCGGCGATCTGCCTAGGGTACTTGAGAGAGGGGGCAGTACAACCTCTTCACCCAGCAGGCTCGCAAGTTTCCCATCCCTGAGTATATCAGCCTCCGAAAGAGGAGGTCATCCGCTAAATGGATGCGTTTCTTCCATGTTATTCTAACATGTTATTCTTCCATGTTTTTTACGCTTGGGGGCTCATCTGGGTCAATACTTTTCTTTCAACAAAAAGACAGGTAAATAGTAAGTAGGATAGATATGTGCTATGGAGAAAAAAACTAGAGAATAGGGGGTAATGTCAGGCCATGAGTATTACTATTTACAATAGGATGGTTAAGAAAGATCTCACCAAAAAGGGCCATTTGTGACTGGAGGAGGTTTGGAGGCAGGTTCCGTGTGTATCTGAAGAGCAGCAATTCCAGAGAACAGAGAGAGTTAAAAGACTCAGAACACATATGGCCTCATTTAAGAAAGAGCATAGAGAACCGTGTGGCTTGAGCCCAGTGGGAATATATATGAAATTATTCTGAGGAAAGACTGGTATCCAGATTATATAACTAACTCCAATTCGAAAATAGTAAGAGACAGAACCTGATTAAGGATAGATGACACAATTGAACACATTTTAGGAAAGATACATGAAAGGCCAATAAAAACATAAAAAGATGCTCATCATTAGTCAAATTCAGTTCAGTTCAGTTCAGTTGTTCAGTCGTGTCCGACTCTTTGCGACCCCATGAATCACAGCACGCCAGGCCTCCCTGTTCATCACCAACTCCCAGAGTTCACTCAGACTCATGTCTATTGAGTCAGTGATGCCA
>SJYT01080220.1:315755-344433 GCA_006410635.1 Cephalophus harveyi | reverse complement strand
ATATTTCTCCCGGCAATCTTGATTCCAGCTTGTGTTTCTTCCAGTCCAGCGTTTCTCATGATGTACTTTGCATATAAGTTAATAAGCAGGGTGACAATATACAGCCTTGACGTACTCCCTTTCCTATTTGGAACCAGTCTGTTGTTCCATGTCCATTTCTAACTGTTGCTTCCTGGCCTGCATACAGATTTCTCAAGAGGCAGGTCAGGTGGTCTGGTATTCCCATCTAATGCTAAAATTTGAAAGACCCTAAAAATTTTAAATATCAAGTGTTGTCAAACATCCAGAACTGGAACCTTCACATATTGCTAGTCGGAGTATAAAATAAAAATAGTGTAACCACTTTGGAAAAGAGTTTGGCAGTTTCTTAAAAAATTGAATGCATGGCACTAGTGTTAAAGAATCCACCTGCCAATGCAGGTGATGCAAGAGACTGCTGGTTTGATCCCTGGGTCAGGAGAATCCCCTGGAGAAGGGCATGGCAACCCACTACAGTATTCTTGCCTAGAGAATCCCATGGACAGAGGAGCCTGGCAGGCTACAGTCCATAGGGTTAAAAAGAGTCGGACACGACTGGAACAACTGAGCACACTCCCTTGCACGTGCATACTTAACCATTCGCAGCAGTTTCACTCCTTGGTATTTAACCAGGAGCAGTGACAACGTGTCTTAGCAACTTTACTCATGATGGCCCCAAACTGGAAACAACCCAGTGCCCAATAATACATAAATGGATAAACAAATCATGGTAAATTCATGTCATGAAATACTATTCAGTAATAAAAGGAATGAACATATTTGCAACATGAATCAATCTAAAAACATGCTCAGCAAAAAAGCAAAGTAAGATTGTTACTGTATGATTCTACTTCTACAAAACTATAGGGATTGCAAACATAGCAAACTTATTCTAGAGTGAAAGCAAATTAGTGGTTGTTAGGGATGGGGAAGTGGGAGACACTGAAAAAAAACAAAAAACAAACCCCATGGGCGTAAGGCCGCACCCCGGGGCCATGATGGGCTGCCTCTCTCCCACCGGCTGGAAAGTCCCTAAAGGAAGGATCCTCCCAGATCCCGAGGACCAATGACAGCACACTTCGCCAGCTAAAGCAATCCCCACCCCAGCCGCGTAAAGGAACTATCAGCCCGGACACCTCTACCTAACAACCTATCCAAACCCCCATCTACTAACCGCACCCTTTTTGGCAATCTTGCCAGACCATCTCTCGCAACAAAGGTATATAAACCACCCCCAGCACGGTCCGGGCGCGGACTTCCTCGACCTGCCTCGTTCGGGTCCAGGAACCCCGCCTGGTAGCGCTTCGCCATTAAAAGCCTGTTAGACACTCTCTTTGGTGTCCTGGTCGTCTTTTACCTAACAAAGGGAACCTTTGCGATGAAGCCAATGTTCTATATCCTGATGTGGTGTTAATTACAAGGGAACCTGTGTTAAAATTCATCAAATTATGTCATTTTAAAGAGTACATTTTATAAAATTTCTCAATAAAGTTGATTAAAAAATAGACATAAAAAAAGTTGTCCAGTTCAAAGTGACTTGTCTGTGATCACCAAAAGCTGGAAACAACCCAAACCCTTGTTAAGTGAATAAACAAACTGTATATCCATACAATGGAACACACCACCACCATGAAGTTGCTCAGTCGTGTCCGACTCTTTGCAACCCCATGGACTGTAGCCTACCAGGCTTCTCCGTCCATGGGATTTTCCAGGCAAGAATACTGTAGTGGGTTACCATTTCCTTCTCCAGGGGATCTTCCCGACCCAGGGATCGAAGCCGGGTCTCCCACTTTGGAGGGAGGCACTTTAACCTCTGAGCCACACAACTTGGCAGTAAAAAGGAAATAAGTTATTACCACAATAACATGGAAAAATTTCAAAATTATGCTGAAAAAAAGTCAGACATAAAAATAGTGTATCCTGTGATTCCATCATTTATATAGAACAGATCCTACTGTATAGCACAAGAAACTATATTCAATATTCTGTGATAAACCATAATGGAAAAGAATATTAAAAGGAATAGAATATATATTCAGTATATATGTATAGCTGATTCACTTTGCTGTACAGCAGAAACTAACACAACATTGTAAGTCAACCATGCTTCAATTAAAAAAGATAGTTTAAATAAAATGGAAATTAAATTTGCTGAATTGCTTCATAAGGAAATAGAAAAATGCCTTGTGTCAGGCCGTTGAAAATGTTCTTTCTTGAACATAACCTCTAGCAGATGGAAAGAGGGCTCTCTAATGTTTCCATTTTCTTTGATGCTATTAATATTCCCTTATAATCTCTGTGTACGTGGTCACAGTTGGCCTCTTGAAGTAGTTCTACTTTACCCTCGATTTCTGAAGTCATTAATGTCGATATAGTAGCAACCACTACCACCTACTTGTGGAGAAGGAAATGGCAACCCACTTCAGTATTCTTGCCTGGGAAATCCCATGGACAGAGGAGCCTGGTGGGCTATAATCATGGGGTCGCAAAGGGTCAGACGTGACTTAGTGACTAAACAACAATCCTATTGGGGGTATATAAGAATAGAGTGGTGAGGGTGAGGAACAGGCTACACAGTGAGCCAAAAAGACAGGTTGTTTGGAATATGTGTTCACTCAGCAGGTTGGTTCTTCTCTGGAAAGCTTGGAAGGAAAAGCCATTCCAAGAGTATTCCACAGAAGGGAGAATGGAGGGGGAATTCACCTGCCAGGCTCTCTTCTCTCTCTTCTGCATTTCATTATTTAAAGCTCCTTACACGGGAGTCAGCTGCTCTACACTTCTGTACATCTCACCCTTCCATGGCAGCTCATGAAGCCAGAGCTTGCGGCCTGACTCGCAGCGCTTCCTCCAACTCCAAGTGGAGGGATGGATGATAGAGAGGGCTTCACGGCAGGGCTGTAAGGGCCATGCAGGCCCAGTTTAACTTGGGCTCCAGTCAGCTTAGGGAGTGCTAGGTTTGCCTGCAAAGGCAAAACTGGGGAGCATGGGCCAGGTGGCAGATGGCACTTTCAGGAAGGAGGAGGAGACCATTCCTGGAATCTGTATTTCACATAACAGGACATAAATGAAATAAATGCTAAATAGTCCTACAAAGTACCTTGTAGCTAAAGGAGTAATTCAGCAGGTGGGTAAGGTTGGGAGAGATGGCTTTACTGAGGAGATGGGGCTTTGAGAATGATTTGCCCATAGAGGCTTCAGGAGAGCTGTTACAGCCAAGAAACAATCTGAAAGACAGAGATACCGTGGCATACATGTGTATGTGCTCAAGAACTGCTGGCACACTGAAGAATGGAGCGGAACATGGCAGAGGCTTTGAAAAGTCAGCTGGGAGTCAGATCACACAAGGTCTTGACAAGGAGTTGGAAATGGATTCTCAAGGCCATAAGCCATTCAAAATTTCCAAGAGTGGGACAACATTTATGAGTTTGTTTTAGGCTATAATTCTGGGGCATCTGTTAGAATTACACTAGAAAGGTGGTTCAAAGAGGATTGTAGGTAGGGCTTTCTCCATAGTAGGAGTGTCTGTAGTTGACTGTATGGGTCCAGATCATGACTTAGGGCACTGAGTGGCCTGCAATTCTGGAATGTGATCCCTAAAAATCAAGCTTACCAGACTGATGTTAAATCCAAAACTCATTTAACTGACAAAGTCTCATTATACTGTGCCGGGAGCCAGCGTGAGGAACTCCACCCGTGGCAAAGGTCATGAGGAAGGAGGCTCAGCATATGCAAAGGAGGGATAGAGCCTCAGGAGAACCCCTGTTCCCGAGCATCTACCCCCAAAACCAGAGTCTGCCTACTTTACTGTTTTATGCTCTTACTTACACCTCTGACTTTATGGGGGGCTGTACCCCACCACCTCTCTCGGAGAAGGAGTCAACTTGCAGCTCCAGTCAATAAAAGTTCCTGGGCGTGACAAGAGTGTTTCAATTTACAAACTCTTCTGAAGGTTCTCTAGCCTGCCTGAACAGGTTCGTCCGGCCACATGTGATTGTTTACAGCCTCCCAACTGTGAGAGGCAAGAGATGGCTTTAAACTTTCTAAACACAGATTTTTTTTGAGAAGTTAGAAATTATTAGTATAGTGGGTTGATTAGAAATTATACTGGTGAAGTGTTTTCATCTGTTGGGCCAATATTTGCTGCTAAGTCTCCATATTCCTTGCCCTTATACACATTAATGAATATAACTAGCATATAAGAGGGCTTCCCTGGTGGCTCAGAGGTTAAAGCATCTGCCTGGGATGTGGGAGACCCGGGTTCGATCCCTGGGTCGGGAAGATCCCCTGGAGAAGGAAATGGCAACCCACTCCAGTACTCTTGCCTGGAGAATCCCATGGAGGGAGGAGCCTGGTATGCTACAGTCCACGGGGTCACAAAGAGTCGGACACGACTGAGTAACTTCACAGCATATAAGAGAAATAAGTATTAACCTTTGATATTAATCATGTTAAACCTTAGGCTAAGTAAATTCCTTTCTTGATTATAACCCCCTGCACCCTCACCCTATAGGAATGCAACTTTATCTGGTACCTTTGGAGGGTGGCGCCTGGTTTAAGAAAAAATCACCCCTGGAAAAAATAAGTTTTCTGGTTGACTGACCATTATCAGAAAGGGCCATAACTGTCAGCAGGCCTCATGGCCAGAAGATGATGTAAAACCCCTAAGACCTTTGTATACATTTATATGAAGCACCTGATTTTGACAAGGGTCAGTTCTGCTGACCCCGCGTGACTCTGTATTCTATCTCTCTGTGTAACAAAAAGTATATAAGCAAACCTGAAAATAAAGAAAATGGATCAGTTTCTGGAAAGACTGATTCCCCCGTGTCGTTCTTTCTTTCCCCTTCTGGCTGAATTCCCATCTGGAGCGTAGATGCTCGCCAAGCCTGCTAAGTTTGCCCTGGCTTCTAAGACCCACGCGAGAGGGAGCCCAAGGCAGGGCACCCTCCGCTATTCAAGCGGGCGCTGGTGGCCTACGTAAGTGGTGCAAACCTCTTGTCTAGAGGTTTTATTGGTATTCCATGTAAACCAAGTTATTCAGCCTCTTTTTCTCCACTAATTTTCCTCCTACACTATTTTTTTCTAATCTCTCTTTATATTTCTAATTAAATAGCTTTTTCCTAGGATGCCGACTCTGTCTCCCCTTCGAATTACCCTGGATCCACCAGGGCTGGACCCCGGCAATACTGGCTAGATTGAACTCATGTCTATATCCCTACTCACCACCCAAACCCCACCAAAACAGATAAACTCCCAAAGATTAAAAACTCACAAGAGAAGGGGAGGAATGATGAATGGTAGATGAGAGGGTACAGTAAAACTTTCAAAGATATTAACTATCAGAATAGAGACAAGCAGGGTTTCCATGGTGGCTCAGTGGTAAAAAATCCACCTGCCAATGCAGGAGTGATCCCTCATCCAGGAAGATCGCACATACCTCGGAACAACTAAGCTTGTGCACCACAACTGTTGGGCCTGTGCTCTTGAGCCCCGCTCTGGAGCCCAGGAGCCCGTGCTCCACAAGAGAAGCCGCCTCAGTGAGAAGCTATGCACTGCAATTGGAGAGTAGCCCCACTCGCTGCAACTAAAGGAAAGCCTGTGTAGCAGCGAGGACCCAGCACAGCCAAAAATAAAAGTTAAAAAATTTTAAGGGCTTAAAAAAAAAATGGAGAAAAATAAAACCTGATTCTGTGCAGCAAGGGGAAGCTAAACAAAAATAACAAGGTGAGCGACCGCCTTATTACAAGTCTACCATACATGAGCAGTTTCCATCAGCTCTGAGTGCTCATCAACAAACAGGAGAAAACCAAAACCAAAAACAGCTGATACAGAGGACAGAAGAAACTTAAAAACTGATAACTTTATAAAGAAAAGATAATGCATTCGTTAAAAAAAAGAATGAAGTGCCAGGGAAAGATAGACATTCAGAAAAGAGCTAGCTATTGGAAATTAAAAACATATAGCAGGAAAAAATAGATCTAAAATATGTAGCAAAAAAACAATAGAAGGGTAGAAATGAAGCTGAGAAAATTTTTGTGATAAAAAAAAGATTAAAAATGGAAAATAGACAAAAATACAATTAAGAGGTACATTTCAGAAAATCAAATAGTCAACTAATAGAAGTTCCCCCAAAAGAAAACAGAGAAGGTAGTGCTCACTTCGGCAGCACATATACTAAAATTGGAATAATATAGAGATTAGCGTGGTCCCTGCACAAGGATGACATGCAAACTGGGGAAGCGTTCCACTTTAAAAAAAGAAAGACGATATAGAGAAGATAAAGTGAAAAAAATTTCCCAGAACTGATGCACATAGCCTGCTAGACTGGAACGCCTCATTTGCATTATGAATTTTAAAAATACCCACAATAGGGACTTCCCTGGTGGTCCAGTGGTTAAGAATCCACCTTTCAATGCCAGGAGACATGGGTTCCATCTCTTATCTGGGAAGATGCCACATGCTGTGGAGCAACTCAGCCTGTGAGGCACAACTAACTGAGCCCTGCTCTAGAGCCTTCAAGCTGAAACTACTGAAGCCCCTGTGCCATAGAGCCTATGATCAGCAACAAGAGAAGCCTGCACACCGCAACACAGTAGCCCCTGCTTGCTGCAACTAGAGAACGCCCTCACGCAGCAGTGAAGACCCAGCACAGCCAAAAAAATTACCCACGGTAAGCCATATCATGATATTTCAAGACACTTGAGATAAAGATCCTAAAGCTTTCAGGAATAAAAATTACAGGTCACAAATACAAGTTCTGGGATCAGAATTGCTACTGTTGTTCAGTTGCCAAATTGGGTCCCACTCTTTGTGACCCCATGGACTGCAGCACAGAAATCAGAATAGCACAGGGTTTTAAACAGCAACAATGAACTATGGAAAAATAATGAATAAATGCATTTTAAACTGCCTACCTACAAATGTATAGTGTATCAACTTATCAATGCAGTGCAAGAATAAAATAAACCCATTTCAGACATGCACAAGCCTCAAAAAGTTTGCATCCCATTAATCCTTGGGAAACCATGAAAGAAAATGCTCCACTGCACAGGGAAGTAAACCATGAAAGCAGCAGCTGTGGATCCAGGACACAGAAGGGGCACAGAGGAAACGACCAGAGCGATGGCAAAGGGAAACCCCAAGGCAAGAGCTGTGCCCCTGGTGTAGAGAACCACCACCGTGTACCTGTCATAGGCTGTGTCCCTACAAAAGCTGTATGTTGATGTCATCCTAACCACCTGGTCTTCAGAATGTGACTGTACTTGGAAGATGGGGTCTTTAAAAAGTTAAATTTAAATGAGTTCATTAGGGTGGGCACAATCCAGTGTGACTGGTTTCCATAAAAGGAAAGGAAATGTGGACATAGATACAGAGGGAAGACCACGTACAGACAAACGACCAGGATGGTCATTTACAAGCCAAGGAGAGAGGCCTCAGAAGAAACCAGCCCTGCCGATACCTTGATCATGGACTTCTGGCCTCCAGAACTGTGAGAAAATAAATATCCAGTGTTTAAGAAGCCTAGTCTCATTTTTTTTTTTTTTAATGCCAGCCCTGGCAAACAGTGTCCAATCTAGACCAAGTCAAGAACAAATCCAATCAACCCAAGGAAAATTTCAAACAAAAAAAAAGAGTCTGATATGTTTTCCCTATCCACATTAGGTCCACAGGAAAAGACACAAAAATGTAGGGGCAAAAGTGGCGTAAGAATAACCATGGCACACCCTGGTTCAGAGGTGAACACTTACCTAGAAAATAACATAACTTAGGATATTAATTTAATCAAAAGCTGGAAAATAACTATACTAAAAATATGCGGGGAACAGAGTGTGTATGTGGAAAAATGATATGAAAGAGCTAAAAAACACTCACCTTCTACAGTAGGAAATCAACAGAAAGTACTAGAAACTGAACAATCACGAAGTGGTCATATAAGCCTAGTATTTAAATAACAGAGGTAAATATTAGATAATAATGCAAAAACACATAGAGTGTTGCCCTTGGGGAGTGAAAATCAGGGGGTAGGGCAGTGTGCTAATGGGAAGACTGCTCTTTTTCATGAAACTCTCAGTAGAACTATTTGATTTTTAAACTACGTACGTGTGTTTTTCTTATATGTGTTTTTTGATGTGATGAAAATAAAAAATGTAAAAGCTTAAACAGACGACACAGCTTTAAAAGAGGAAGTTGCCAGTCCCTTTAGCCAGAGGCCTTTCAGTGGTGCGATGTGAGCAGAAGCCAAAACCACAGTGTGCTGAAGAATAAATGAGACACGAGAGGAGCGTGGGTTTCAACAAGCTGTGTCAACAACTGAGATGAGATGGGGCCAGAGGGGACCGGATCCAAGACGGTTTCCCAGGCGGCACTGCTTCCCTGACGCCTGTGCTGGCAGCGTCCTCCTGGGAAACCGCTGGCCGGGAACTCCGTGGGCCGGTAGGCTCGCTGGAGCCCCATGCCTGTCCCTGGGTGCCCTCTTTCTGCCTCGCCGGTTGTCCTGCTCCCATTTCTCTCCAAGTGAGAGTTCATGATATATGCGAGGAAACAATTCCACAAGAGCAGCCTGTTAGCAAGAAAAACTCTTGTATCTCTGTTAAATCTGGTGGGTAGAAAAAAATTTTTCTGAGCCACCATTTAGATGAAGGGGAGCAGCCTGACTGAGTTCATCAGACACAGACCAGGGAGTAGGTGATCAGAGCGTCTCCTTAGTGTCAGGTTCCACAGGATGTTCATTTATGAAACACAACAGGGCAAGCAAGCATCACCGGCAGTATCATTCTATGACACAACACTCCAAAATCAGAGGCTTAAAAAAGGAAGCCAATTTGCCCAAGTATTCATCAAGCATCTACCAAGGCTTATGATGTCATGACAGTTACACCCTTTCTTGACACCCTTTCTTGAGCAAACAAAGGTTTCTGGCTTCCTCTGCAACTAAAAATAACTACCTCCCAAGTGATCCATCTGTGTGTAAACCAGCTAAAGAGATAACTTAGAAAAAGTCAAGGTCAGGCACCATTCCATGGTGAGAGGCTAGCAGAAAAAGACTGCAGCAGGTCACGTTCGATAGAAAAGCAGTAACTTCAGGAGCCACGCACGTCTCCATGGATATCGCAGGCTTTAAAGCTCACATCTTATCCAGTTCACCAAGCAACCTTTATAGTCTACAAAAGTTTTCCAGTTTTCTGAGTAGCTCTACCCAATTGATAACAGTTACCCTGTCAGGTAAATTACGCAGCATGAAGTATTTAGGTTTTTCAATTGGTCTTTCCTGCTCAACTGACAATCAGTCTCAAAGTTTATCCGTTCCTGTGTTAGATGGCCTGTCTGAAAATTTAGTGAAAGGAAGCTGACAATAAAACAACAGATTGCCAATGAAAGAAATGTCTAATGAAGAAATGTCTAATGATAAAAATACTACAACCAATTACAAATAGTGATTAGGTTCTAAAGAGATTATCTCCTAGGTAGGTTTTAACAAAAATATTGAACAGTTAGGGGGAGAAAAAAGATACCCTAGTGATTTGGTCAATAACAGAATATGACAAAAACATGTTTCTGCGTGCACACACACACACACACACATACAGACACACTAACACAAGTTTAGTCAGAAAAAAATACATAGAAAACGAAGGTAGAATTTTTCATTAATTTACAAGGGATATTCTTTATTACTTTATCAGTTCTAAAATATTATCTTCCTTTAAAAAAAATGTAAGAGTGGAATGACAGATCATTTCCTTCACTGTTGTAAATACTGCAAATTTGTCAGCAGTAGTAAGTATCAATATAATTTTTCCTTAAGCTTGAACATGTAAGGGAGCAATAAAATAGATTATAAACCTCATTTGACCTGATCTTACAAAAAGTCACTTGCTGATTTGAGTCCTGCTCTGTCTCCAGACAGATTTCCAGGGTAGGCGTGTGTCACTTGGTCCATCTATAACAGGCTGAATAGGGTACTCTGTAGTGACTGCCAGGAGAAAACCTTCTGTTTGGGCCTCCTTGACTGGCATTTGGCTTTACATTCCAAGAGTATCTCCTCTGGAAATAGTCCTCTCCAGGGGGACCAGGAGGAGGGACATGGCATCTCTGGTAAATGTTCCAATTCTGTGAAAATTTTCTTAAAATGAAAGTAATAAAACACTATTAGTTTTAATAACTATATATAACAAGCTTTATAAAATTATACATAGACACTCCGGTTCTACTATTTTCAACCTGTGTGATTTTAGCAGATAAAACTGCTTAACCTTTGCATCTCTCAGTGCTTTATAAAACAGAGTATTATTAAAAACCCTCCATCTTCATGACTGTTTTGAAGGTAAATTAAAACAACGTATTTCTATTACCCACCACAACGACTCAGCACATTGTAGGTTCCCAGAAGCCTTTACCACCTTTCCCTATAGAGGTAAATGCCCATACTATTCTAATCAGATATATTCTCTCCAAGTGTGGCAGGGTTGACATCAAACAGAATGAGCTATTTATGTTTGAAAACAGGAACCTGCTTTCACCTTATTAAGTCAATATATGTATAAATTAATTACAAAATGTAGAAATTCTAACCATGGCACATGCAGCAAACTTGGAAAATTAAAATTTAATTGTCTCAAAATTAACACTGGTAAATCTAATATAATCATATGAAAGAAAAGCAGGAGATCTGAGAAAAGTAAACACCCCAAAACCCCTCAACCCCAATTAATCTAATTAAACTGGTTAATATTTTCTTTTGGTCTTTCCCTCTTGCATCTTTTTTTGACTATTGAATCATAACCTATTATTTTCACTTATTATAAGTGAGTTCTCACTTTTAATGACTTTAAAAAATATCACAGTATGGATACATCATTTACTTAGCTATTCTTAACTGTTAGAAATTCAAGTTGCTATCAAATTTTCCACTATTGTAAATAATGGCGGGATTAACATTTCAGAACATATATGACTCTATCCTAAGCACTTAGTTCAGAGTCTGATGCACAGTAGGAATTTAGAGAAATGTGTTGAATGATTAAATGCATACATATTTCTCCATATTTTGAAGTTTTCCTGTAGTTTCAAGGCTAGCAGGTATGAGCATTTTCATGGCTATTAAAGTTATGTTTCAAAAGGGCTATACCTATTTTCAGAGTCCCTGGCAACACAAGCAATAATCTTTGAAATGTTTACATCTTCTAAAAATGTCAACATCTTTTGAAAGTGGAAAGTTTACAATGTGCTAAACTAACTTATGTAATAATCAATAACAATCCCAAGGTATGTATTACAAAAGCTTTATTTATAATATTATTAAAATTTCCATCCAACAGATAAGAGAACAGGAATTTTGAGATCTTACTGAGATTATACAGAGAGTGAACAGCAGAGCTAGGCTGCAAACCCAGGCTCAGCCTGACAATCACCACTCTGGACCACCTTGTCAAAAACTGTTGCCAAATTAATAGGCAAAGAATAATACTGTGCTACTTTAATTGTCCTGAGGTTTTTCCTGTTTCTCAAGTAAAAAATATGCGTGTGATTTATGCTTCAATTCCTCTGGAGATTTCTCTACTGGCATTGTACTATTTTCCGTATAATTTGCGTTTATTATGCTGTGCTAAGTCAATTCGGTAGTGTCTGACTCTTTGCACCTATGGACCACAGCCCCAGGCTCCTCTGTCCATGGGATTCTCCAGGCAAGAATACTGGAGTGGGCTGCTGTGCGCTCCTCCAGGGGATTGTCCCAATCCAGAGATCAAACTCAAGTCTTTTATGTCTCCTGCACTGCAGGCGGATTCTTTACCACTAGTGCCACGTGGGAAGCCCTAATTTTTGTTTACTCTTAAATAAAACAACCTTCCTTATTCTGAAAACTGTACTACTATTAATGGAGCCCAAGAATGCAAGGAGACTTCCCAGATGGCACAGTGCTAAAGAATCCACATGCTAATATGGAAGACGTGTGTTCGATCCCTGGGTCAGGAAGGTCCTCTGGAGGAAGAAATGGGAACCCACTCCAATATTCTTGCCTGGAGAATCCCATGACAGAGGAGCCTGGCGGGCTACAGTCCATGGGGTCACAGAGAGTGGGACGTGACTGAGCGACTAACACACACAGACAAATATGCAAGATCCTTTTTGGCACGCACATCCAATTATTGCCTTAAACTAAGTTTAAGGATCAATGAAAACTTCTAAGACCTTATCCCAACTGCCTCTGAAAAATCACCTATTCTCCATCCTATATTTGATTTTCCAGCCCTAAATGCAAAATATGGAGAAAACAACTCCTCCTTGGTTGACACTGACCAGCAAGAAAATACAAGTTCTTCATATTATCATACTGTGTTTGCACCAATTTATAATATTAGCTTCTATTTCAATTCTAGACAAAGGGAAAGCAGAGATACCTTTCTGACTGCTGTAAATCTTGAGTCCAGGTATGGAAATGCCGAGGTTCTGGGTAACCTTGGGTCTGATGTACGTTATAGTTAGGTCTTCGGTTAACAGACTTAGCAGCTGTGAAAACTGGCTCCATTATATGCGTTGAATCTTCAAAACCTCTTGTTCTAGATACACTGGAATCCCAATTCCTCAAACAGAATGTTTCCACAAAATATTATTGGTGTCCAAATTTGTTATCAGTTCAGTGACTATATTTTGGCCCATGAAAAAAACAATCCCACCTGACCCCCACACTCCTATTTGTTTAGGTTTCCTACAGCAAGTTAATGAGCTACAAGAAGAATGGATATGTGCAATTTACATGATACAAAAATAGATCTTTCTAACCACAAATATCAGGTATAAAATGCAACTTACTTTCTGATGGGACCGTTCCGAAGGTCTTCAATGTAGTTTTGCCTTTCTAAGCAATGTCCACGGCATCTATTGAATACTGAGGAGAAGATGAACTGTTAGAAATAAGTGTACAAAAAGCAAATCTTTCCCAGAGAAAGCAGATCAAAGAGGAAGTCCACTCACTGATTATTCAGGTTGTCATAGCTCATTATTTCCAGATATATCCCTTTATAAACTTTTGCTAAAAGGTTATCTTATGTCAGAACAAATGAATCACAAACTTTTCTCTTTTACCAAAATTTGAGAAATTCACCTACATTTCTACTTTCAAATTTTTAAAAACAGGGAAAACAGTGACAGCTCTCATACTTACATTCAATTGCATCATCTGGCCTCATGCCTTCTACATCAATCAAATACCTAACAGACAACAAAATTGAAGTCATTTGTAAATAAAAAGGGGAAAAAAAAATCATTTTTGCAAAAAAAATAAAGGTCCAATTTCACTTATAAATATAGATATAAAAATCCTAAGAAAATATCAGCACATCTAATCAGTAATTATTAAAGAACAATATACGAAAAGGCTTTATTCCAAGGATGCAATGATGACCTAGCTTTAGAAAATCTATTAATTATTTACTTACATTAATACAGCAATTAATAAATGAAAGAGAATAAAATACAGGATCAAATTGGCAAATATTAAAAAGGTATCTAAGATACAACAGTCAGTTTTGATCAGAATGCTTTGCACACTAAAAACAGGAGACTTAACATGACAGAGTATTCATCAGGAACCAACAAGTAACAGACAAATTAGGAAAAATATTAACATCATATCTTAAAAAAACACTATTAACCAACTGAAGGAACCAGAAATTTATGAATCACCATCACTGACAGTTATTTCTTCACCTTCATTCTCAACTCACCACCAAGGCCTAAACAATGATATTGCCTAAATATCTCTAGAATATGTTCACATCTTTCCACCAAAATGACCACCAAATCCTGGTCCAAGCCACCATCATGCCCAGTTTCTACTAACGTCTCCTAATTTGTTTCCTTGCTTTTTATCCCTGCAGTGTATTCTCCACTCAGTAGCCAAATGAGAGGCTGAAAAATACAAACTTAATTACACTCACCTTCAACAAAAACAGTTCAATGATTTTCTAATACTCTCAACGTCTAAAACCTTAAACACAAACCTGCCTGACTGAGCTCCTACCCACACTTCCAGCTCCATTTTAATGACACGCTCCCCCCACACCCCTGCCTTCCTGGCCAGTTCCTCCAACAGAGCACATGCTTTCCTCTTACAGGTCTTTCTTACTTCTTATTCATAGAAATCTCTCCCCAATGTCTCTATCTGGTTAATACCTACTTCTCCATCAGATAGCAGCTCAAACATCCCTAAAGAAACTTTCTCAAAGGAGAAATATTGTATGAAGGTTGGAACTTTTATGGGCTGGAGATGGGCTGGAAGTTGAGTCCATTGCCAACAGCCAATGATTTAATCAATCATGCCTATGTAATAATAACCTCAATAAAAGCCCAAAAGGCGGGGGGTGAGGTGGGGGAATGGGGAAAGAAACTTCTAATCTCCATGATGAGGTCAAATCCTCCGTAAAATATGTTCCTGTGGTACCATGTCCCTTTCCTTGGCATTTGTCAGAGTTGTAACTGTATGTGCAGAGTGTAATTCCTGAATCTCTATTCCCTCTCTGGACTGTCAGAATTCACAAAGGGTAGGTAAAGTCTCTTTGCTCACACAATTTCCCAAGGCTTTTTGCTAGTACCCAATACAGTGCTTAAAAACAACAGATGCTCAATATGCTAAATATTTTCTGAATGAACAAACAAAAATTGGTACAGTCACAAAAAGCATAAGGGCATAAACTCTTTAATTCAGAAGTCCCATTCTGAGTGAAGTTATCTGAGACAAAGCATATATAGTCAAAGATATTCACAAAGGAATGTTCATTACTTCAGTGTTTTATAATATCAAAAACTTCTGACTTTCTCTTCATCAGTAAGCAAAGGAACAATGCAGTCTTTAAAAAAGAACAAAGTCTCCAAATATTTTCATAGGAAGATGTCTACCATATATTAAATTATAAACCAGAACATCTAAATATTATACCATGAAATCACATGTAGAGTCAGTCCTCTGTATCCATGGGTTTCATTCCTATGGATATGGAGGGCTGACTATCCTACACCAGTTTACACAGGGGACCTGAGCATCTGAGGATTTTGGTATCCATGGGATAGCCTGAAACCCATCCCCTGCAGATATCAAGGGATGATTATACGTGCTTCTATTTGTGCTTTTTAAGTAAAAAAAAAAAATGTGCTAAATTATTACTGGTGGTACATCTCTTAAGTCGAGGGCAAGACTGCTTCTACTTCACACATTTAACTGACTTCATTTTCTGCATTCAGCTTACATTACTATTGTAAACAAAAAATTTAAACATGGTCTGCCTCTTGGGGTTGGCAACTCACCTGCAAATGAGGTAGCCAGTCCTGTTTAAACCATGGGTACAGTGGACACCAATAAGTCTATCTATAAAACAGAGAACATGGAATTAAATAAATGAAGTAGCTGCCTAAAGACAGGTTGTACAATTTTCTGAAGAGCAGCATTTATTGGTTACTACAATACCACCACTATCCTAAAATGGAAAAACTCTGAAGAAAAATATGTTTTAGCAGGAACATACTATAAAGAATTAATATAGTCAAAATTCATTGCCTCTGGGAAATTTTGCATAGCCTCCAATCATATGCAATAGTATGGACTGGAGCATGCCCATCATGAACTGATTTGACTATAGAAAAAGAGAGTGGGGAAAAAACAAAACAAAACAGACTAGCAAAAGAATGAAATCTGTTTTTGGGTGAAACAAACAGAAAGCCTTCACTATTAATGCTCAATAGTATTTACGAAAAGAACAAACGGTTTCTTGGGTTCCCAAAGTGCTTTTGTTCCTACTCTCATTTGCTGCTCCACACACACCATGGGTCTATATGCCTGTGGCGTTCTCAGGAACATAGCACTGTTCTTATATCACAATGAAAAAGTAAGGCTTGAGATGTTAAGCCCAAGCTGCACCGCAGGCAAACAGAACAAAGACTAGAACTGAGTGTCAGATTTTTCCAACCATGCCACAGTATCTCTTAGTTTAGCACTTAAGAAAAAAAAAAAAAATATATATATATATATATATGAGAAAGTAAATAGAAAACAACACGTTTGATCTCTGCGAAAGGCATGTTTGTGACTAGGCGGTGTGTGGCATTTGTCATCTCTGGCCTGGATTACTACTGCCCAACTTCTAACCCCTTCTATTTCAACTGACCTGCCACATGGAAGATGTTATCTTCTAAAATATAAACCTGGCTGCATTGCTGTTAATTAAAAGTCTTCATTTAGCACAGAATAAAGCCCAAATTTTTAGCAAAGAATTTAGAACTCTTTATAAACAAGTATCAATCTGTCTCTCCAACTGAATTATAAATTCAAACTATCAATCTGTTTCTCCAACTGAATTATAAGTTCAAACTTTGACCTATGTCATCCACCTCCCTCCTGTCCCCTGCCAGCCTCTCTGATCCCATTTTCTACTTCTCTGACTTCACTCACTCGGCCCTGTTCAGCCACACTGGCCTTACTATTCCTTAAACCTGCCAAGCAGAGCTGTGCCTCAAGGAATTTGTACCTACTAGTCCCTCTGCTTTAGAACACTCCCTCCCACCCCTTCCCCACTCCCTGAGATATCCCATGGCTTGTTTCTTGCTTCCTTTAAGGCTCTGATCAACTGACATCTTAATAGGGAGGGTTTCCCTGGTCACCTTCCACACTCCCTCACTTCTTTATCTTATTTTCTTATTTTCCAGAGCACTTACCACCCACTGCCTGACACTCCATATGTTTCTTATTGCTCTCTCCCCCAACTAGAATGTGAAGTGCATAAGGGCAAGAACTCTTCTGTTGCTACTTGCTAGAACAGTGCCTTCAACTCAGATGGTTATATAGTATTTTTATTGAAAATGAACGTATGAATTCTCTGTCCTTTCATACTACCACTAGTCACACCAGAGGCTGCCCCCCACTGCACAAGCTCAAGTCTGGTGCCTTTTCTACCTGTTCCCATTACCTGGTCTGTCCTTTCCTCATTCTGGCAAGATCCTCTTCCCCCAAGCCCAGCTTAGATGCTGTCTCCTCAGTTTCTGCTGTGGCACCTGATTTTTTTTATTTTCGTTTATTTGTTTTTGGTCTCACCAGGCACCATGTGGGATCTTAGTTTCTGGATCAGGGATCAAACCTGCGACCCCTGCACGGGAAGCATGGAGTCTTAACCACTGAGGGCTGGGGAAGTCCCTGCACGGTTCTTTTATTATAATTAACCCACTGTCTCATAGTTACTACATGCTTATCTTCCTAGATAGCCGTAAGTCTCTACTAGTCTGCTAGACTAGACTGTAAAGACTGCTAGTCACCTCTGTTTCCCCATCCTCTAACAACAAACCGAACAGGCTCTCAGTGTTTACTCAATCAATTTACTTTCTGAGTCTCTACCAATTTGAGGGAGTGGAGAGTGTAGCCTCTCCCTCTTTATCAGTGAGCCTGGCATCTGTGGGAGGGATTTATAGCAGAGCAAACCACAAGGGTTCATAAGCAAGATCCAGATGTCAGAGAGCATGGAGAAGTTAGCCCGTTGCTGGCAGAGACCCACAGAGGGGTCGCATGCTGTCGTGTAGGTCAACGGCATCCCAAAGACAAGAGATTACTCAGTCTTAAAACATGGCAAACACCATGTTCCCTTTGATACCTTTCAATCAATAAACAGGACAAAAGAACATTTTTATTATATATTTCCCATTCAAAGTCTTTAAAAAGAGGTAAGTAAGCTAGTTCAGTTTGTACTTCTCACAACAATCACCTTCCAAAGTAAATTGACCTGCCACCAAAAAAAACCCAAAACTAAATTGCTTGAGACCATAAAAAGGAAAAACGCCTCTGTTAGCACTACCTTAATGCTAACAAACAAACAGGCCTAATGTCAGAACTATTAAAAATATTAAAATTCTCCAACCCCACTTGAAATGCATACCAAAATTCAGGTAAAGAGAAAAAAACAAACAAAAAACAACAACAAAACACTCACCATTATCTTGATTTTCTTTCAAAAACCCATTAACAGCATTTTTGAATTTTAAAATAGTGTCATCATCAGGAACCTGATGCCCGACCGTATAAATTTTTAAATAAGGAATATTTTCTGGTAATTCCTAGAAGGCAAAACCATGGAATGGATATTATTTCATTTGTAGGGAAAGAACAAAAGATTAATTAGAGAAAGCAAAATATAAACAAAGACATTACATTAATCTAAGTATGTCACTCACTCTGATAAGGGACTTTTTTTCCCAAAGCTGTTTTAACCAGAAGTATCACATGATTCTCGTTAAACTACAGAAAGGACAGCTACTAGGGATGCAAAAGCAAATCAATATGAATGAAGGCACATATAACTCAAAGTGATAAATAGTTCTACCTAGTATCTTACATTTCAAGAGCATAAAGCAGCTGTGATTGATTGACGTAGAATAGTACAGTAGAGTCAAAAGAACTTGGAAGTGGAAAATAGAGCAAATGTCATGCACTGTTGAGAACTGGTATTCTTGGGGTGGGAGAAAGTAGATTATCAATAAAAGACAGAATAGGCTAAGTGAAAATTCGGTAGTTCGGAACTTATATGGAAAGTAGCAGTATGAACCTACGATATGCGTGCGAGCGTGCTAAGTCGCTTCAGTCGTGTCTGACTCTTTGTGACCCCATGGACTGTACCTGCCGGGCTCCTGTCTGTGGGATTCTCCGAGCAAGAATACTGGAGTGGGCTGCCACGCCCTCCTCCACCAGATCTTCCTGACCCAGGGATTGAACCCTCATCTCTTATGTCTCCTGCATCAGCAGGGGGGTTCTTTACCACTACCACCACCTGGAAAGCCTTGAACCCGTGATATATTTTGTATTAAAAACAAACAAACACATTTACTATCTCGAACCACTGAAAAAGCCTAGGAACAACTGATGTCATGTCAAAAGGATGCAAGAGTCACTGAGAGGCTCCACTGGCCAAAGACAGGCCCTCAGTTAGAACAACTGTAGCGGAGTCCACCGTTCTTGTTTAGTTACTAAGTCGTGTCCGACTCTTTGTGACCCCATGGATTGTAGCTGCCAGGCTCCTCTGTCCTTGGGATTTCCCGGGCAAGAATACTAGAGTGGGTTGCCATTTCCTTCTTCAGGGGATGTTCCCAACCCAGGGATTTAACCTGAGTCTCCTTCATTGGCAGGTGGATTCTTTACCGCTAAGCCACCAGGAAAGCCCAACGCAGTCCATAGTGATACAAATAAATAAAGCTGGTCACCACTGGAGGATACTTGTGAATCAACTCATTATTTTGAACACTTTTAAGTAAAAGGAGAAAATCATGCCTCTATAGCTGGGCAACCAAATAGCTTATGCAGGGAATCTTCTCCTGATAGAAATACACCCAGTTAATAAATAAAAAAGGAACTATAGAATTAACCATTTTTTGAAGCTCCAACTGAGTTAATGGATGTAGGAATCAATCATCAGTGACTGTTAATATCATAGAAAGAGACAACCATATGTCTCCATGGAAGACCTATATCCATCATCACTTATGATGATCAACACCTGTTCATTCTGACCTATGAAACTGCTTTACCAAAAGAAAACATTCAAGCTTCATTCAGATCAAGCCTCTAGGTCCAACTACCAATTTACAGGAAATAAAAGGACTGAAGAATATGTTTAACAACACATTAACAAATGAGATCATCAAAATCTAGATGGGACAATTAAACCAGTTTCTTTAAGAAATAAAATTCAAGGAGAAAAAAAAAGTGAGAGAGACATGGAAGAAGAACCTACAAAAAAATAAAGATAAAATTAGAGACCTAACAATAAGACCACACCAAGTAACATGTGGGCCATATTTGAATCCAATTCAGAATTCTTAAAAACAGCTTTTTATGACATTTAGGAGACAACTGCAAATTTCAGCACTGACTGGATATTTGATAATATTAAAGAATGATACTAAGGAATAAAAGTCCTAAATATATATATATAACAACAAAAGTTGTTTTATATATATATATATATATAACAACAAAAGTCCTTTAGATATATATATAACAACAAAAGTCCTTTAAATATATATATAACAACAAATATTTATGTGTAATTAAATGTTATCTAGGATCTGCTACACAATGAAATAGAGTGAAACTGGCAGAGGTATAAATGAAGCATGATAGACATCAGTTGATAAATATTATAGCGAGATGATTTCACGGACTTCTCAACATACAAAGAACACTCAGCATTTTGTATACTTCTGCATATGTTTAAATTTGCAGTAATTGTTTATGACACTGCAGGAAACAGCTTGACAGTTTCTCAAAGGTTAAACACAGAACTAACATATAATCCAACAACTCTGCTCCGACCTACACTGCACATCCAAAAGAACGGAGAACTACAACAAATATATGTACACCAATGTTCACAGCAGCACGGTCCACAATAGCTCCAATGTGGAAACAAGCCAAGTGTCAATCAACAGAAGAGTAACAAAATATGGTATATACACACAATAGGATTTATGAAGTCTTAAAAAGGAATAGCATTTTGTCACATGCTATAACAATGATAAACCTTGAAAATATGCTTTGTCAAACAGGCCAGATGTAGGACAGATCTTGATGCCACTTACACGAGGTACGGCGAAGAGGCAAATTCATAGACAGAAAGTAGAATAGAGGTTACTAAGGGCTGGTGGGAGGGAAAATGGGGTTGGTAGTGTTTAACGATTACAGTTTCCATTGAAGATGATGAAAACATTTTGAGTATAGACACTGGTGATGGTTACATAACATTGTGACTGTATTTAATGCCACTGAATTATATACTTATACATGGTTAAAATAAATATTATTTATGTATATTTTACCACAATAAAAAAAGAGGAACAACTAAGTTCAAATTTCAACTCTTCCTTTTCTGAATCTGTTTCATTTCTGCAAAACTAGTAAGTGTACGGAGAAGGCAATGGCAACCCACTCCAGTACTCTTGCCTGGAAAATCCCATGGACGGAGGAGCCTGGTAGGCTGCAGTCCATGGGGTCGCGAAGAGTCGGACACGACTGAGCGACTTCACTTTGACTTTTCACTTTCATGCACTGGAGAAGGAAATGGCAACCTACTCCAGTATTCTTGCCTGGAGAATCCCAGGGATGGAGGAGCCTAGTGGGCTGCCGTCTATGGGGTCGCACAGAGTCGGACACGACTGAAGCGACTTAGCAGCAGCAGCAGCAGTAAGTGTAACTGTCTATCCTCTGAGCTAAGTGAAGAGGAAGCGCAGCAGAAGGTATTAGTACTACCACCACTTCAACAGCAAAGGATTGTTGTGAAGATTAATTAAGACAATGGATATGAAAGAACTTTTTAAATGGCAAAATGCTATACAAGTATTAACAAACATTAGGTGTTACTGTTTCCCAAGGCCATGGAACAGATCAGAAGAAGAATAATTCTTTTGCACTGATGTGTCCTATGAGGGCCAATAGAATATACAGGTTTCTGTATTATATCAAAAGATATTAAGAAAAGAAAGCATAAAACTTAAGAGAACAATTGCCTTTTACTGTGATGCTTAAACATGTTTAAGCGACTGCTTAAACAAATAAAGACATAATGGATATACGTTCTTTCCTTTCAGGCTTATTATTCTTACTAACAGTTTACTTCATTTTCAAACTATACAACAGGGAAGCTTATAGAATTCTTAAGCAGATCCAGAGCCTATTGCCAAATGGTATAATTCAACTCATGTCTTCAATCTCATTTTCTTAATCTCATTGCAGAGAGAAATCAGAAATGTGTACTTAAAGAAACCACCAACTTTCCTTTTTGAACTATTACTCATGAAAGAAGGCCAGGATTCACCTTAGTATAAGATGATAAATATCGAATTACTAAAAATTATTACAGTTCCAGAAAGAAGGTCCATTTAAACTGCAAGTTCCATTTACCTCTGGCTTATAATAGCGGCGAGTATATGTTAAGTCAATAATCAGTCCAAGTTCTTCATTCTGTTCTTGGATTTTGTTAAAAAGATCCAAGGGGGAAAAACATTCTTCTGGGGCAAGATGCTTTTCAAAACTCTGTCAGAGAGAATGAAATTTTAAAAAAACATGTGCTTAAAATCCACTCTTATATTATTCATTTACTCAAGCCCTGTGATGCTAACATGAGATTCAAAGCAAAGTTTCCTCCTCTGGAATTTACAAGCTATAGTACAATCCTTTCTTCCAGAGAGATTAGAGGGAAGCATTTCTATATATTTATTTCTGTTTTGTTTCTTTCATGCTGGTCTCCTAACCAGACTGTAAACTCCCAGAAGGCAGGGACCACATCAGTTTTGCCTACCACTGTACTGCCAACTCCAAGCAGAGTGCCTATAAATAGACACTTATAAATAAATACTTTTTCAATACAGATATGAAGGATGGCTTTCATTGCTAAATATTCTTATATGCACTTGGCTTATTTACCTATTCTTTCCCATTGATCTGTTTGGTTATTCAAGTCCCAGCAACACATTTTCTTTGAAATATATTACTAGCCTAGTTTTACAGCAGTTTTAGATTCAGAGCAAAACTGAGCAGAAAGTACAGAGTTCCCATTCATACCTTCTGTCCTTCATCCCATACAGCCTTCTCCATGATCAACGTTCCATACTAGTGTGCTTCATTTCTTAGAATTCATGAACCAACACTGACACATCGTTACCAAAGTCCACAGTTTTTTGCATTCATGGTGCAAGTAACTATTTTTTTTTTAATTTCTGGTACTGCTGCTGCTGCTAACAGTCATGCCCAAATATATACATACTAAGATATATATCGCTGTTGTTGTTGTTGAGTTGGTTAAGTCATGTCTGACTCTTTTGCAACCCAATGGACTGTAGCCTGCCAGGCTCCTCTGCCCATGGGATTTCCAAGGTAAGAATACTGGAGTGGGTTGCCAGTTCTTTCTCCAGGGGATCTTTCCAACCCAGGGATCAAACTTGTGTCTCTTGCTTGGCAGGCAGATTCTTTACCACTGAGCCCCCAAGGAAGTCAAGGTACATATTACTTTATTATAGATTAATTTATTTACTCTTTACTTATAGTTAAAGCATTACATTGATTTTTCCCTATGAAATTAGGTTGTATTTATCTATGAATTCATTTCAGGATAGTAAAGGGGGTAGTAAAAAATATAAAAAGGAAAAAAAAAAGTATAAAAAAGGAAAATGGAGTGCAACAGGGTTGAGAACTAGGGTTCTATCTGGTGAATACAGATTTTGAAAAAATACTATATCAGCTTTTGCGTACCTTTTTCAAAGGAACTTTGAAAGCAATGAAACGAGTCCCAGGCATCCTCTGTCCAACTGGGAGGTAGTCTTTCCACCTATTAATATATTTTTTGTTAGGCAAATTTTATGTTAGTCTGTCTCCCAGCATAGGATGAATGCACCTTCAAAATGGAAATGAAAGTCCTCTACAGTAGATTCCTCTTCTTTCAGCTTTGCATTTTATTCAAATCCACCTAGTAATAACCTTTACTTCCCTAGTTCCAGTTTTTCGATCGTGAACACAGATAAAAGGTAACAAAACAGTGCAAAGGTCTTAACAAAGTATATCTAAAATCAGAGATGGCCAGAACTTCTGACTCCCTAATAAAAACGGCCTGGTGTTGAGTATTAAGGTATCATTAATACAAGCAGGTTGACTGAAATAGTTTAAACACAATACTTTCACTTCCCAGTTTATTCTTAGTCCTCATTTAACTGATGCCATCAAATTCAGTTCAGTTCAGTCGCTCAGTCGTGTCTGACTCTTTGCAACCCCATGAATCGCAGCATGCCAGGCCTCCCTGTCCATCACCAACTCCCGGAGTTCACTCAGACTCAGGGAACTTCAAATCCGTATTTTAAAAGAAAACTTGATATTAAAGGGATTGTGAAGGTCACAAAATGCTAGGAATCACAGTGAAAAGTAATAGCTGAACTGATTTCTGTAGGATGAGTTGGAACTAAGGTTAACTCAGTGTATCTGAAGCACAGAAAGTGAGCGCAAAAGTTCAGTATTAGGATGAAGAAGACGTGACAGATTCAAAAGAAATTCAGGAGATAAAATGGAGTTGATTTAATAGGATATGCAGCGGCAGAAACGAAAGTCTCAGGGAATAAATGGGTTTACTGTACATGTGAGTCAAGTCTCAAAATTAATTTGAACGTATAGAGGTAGATGTCTCAAATGACACTGGTTCTGAAGCAAGACTGTGCCCTTTACGATTCCCGAGACAACACAAACAACGCGCAGCTCTTTCTTGGGAAAATTCGGCGGTACTGGTACCCACCCCCCAGCCCCCGCACTGAAACTCAGTTCCTATTACATTTTCTGTGCCAAAAACAACACAGCTTCAGGAACTGGAAGTGAAAACTGAAAGTGCTAGTCGCTTAGTTGTGTCCGACTCTGCGACTATTCTCCACGCAAAAATACAGGAGTGGGTTGTCATCCCCTTCTCCAAGGGTATCTTCTCAGAGATCGAACTCGGGACTCCTGCATTGCAGGCGGATTCTTTAACCTTGGTGACTACCAGGGAAGACCTGAGGAATTGAAGGGGAGTCTATTTTGGTAATTACGCTGTGTTCCCAACACCGACAGTCTCACCTTATAAAAGCAGTCCTTTGGAGTTTTACCTGAAAAGCAATGACCAGAGCCTCGCTTTTGAAACAATGGGGAGAAATGAGAACATCACACACCGTCCCTTTCTGCTACTCTGAACGCAGCCGTGAGAGGGTCAATGCCGACTAGCACAAGGCGGACGATCCAAGCCGGCCGGGGTATACACGACAGGCGGAGAGCACAAGAGATGAAGACCAGGCCCAGGGGCTCCGAGCTGAAAGGGCAACTCCCAAGGACCAAGGCGTGTATTACCTTTCGGGGATGTGGTTTCCGCCCTTCTTCTTGGCTGACGAATGTCCAGAAAAGACGCGATCCTGGTCCCAGTGACCACCGGCATGATGCCACTGGCTCATGTGACCCCCAAGATGCCGCGCACGCAACGCCAAGAGTGCAAAAGCTGCCAGCCCAGAGACCCGGGCGCCGGCACGACCCCAAACCGGAAACGCCTAAGAAGCAACCCACGCAGCGCCAGGATTTCCTTCTATTGCGCATGCGCCAGCGCCAGCCGCGATGACGTCATCACGACGGCTGACTGAGAGGCTTGGTCCGTAAACAGGACTCTGGCTGGAATGGCCTCGTTACCCAGAGGCGGGTCGCACAGGTCCATGATTTCGTGTGTGCACCCTTCAGAATTGCAATAGTGCGGGACATGGAGAGTTTCCCCACTCTCCCAGTGCTTTGTGTGGCGCTTTCAGCTATTTTCCAAGTGCTTACATTCACACTTGTGTATACGTATTTGTGCCTAATAGCTCAGATAAGCCCATGATACCACTTTAATGGCAGATAGCGAAAAGGAACCACAGAGCCTCTTGATGAGGGTGAAAGAGTGAAACAGCTTGCTCAACAGTCCCATCCCTTCATGGCAAATAGAAGGGAAAGGTGAAAGCAGTGACAGATTTCTTCTTGGGCTCTAAAATCACTGCACACGGTGACTGCAGCCATGAAATTAGAAAAGGATTGCTTCTTGGCAAGAAAGCTATGACAAACCTAGACAGTGTAATAAAAAACAAAGGCAACGCCTTGCTGACAAAGGCCCATATAGTCAAGGCTATGGTCTTTCCAGTAGTCATGTGTGGATGTGAGTGCTGGACCTTGAAGGAGGCAGAGCACCAAAGAATTGATGTTTTCGAGCTGTGGTGCTGGAGAAGATTCTTGAGAGTCCCTTGGACAGCTAGGCGATCAAACCAGTCAATCTTAAAGAAAATCAACCCTGACTACTCATTGGAAGGACTGATGCTGAAACTGAAGCTTCAATACTTTGGGCACCTGATGCTAACAGCCAATTCATCGGAAAAGACCCTGATGCTGGGAAAGATTGAATGTAGTATACGGGAATGGAAGATAAAGGACGCCAGGATATTTGGAGCACCAGACATCTAAGTGTTTGACACTAACAAAATATAACAGTATCTGGTAAAGCCATGCAAGGGTTTGAGGGATTTCAGTATTTAAAATCCAAATGTGACAATAGGGCGAATTAAGAAGAGCCTTGGCAGGTAGATGAACTGGATATGTTATACCAAGACATCTCAGTTAACCTAATGGGTTCAAAAATGTAGGAAGTGAGTCTATGGGACAAGACAATACCCTAACTATAAAAATAAAGCTTTGTAGTATAGTCTGACGTCAGGAAGGGTGATTCCTCTAGCTCCATTCTGGTTAAGATTTCTTTGATTATTCAGGATCTTTTGTGTTGCCACACAAACTGTGAAATTTTTTGTTCTAGTTTTGTGAAAAATGCCATTGGTAATTTGATAAGGATTGCATTGAATCTGTAGATTGCTTTGGGTAGTAGTTATTTTCACAATATTGATTCTTCCAGTTCAGGAAAATAATAGATCTCTCCATCTGTTTATGTCATCTTTGATTTCTTTCATCAGAGTCTTATAGTTATCTGTATGCAACACTTTTGTCTCCTTAGGTAGGTTTATTCCTAGATATTTTATTATTTTTGTTGTAATGGTCAATGAGATTGACATCTTAATTTCTCTTTCTGATTTTTCAATGTTAGTGTATAGGAATGGAAGTAATATCTGTGTATTGATTTGTGTCCTGCAACTTTACAAAATTCACTGACTAGCTCTAGTTCTGATAGTATCTTTAGGACTTTCTATGTATAGTGTCATGTCATCTGCAAACAGTAAGAGTTTTAATTCTTTCCAATATGGGTTCCTTTTATTTTTTAATCTTCTCTGATGCCATGGCTAGGACTTCCAAAAGTATGCTGAATAATAGTGGTAAAAGCTACAGTCTTCAAGACAGTATGGTGAAAGTGAAAGTGAACTTGCTTAGTCGTGTCCGATTCTTTGCAGCCCCATGAACTGTAACTTACCAGGCTCCTCCATCCATGCAATTTTCCAGGCAAAAAGACTGGAGTGGGTTGCCATTTCCTTCTCCAAGACAGTATGGTACTGGCACAAAAACAGAAATATAGACCAATGGAAAAAGAAAGCCCAGAGGTAAACCCACACACCTATGGGCACCTTATCTTTGACAAAGGAGGCACGAATATACGATGGAAAAAAAGATAGTCTCTTCAATAAGTGCTGCTGGGATAACTGGACAGCTACACGTAAAAAAGTGAAATTAGAACACTTTCTAACACCATACGCAAAGATAACTCAAAATGGATTAAACACCTAAATGTAAGACCAGAAACTATAAAACCCTGAGAGGAAAACATAAGTAGAATACTTTTTGACATAAATCACAGCAAGATCCTCTATGACCCACCTCCTAGAGTAATGGAAACAAAAACACAAATAAATGGGACTTAATTAAACTTAAAAGTTTTTGCATAGTAAAGGAAACCATAAGCAAGATTAAAATACAAACCTCAGAATGGGAAAAAATAATTGCAAATGAAACAACTGACAAAGGATTAATCTCCAAAATATACAAGCAGCTCAGGCAGTTCAATATCCGAAAAACAAATAGCCCAATAAAAAATGGGCAGAAGATCTAAACATGCATGTCTCTAAAGCAGACAAACATCACTAATAAACATGTGAAAAATGCTCAACATTGCTCATTATTAGATAAGTGCAAATCAAAACTAAAATGAAGTATCACCTTATTACTGTCAGAATTGACATCACCAAAAAATCTACAAAGAATAAATGCTGGAGAGGATGTTGAGAAAAAGGAACACTCTTGCATCACTGGTGGGAATGTAAGTTGATATAGCCACTGTGGAGAACAGTAAGGAGATTTTTTTAAAAAACAGAAATAAAACCATTATATGACCCAGAAATCCCACTACTGGGCATATACCTTGTTGCTTCAGTCGTGTCCGACTCTGTGCGACCCCACAGGTGGCAGCAGCCCATGAGGCTCCCCCATCCCTGGGATTCTCCAGGCAATAACACTGGAGTGGGTTGCCATTTCCCTCTCCGCATATACCTTGAGCAAACCACAATTCTAAAAGACACATGTACCCCAATGTTCTTAGCAGTACTATTTACAATAGCCAGGACATGGAAGCAACCTAGATGTTCATCAACAGATGAATGGATAAAGAAATTGTGGTACATCTATACAATGGAATATTACTCAACCCTAAAAAAGAATGAATTTGTCAGTTCTCATGAGGTGCATGAACCTAGTGCCTCTTACACAAGTGAAGTAAGTCAGAAGGAGAAAAACAACTGTCGTGTATTAACATATACATATGGAATCTAGAAAAATAGTACTGATGAACATCTTTGTAGGGTATTAATACAGGCTCAGATGTACAGAACAGACTTGTGGACACAGTGGGTGAAGGAGAGGGTGGGGTGAATTAAGAGCAGAGCATTGAAACATGTGCATTACCAAAGGTGAAATAGATAGCCAGTGGGATTTGCTGTATGATGCAGGGAGCTTGACCCCATGCTGTGTGACAACCTAGAGGGGTGACATGGGATGGAAGGTGGAAGGGAGGTTCAAGAGGGAGGGGACATATGTATAGCTATGGCTGATCCATGTTGATGTATGGCAGAAACCAATACAATATTGTAAGGCAATTATATTCCAATTAAAAAAAAAAAAAAA
>SJYT01080220.1:155763-314267 GCA_006410635.1 Cephalophus harveyi | reverse complement strand
TGGGAGGGATTGGGGGCAGGAGGAGAAGGGGACGACCGAGAATGAGATGGCTGGATGGCATCACGGACTTGATGGACGTGAGTCTGAGTGAACTCCAGGAGATGGTGATGAACAGGGAGGCCTGGCGTGCTGTGATTCATGGGGTCGCAAGGAGTCGGACATGACTGAGCGACTGAACTGAACTGAGGGAAACCAAATAAGTTACTTAGGTTTGGTGGAATCAGGAAAAGCCCAACTCATAGTTTCCCTAAGTAGAATTGAATATTGGAACTGAACATTTTAATATGCAAACATTTTATTGCTACCAAAATTGGTCTTACTGCATTTCCCTCTATCTCACACCATCCACCCAAACGTGCAGTAGTCATGAGTCCCTTGATATCCATGGGATATCCATAGAGAAAGAGAGACTTGTTTAGCTTGCAGGTATTTAGTATATATTGTTAGCCTCACATCACATACTAGAATCATGGAAATAGGCCATCTGAAGTATGAAGCTTAGGGGGAAAAACCTTGATATACACTTAAAAGCCTAAGCCACATCTGTACACCACACCGTTCACAATTTCTTGTCAGTTAAGTATCATCCCCCATATATTTCATAACAGGGAAAACAAGCGTATAAATGAAATATGTGTCTTCAGAGATCCCATCTATGAGAAACTTTCTTGGTATTAGCAAAGTCCCCAGATAGATTGGTCTTTGCACCCCTAAAGCTTACTACCAAGAAAAATGAATAGAACCATAGATTTCCCTCTTCAAATCAGCTTATCCCACATATAAGTTATTAGCAACTCAGCCATAACTCACATTATCAAAATCACAAGAGTGGTTAGTGAGAAAAGCACTAACCGGGGAGAAAAAGCAGAGGCACTCCAGGCCAAGTCAGGCTGACAGCAGATAGCGGCTCCTTCCACTTGGGTGCACAGTGCAACTCAACAAAATGCCTTTTTCACAGACGCTGTTTAAAGTTTTTCCACAAAATCCATCAGGCCAAGTTAGTTCATGATGCTTCAAAATAAACATGCAGTATGCCTTACAACGCTGGATTCCTTACAAAATATGACAAAGAAAGAACCATGTAGGCAAAACCAGAGCATTTAAAAACAGTCTGTATTCTATAAACACACCAGTGAATGATATAAATAAGGTAATATGACATAAAATGAAAAATACATATAAGATTATTCTTTTTAGTGTACAGAATTCATGGTAGTTGCTGCACTATCTAGCTACATAAATATATCTGTATCTAAAATTGTTGGTTCTGTTAATACAAAGTGAGGCCAAAGTGTGTCCACTTGCTTCTCACAGAAATTGAAAAATCTACATGACTCTCTTTTAACCTGTGCCCTTTCATCTTACCAGCACCCCGCCCCCAGCCTATTTTCCACAAATGTCCTCTTCTATCTCTAATTCTCCTGTTCATTTTGTCTGGCCTCACATCCAAGCATGCAAGAGAGAATCCCAGAGGCTCAAGATTCTAGAGTGGCTGTTTGCAAAGGGGAGGAGGCTACAGCAACTGCCACCCTGGATATACTTACGTGGAAAGGAGAAGGGACAGTATCCAGAATGCCTTTCATATATAAAAGAGCTGGATGGCAGGATGCCTGTGTGGCCCAAGGAACCAGAGGTAGCAAATTATGGTCAAAAGAATTGCAACCAAAGGCTGCAAGAGAAAAGGTCTGCAACCAGCTGTGTGTCCTAGCTCTCTGGTATTTGCTTCCATTGGGCTGAGTCTATTTTGTAAAGCATCAAGCACTGAAAAGAGGACTCCTGATGCTGGAAGTTGACAGGAAGTAACAAGCCGTTAAGAATGCAAGATCAAGAGTTGTCCCAGAAACAATGCCTAAAACAACAACAACAAAAATGGAGGGCAGAAGAGAAATGCAAGTCCAACCTGGCCCAGCCCAAGAGAAGGAGGGGTCAAGGAGATGAAACTAAAAGAGAAGAGCCTAGGACCACATCATTCTCCACAAGGTGCACTCACCCAGCTTCGCCCTACTCTTTAACGAAGTTACGAAAAGAGCTTCTTAATCCCTTCCTTTGCTCCTTAAAAGCTACTGCACCTTCACTGATGTAACAGATTGATAGGATTTCAGAACAACTATAACAGTTCAAACTGGATGGCTCTTTCCTTCTTCTCTAAGGTTATTAATTAACCAAGACATATGTAACTGTAAGTGCATAACATAAAATATAATGCTAGGTAGAATATAAGTAACTATGTTAATTATATTAATGAGCATCTATAAGAAATGTGGCAATGATTTCCTTCATGGAAGAGCTTGAGGGAAGTAAATCTGTCTTGGAGGACTTCACCTCCCCGGAGCTCAAACATTTAGGTGTTTCCTACACCTTTTTTCTGCATCCAGTCCTGTCTTCTTATGGGCGATCTGACCTCCCTATTGGCTGTATCATGCCTTTAAACTGCCTGCTTTGTGACATCATTCTCCCACCAAATTTACTACCACCTGGCAGAATCTTGGGGTTTCCATGGAGTTGTCTGTAAATAAATTTGGATCATCACAAGTGACCAGTGACCAGTGACCAGTGACCAGTGACCTTTGTACTGGACACATGTACACTTGGCTGCAATCATTCCAGACATCCTCTCGTATTATCTCCTCCTCCCTTGTATCTGCAGTTAATTTTTCCTCTTCTTCTCTGACCATGTCAGGTATGGAAAGAAACTTTGTAAAGTTTTTCATTAGATTTTTTTTTCTGCCTGTAAATTTAGTAGTAGATTCAAAATGAATAATGAAGGAAAGTATTGAACTAGAAATCTGGAGACCTAATTTCAGTTTTGACTTGGACATTTACTATCTCTGTGACTTTGAACACTTTGGACAAGTCACTGTCTCACAAGATCTGTTTTTTCCTCATCTAATGTTACATTTAATGTTACATTAGGATGCTACATTGGTCTGTCTCTCTGGTCTTTTTCTTTTCAATATTGAATCTCAAAGGGGACCCATGTAGAACATGAACTCAGAGACTTCTCAAGAGTGTTTCAACAGAAACAGAGAAAAGCCAGGTGGTGTAGAAAATTAGCAATATATACTGAGTTGTTTCACCCATAATGGTCACCCTCAGTTAATATTTCAGTCTTAGTATTTTAAATTTAGTGCTGTTCAAAAAGTAATATTCACTCGTTTTTGGAGTTTTCTACCTACATGAGTTGAAAAGAGAAAACAGGGAGAGAGGATGGAGAGCACTGGTCTAACGGGAGGCGTGTAGTCAAACACAAGGAAGTTTAGGACTGCCTTCATCAGCAGAGGCCAATGGGAACCAAGAGGAAGGAGAAAATACAAGAATGAGGAGAGAAAGCAAGGAGGAGTTCTCAGGAAAAAAGTAGTTTGGGATGGAATGTTGACAGGATCCAAAGATTTTAAATTAAAGCAGAAACAGCACAGAGAACAGTCTGCTTAGAGCAGGGCAAAATACCGTTGATTTTCACAAATGCTTCTATTAATAGACTAGGAAGTAAAGTAAGGCCAGAATAAGGTATCGCCAGGAAAAACAGCTTATCAGAAAAGTCACACTCAGTGTTTTTCTTTCATTGCCTCTCTCAACACAGATGGCACTTGACAATTTTGAATATAAATATTTTAGAAATATGTTTGAGAAATGATACTTCCTATAAACAAGAAACAAAAGTGATTATCTAGGGGGCTGATTTTCAGTGTTTCATTCATTCTGACTTTGAAACTATTAGACATTTTACCATTAAAAGTAACATTTTAAAATGATATTTTCTAACTTAAATCAGGACTAATTCTTTTGTGTGATAGCAGGTTCTAAGTCAAGGTTGCTTTTCATCTTTACAATTATTTCCTTCCTAATACAGAGAGCACATTGATCAACAGCCATCATCCATTTTTAGAGCTTGGCTACTTAAGAAGAAAAAGGCAAACCCTGCATCTCTAATTCCACATATAGGGAATGCCCTGGTGGTCCAGTGGTTAGGACTCAGTGCTTTCACTACCAGACTGCACAATGCTGCTAGGGAAAAAAAAATTTTTGCATTTATCTAAAATATTGTTGTGGAATCCTTTGGATTTTCCTACATTTAAAATCTTTTTAAACTGGATATTAGTGAAGATGGTTCTTTCAGGTTTTGGAATATCATCCTTCTGGATGTTGAAGATGATTATAATCTAAGTTCTAGGATAAATATGAAAACCGTCTTGATACTTTTTAAGTTTTCCTTTCTGCTTGTGACATAGTTATATTCATTGAAATATATATTTTTACTAGACTTAGTACCTGTTACTTGCTGCATAAAAATATGAATGAGCCCAATAATGAAATTCTTTTATACATTATTTTATTGTCTACTTTGTACCGTTTTTTTACTGAAATAATTGTCTACGTATATTGGGCTACCTATACATTCACATTTATTGCATTCTGTTGCTTGCTATGCATTTTTTACAGATATATCTTCTCTGCCAGTATGTATTGGCTAGGAATTCATTCAAAGTCACCTTTGTTGTGTCTTTTCATTAATAGTATTTACCAAGATAAAGTGAGCAATATTCACTCATAATTTTGTATATATGATACAGAACTTCATTTATCATGAAACTTATTATGCTTTAACACTTGCTACATACTGAAGTTTTCATATCTATATTATACATATATATATATACATTAACTAATACATTTTCATGACTTTTCTATGTCTTTCTAGAACTTATTAAATCTTCCTCCATATAAATCATATGTAATATATCATTTATTCATGTATTATTATTTATTATGTAATGTATTAATGATTCATGTTTACTTATTACTGCTATTATTATTTTTGTTGTGATAACCACTCTATAGATAAGTATCCTGAAACTCAAGAGAGTTAAATAACTTTTTTCATTCAAAAGGCAGTTCAGAAATTCACTTCCAGATAATCATTTTGAGGTGGGATGAGAAGTCAGGCTTGAAGAGGGTAAAGATGATCCTTTAAATTTATCACTGGACTCTAGGTAACAGTGAGGGAAATGTGCAAGCAAAGTGAGACACTAAAGATTACAATAGTAATGGCTCTGCTGTTTTCAAATGGACAAAATAAAGCCTACATTATAAGTTGAATTTCTCCTGGTTTCTGGCCGTATCATGCTCAGATCGGCATCCTGGCAAGAAAGTCAGGGTACTTAGATTCTGAAACCTGATAATGATAGTAACATAACGAGAGAACTTGAACAAGTCAATCTGAATTCTCTTAGCCTCAGTTTCCTTACTCTTGAAATGAAACTATGAGAACTGAAGTTCTCTAAGGACCTCCTGGTTCTAAAATGCTTCAATCCTAGGAAACAGCATGCAGTCAATGCTAGTGCAGGCTTAAGGGAAAGATAGGGCAGGAAGAAGGATATTTCCTGCCTGGAGAACGATGTCTGAATCACATCACTTGGGTCTTCTGCACAATGTATGCCCAAGACGGGGGCACAGGTAGTCAACAGAAGGAAGTGTCCAACTGCTCCAACCCTTACAGCCATCATAACTGCCTGATTTTTGGTTTCTCAGGAAGTATTGATATTAGAGGCGTCTGATAGCAAGAACCTTAAGATAATGCTGTTCCTCAAACACAGTGAGAATTTATCAATCTCACTCATCCTTTTCTTACCCTCTTGTTCTTACAGAAAATTTCCAAAATCCACCTGTACTTGGAACCCAGAATTCTCTGCAGCTCTCTCTTCCTGTGGTGAGCAATGCAGCTTCCCTCACAGAAAGTGCCTGCAACTTCTCCAGGGTCTCTGCTCCAGCCCTCAGTTCAGCGTGGCTGTTGCCAGCGGGCTGTGACACCTCTTTCCAGCCACTCATGAGTAGTGCCTACCTTTACCAACATTCCAGCACAACTATGTTATCTGGAGTCACTGGCCAGAGCCAGCTCTCCACTTCAGCTGCTTCCTGTCCCGGTAATTTTCAGTGGGACATCACAGGAAGCACTGAAAGGAAGTCTTCTTCACTTGGAGACTTCACTGTGACAGTCATTGACCAAGACACAGCTGTCTCCTCCGTGTCTATGGCGGCACAGTATGACAAAACATTAGACATCAATAGCACGGTCCCTCTATATCCATCTCTTTCTGCCAGCCTTGTTCAGGGAACACCATCGCAGATTCCAAATCAGGGACACAGCCTGTCACTTCCCCACCAGGGAGGAGGCCAGGTATATTACTATCACCAAGGCACACTGGGGCCTTTACTATCTGAAGAACTTGGCCCCTGCCTGCAGTCCTATAGCTCTGTGTCATATGCAGGAAGCAGGACCTCTGCCCAACCAGAAATGGTCATGGTACTAAAGGAGATTCAGCCCACAAATATCCTACCACCAGCTTCTACCTCTGGAATCTACTACTCTGTGTCTGCTCAGCCCATCACAGACACAGGTTTTCAAGGTGAGTACAAACAGCAAGAAAGTAGAATGAGCTTGGCATTCAAAGAATGGGGTCAAATCTACAGCTGGGAAGTGGCATATAGACAGACAGAATTTAGATCCGGGGACTTTAATAACCACGACCTTTGCTCGGTGCTCTCTGTTTTTAGACTGTATATGAAAACACCTAATGCAGGTGGAAGGTTGCACACAGTAAAGGTCATTTATGCTCAATGTAAGAGAACCATAGTTCAGTCCAGTTGCTCAGTTGTGTCCGACTCTTTGCGACCCCATGGACTGCAGCACACCAGGCCTCCCTGTCCATCACCAGCTCCTGGAGCTCACTCAAACTCACGTCCATTGAGTCGGTGACGCCATCCAGCCATCTCATCCTCTGTCGTCCCCTTCTGCTCCTGCCCTTAATCTTTCCCAGCATCAGGGTCTTTTCAAATGAGTCAGCTCTTCGCATCAGGTGGCCAAAGTACTGGAGCTTCAGCTTCAACATTAGTCCTTCCAATGAATATGCAAGACTGATTTCCTTTAGGATAGACTGGTTGGATCTCCTTGCAGTTCAAGGGACTCTTGAGAGTCTTCTCCAACACCACAAGCACATACCCAAAGGTACCACATTTTTCACTGCTCTAGCTGATCAGTACCCCCCTGTACTACCATGCTGTGTCACCCTCTTCCCTGGTCTACTGCTATAGTCTTCTTGGGAGGTGTTTCAGAACTCTTATTATGATAGTGCCAGTTTAACTGTACCTCACTTCCTTACTTTACACCAAGATTTAAGACCCTGTGGTCTGAGATCCTGTCCGCAGCAGGCAGGCTGAAGATTCTTTGTTTATATATTTTATCAGGAAGAGCTCTACTCCCTCTCATAGTTCATGGTGTGAAGCGTTTTTAGTCTCTCAGGAAAGCGGGGAGAAATGAAAGGACTCTACATGAGAATGCTAGGCTTTGTAAGACATGTTATATTTTAAAAATATGACTCATTTTAATTTGGCTTATAAGATCCCTATGGAATACAAAGAAAGCCAAAAATCAGTGACATCAAATGATCACCAGTAAGAATTAGAACAGTCACCTCTTAGCTCCTAGCATAAGACAGTGTCCACCGTCCTTAAAACTAGGTAGTAGAAATGCCTTGCCAATCATTGAAAGGTACATGATTACTGTGCTGGTGTCTGGGGGTGGAGGGAGCATCTCACTCACCTGACTTCTTCTTTGATTCCTCTGTAGTGATGGAGACTTCCCTGAGGATGGAAAACTCCCGGGGATCGCAACCTCCAAGCCAGACATTTTGTCTGTCAGAAACTTCAGAATTCTCCAGGTCCTGCATTAGCAGAAATATCCAGATACTTGAGAGTAATCCACCACTTGAACTTAGGGACATTTCAATGATAGCTCCAGTCCAGAGTGCCAGTAATCTCCTGGCACTGCCTCCAGTTCCAAGCCAGGAACAAACAGAGAATAAGAATTTGGATGACATTAAAACTAAGTTTCCAAAGCCTCTGGATGATGCTTACCAGATCCCAAAAGAAAATCAAGATCCTCCACTAGTCCCTTTAGAAATCTCTGATATTCACGAGCTCCTGGCCAGCATTGAGCCTCTCAGCCAAGAGGAGCAACTTGTTTCTGAAAATGTGAATCTGGGAAAGAATAGCCTGAGTTTTGAGGACTTAGGGACACTTGAAAATGGGTTTGATTCCAGCTTTGCAGACATTGCTACACTGGTAGAGGATATTCACCTTCCCCAGTTCTTCCATTCTTTGAAAGACCTTGATCAACCCGAAGCTCCAAAGTTGATCATAGCTAAAGATACCAGCGCTGTTAAGGTGAATCAGGTGCAGGAAAAGCCAAATGTCATAAAGGCGCCCACTGATCAACCCAGGAAGAACAAACATAAAGCCTCTGAGTCTGTCAGTGATGCTCCCAAGGCCAAAATCCAGCCAAAGAACCCAGAGTGCCTGTTAGGGGGAGAAGTGATCATATGCAATGCTGCAGTCAGCGACAAGGCTCCTGGGAACACAGCCAAACAGCCGAACAGCAAAACTCAGAAAGCTGCATCGGGCAGGATCAACAAAACTAAGAGCCGTGGGCAGGAAAAGACCAAGAGAACCAGAGAAAACAAGAAGGCTGAAGAGAATAAGCCATCAGGGAACAAAGTCAAGGCAGAGGAAAAGCCAAGCATTCCTAAGACAAAGCGAAAGAAAAATCAACTTGACTTCAGCCAAGAGAACTTTAAAAAGCCTCGAAGCTGCCTAGGCATGCACATGCTGGAGTCTGTGCAGGTTTTTCATGCACTGGGGAAGAAGAGTGATAAGAAAACTGGACTCAATTCCTCTCGGGTCCTGGGAAATTCAAGCAACCCTAAAGACCCCCAGCCATCCCCTGCTATCAAGTCATGGCTCAATACCCCACGTGAGGGTAAAGGTCCTGAGAAAACTCAAGTCAAAGCCCAAAAACCAGATGACAGTGCTGCAAAGAAGAGTCTATCTCCTTCGCAGTATGAGCTGCCTCCTCCTGGGAAGGTCAAGTTAGTACCTTTGCCTTTTCCTACCTTGGACAAGCCTCAGGCTCGACCTGTTCCTCGGAGGCCACAGTCTATAGCCTCATATCGGCCTGCTGTGGCTTATCCTGCCTGTCCTGGTTCTACTAACTCAGCTCAACCTGCTGCAGTCAATGCATCCCGGCCAGCTCCTGCATCTTTGCCAGGTCCTGCCAAACCAGCTCAGACAACTGTGACCAATCCAACCCGACCGGATTTGACCAAACCTACCCGGCCTAGCGTCCCTCAGCCTGCAGCTCCTCGGCCTGTACCCTACAGAACTTCATCTTGCACTTCTCTCCAGAGGGAGTCTGTTCCCCCTCCTGTGACCAAGCACCAGTCCCCACCCAAGCCTCAGACCCAATTTCTACTCCAAGACTTCTGCTTCCAACCCATTCCTTGGAGGAAGCCCAATGTTCCTGAGCCAGTAATGTCAAAGCCCATCACAGAAGAGCAGCGGCCAGAGCGGGAGGCCATGAAGAGGCAGGCTCAACTAGAGCGTGAGAATGCTGCTAAATACACCTCTTTGGGGAAAGTGCAATATTTCATTGAGAGGGAAAAAGAGATGGAAATTGCTCGATACTATGGGTATGCCATGTAAGAGCTGCTAGGATTGTTGGTGCCACCTGGGGTACCAGTTGTTTTTCCATATATAGATAGATATAAATTTCTCTATTTATTCTGATATATTTTAAAACTTAAAACTGAATAAATATAATAGAATTAGTAGACAAATAATAAAAAAGACTTTTGAATTTGAGATAATGTTAACTGTGCCTTTTATTTATTTATTTATTTATTTTGGTTGGGGCAGGAATCAAGGTCTGCACAGGAAAGGAAGGACTGAATGTTGGATGAGAGAAGGAGGGGAAAAGGTGTGAAACCTGAGAAAAGAGGAAGGAACTTGGCCCAGGGCTAGGAAGGCCAACAGATCTTATGGATTTATAAAAGGAAGCAGGAGTGGGGGACATGGTAGAAGTAAAATGTAGGATCTGAGGTTAGGGTTGAAAGAACAAAATTTGAGTAGAGTTGAAGATGACAGAAGATGAGTCTAGTTTGATAAGGAGAGACTGAAAAACTGTCTGCCTGAGATTGGCCTTATGTCTCACCACCAGCAGACAGGTATTTCAAGAGGTTCAGGACACCCCTCTGAAAGGTCTGTGTTACCTAAGCGTGATGACAGAGGGGAACTGGGACGTCTACCAGGTGAGTGGCAAGGGCTCAGCGTTATCTTGGCAGCTGACAAGCGGGCGAGGGCCAAGTGAACTGCTGCAGCAGGAGGCCCAGGAACAGGGCCTGGGAGAGAAAGTACCATCTACTCAGCACCGAGGCACCGGGACAGCAGTACACCGTGGAGTGAACCCTGGCAACAACAGGCAAGGCCAGTATTCCTGTGCCACTGCACTTAGTGAGGTTCAGCAACGGGCTGAGGTCACATCGCATGCGGAGGGACAAGGCCTCAATCTGAGGCCCAAAGGCCCCCCAAAGGCCTCAGGGTTTGGAAGTTCTGGTAGGCCGCCAACCTGGCTTTTAGAGCATAGCATCCGGAGGTTTCTGGTGGAAGAGATCAAACTTCTGCAGGGGCCGAAACGTTAACTTGAGGGGCTTCCTCCATTGACCCGTGCGCGTGCTGCCTTCTCTAAATAACGCCATCAAAACATCGCCATCAACTGAAGCGCACGAGAAAAAATCCTCCGCAAGAGTCCATTTTCAAGAGTGAGAGCGGTAGGCGCATGCGCAGTAGGTCGCTGCTCCCGCAGCCACAGGTTGCAGGTATCCTGCCGTCCAGAGGTTCCTTGGGAGGCAGCTCAAGGGAGTGAAGATGAGGAGGTGGGGTGGCAGGGGTGCGGGGTGTGGTTAATGCAGGCCAGGGGTTGGGGGGAGTGGCAGAGGGTGGGCCTGAAAAGGAGGGAGAGAGGGAAACAGTGGATAGTGACTATAGGAAAACTGGCAGTTTTCATTTGTAAATTATTTTATTGAGATGTGATTCACATATCTTAAAATTAGCCTTTTGAAACTCCAGCTTCAGTGCCATTTAGAACGTTCACGGGCCTATGCATGCACTCATCACCAGTATCTAGCCCATCACATTTTCATCACCCCCAAAAGAAACCCCCTAACCAATAGCAGGCCCTCCTCATCCCCTCTTCCTTCAGCCCCTGCAATCATCAATTTACCTTGTGTCTCTATGGTTTTGCCCTTTCCTGGACACTGCATGTATATGAAATAATGTAAATGTGACCAGTGTGGCTGGCTTCTCTCAGTGTAATGTTTTCAAGTTCATCCATGTCATAGCTTGTGTTAGCGTGTCATTCCTTTTTATAACTGTGTAATCCAACATAAAAATGCTTTCATCCATTGGTGAACATTTGGGTGGTTTCCACTAATAATTTCCATTTATCAAGAGTTTATCTTGTGCCAGGCAGCACAAGGATAAGTTACTGACCCTATTTTACAGATACAGAGGTTTGGAGAGTGGGAAGAATTTGCCCAAGATTCAGTTCAGTTCAGTCGCTCAGTCATGTCCGACTCCTTGAGACCCCATGAATCGCAGCACGCCAGGCCTCCCTGTTCATCACCATCTCCCGGAGTTCACTCAGACTCACGTCCATCGAGTCCGTGATGCCATCCAGCCATCTCATCCTCGGTCGTCCCCTTCTCCTCCTGCCCCCAATCCCTCCCAGCATCAGAGTCTCTTCCAATGAGTCAACTCTTCTCATGAGGTGGCCAAAGTACTGGAGTTTCAGCTTCAGCATCATTCTTTCCAAAGAAATCCCAGAGTTGAGGGCTAGCAACTGGGGGAGCTGGGGTTAGAACTCAGGCAAACTTCACACGACAAAATGTTTGAAAAGGTACACAAGCATATTCAATGTAAATTCACTCTATTCCCTAAGTTCTGCAGCCACACATTTCCCTCCTCAGAGATTTGCTTCCAGAGAAATATTTATACCCCAACATGTATATATCACAATTTATTGACTAATCTGTCTCACAGATTTGAGATGTCACCTTTATGGTAAAATAGATTCTTCTACATATTTATATTACTTTTTATAGCTTGTCCTCTTTTTTGCCTTTTTAAAATATTTCCCATTTCTCTAGAATTCTTTGCATCTTATTTTAAAAATTTTTCCCCTTTTTTGGGTTTCTTGGTGGCTCAGTGATAAAGAATATGGCTGCCAATGCAGGAGACATGGGTTCAATCCCTGGTCCAGGAGGATCCCTCATGCTATGAAGCAGCTAAGCCCATGTGTCATAACTATTGCGCCTGTACTCCACAACAAGAGAAGCCACCACAGTGAGAAGCCACCACAGTGAGAAGCCTGCACCCTGCAACAAAAAGTTAGACCCTGCTTACCACAACTAAACAACAGCTCGTGCAGCAACAATAAATAAATAAAATTATAAAAATTTTCTCCTTTTCTTATTTCTATTAAGACATTATATGCACTTGTATTATTTTAAATGGACTTCATTTATGAATTTATTTCTTTTGAGTTCTGTCCTAAGTTCTGTTATCTTACCTCATTCTAATTTATACTGCTTTTTCATCTTTTATTATGGTAAAACATACATAAAATTGATTATTTCAACCATTTTTAAGTATACAATTCAGTGACATTAAGTGAATTCATGATGTTGTGTAACCATCACCACTATCCAAATTCAAAATAATTATATCAAAACATTGAGCAGGATCTCAAAAAGATGGGCCCAGCAGAATAGTTTTTGAATCTCCCCAAACCCTTTCATGGAAATAGATCCACCAAATACCCATGGGTGGCATTTATCAGCATTTACTATTTCCGGAACTTTTTCACCATCCTCAACAGAAACTCTGTAACCATTAAATAGTAACTTCCCATTCCCTTCAGGATCCATGTTCTTTCATTTTTTGCATCATTTTTCCTACTATCTTTTCACCCACTTTGAAATGATAGGCTACAGTTTTGATCTGTTTTGTGGGCCTGTCTTTTCCAATTTGCTTTTATTGTCTGAAGAGATGACATTCTGCTCCTTATTCTCTCTTTCCTTACACTGGTTTTGTATGGGATTTAATCTCAGTCCTTTTCTGCTATTTGTTTTTAGGTGAAACCAGTTTTAAAACACTTCAAAAGGGAGATGTGAGGCCACCTGGAAATAGGTTCTTCTTGGAGGTTCCATCAATATTTCACCTGTTCTGGAATAACAATAACTTTTGCAGGAGGCATAAACCAGTGGGCTTTATCATTAGACACCATTCAGAGAAGGACCCCATGAAAGCTTAGCAAAAATGGTTTAATTAAATGATTTTACCCAAGATGATCACACACCAGCCCCAGGAAACTTAGTGAACCACAGACAAGGTGTAATGGCATCCTTCCTTCTCTCTGCCTTAGCTCTCAAGGGTTGGTCACCTACATGTTGTAAGCAATTATTATTTGGTTTCTGTTCATAACTACTATCAGAAGACATAGTATCTGTGGGCCTAATCACACTGCCCTGATACAATATTCTTCTTCATTTTGGCTTCTTGCCCATCAGCAGGAACCTGGTTTATTTTTGTTCTCCTTTCACCACAGCCTGGTAATTTTTGTGAATGACTCGGTTTCACCAGAGACTGAGGGGGTTTCTAGTTTCTCAACAACTGCTACCCATGGGCATGTGGTTTTGGCTGCTCTATTTCCATGAGAGGGTTTTGATGTTGTTGCTCAGTTACTAGGTCATGTCCGACTCTTTGTGACCCCTGAACTGCAGCACTCCAGGCTTCCCTGTCCTTCACTATCTCCTGGAGTTTGCTCAAACTCATGTCCATTGAGTCAGTGATGTCATTCAACCATCTTATCCTCTGTTAACCCCTTCTCCTCTTGCCTTCAATCTTTCCCAGCATCAGGGTCTTTTCCAATGAGTCAGCTCTCTGCATAAGGTGGCCAAGGTATTGGAGCTTCAGCTTTAGCACCCAGTCCTTGCAATGAATATTCAGGGTTGATTTCCTTTAAAGTTGATTGGTTTGATCTTCTTGCTGTCCAAGGGACTCTCAAGAGTCTTCTCAAACACCACAGTTTGAAAGCATCAATTCTTTGGCGCTCAACCTTCCTGATGGTCCACTTCTCACATCCATACATGGCTAGTGGAGAAGCCATAGTTTTGACTTATACAGACCTTTGCTGGCAAAGGGATGTCTCTGCTTTTTAATATGCTGTCTAGGTTTGTCATAGCTTTTCTTCCAAGGAGCAAGCATCTTTTAATTTCGTAGCTGCAGTCACCATCCACAGTGATTGTGGAGCCCAAGAAAATGAAATCTGACAATGTTCCCACTATTTCCTCATCTATTTGTCAAGAAGTGATGGGACTGGATGCCATAATTTTGAATGTTGAGTTTTAAGCTAGCTTTTTCACTCTCCTCTTTCACCTTCTTCAAGAAGCTCTTTAGTTCTTCACTTTTTGTCATTAAAGTGGTATCAGCTGCATGTCTAAGGCTGTTGATATTTCTCCTGGCAATCTTGATTCCAGCTTGTGAATCATCCAGCCCAGCATTTCGCATGATGTACTCTGCATAGAATTTAAATAAGCAGGGTGACAATATGCAGCCTTTATGTACTCCTTTCCCAATAGACTTGGATTATTGTGATGTCGAATGGTTTGCCTTCGTGAAATGAGATCATTCTGTCATTTTTGAGATTGCAACCAAGTACTGCATTTCAGACTCTTTTTTGACTGTGAGGGCTACTCCATTCCTTCTCAGGGATTCTTGCCCACAGTAGTAGATATATTGGTCATCTGAATTAAATTCACCCATTCCCATCCATTTTAGTTCACTGATTCCTAAAATGTCCTTGTTCACTCTTGCCATCTCCTGTTTGACTACATCCAATCTGGCAGATCTGCTTCCCAGATGGGAGGGTTTGATGAGATTCAAAAGCTACACCACAGCCTCCATTTTTCTGAAGTTCTGCTCCATCATTTGACACAATTATTTGAAATTTGGGGATCCGGTAATTTTCAGTTCCCCAAGCAGAGACCTATTTGCTCTACATTAGGACTCTGGGTCAGGTGAAGCTTTTTGAGTCTTCTCTAAGTTTCATCTCAATATTTGCTCAGCCCATGTTTTGAGTAGGAAGTTGTTAAAACACAGCAACCTAAATGGCTCATGGGTTGGGGGACATTTGGCCACCAGGAAAGGCAGAATAAACTGGGGACAGGGGGAGAGTCTGGAGCCAGGTCCTGGTCAGGAGTGTGTATTTTTCCCCCCTTCCCTCTTTTCCTTCTCTCTTATTATTGACTTTTATAAACATATACAAAATGGAATCTCCAACCTGCCCTCTTACCAAGCAAAAATATTGGTTCATGCACAGTTTTTTTCATCTCAGTTCATGGTAATGTCATTTCTCCAGTTGCACAGGCCAGAGGCCTTCAGACCGCTTGACTCCTCTTTGTTGTTCCCAACTGCACATCAGCAAATTCTGTCTTACCTTCTAATTGTATCTAGAATTTGTCCACTTCTATCCTCTTTCCTTGCTGCCTGGATTACTGGGAGAGACATTTAACTCAGAAACTTCCCAAACTTTCTAGATTCACAGAGCCCTTGCTGTCTCACCTATAGGCTCAAATAAATACTTAACAATCTCATTTATTAAGTAGCTGGGTGGCAACAATTAATAAGTATTTATGTTTGTAGTAGGCTGGAAAATGGCCACCCAAAGAGATCAGGTCCTAATTTCTCAAGCCTATAAATATTATTACCTTATTTAGAAAAAGATCTTTACATATGTGGTCAGATTAAGGATCCAGAGATGGGGAAGTTACCCTGGATTATCAGGGTAGGCCCTAAATACAGTCATTATGTGTCCTTACAAAATGGGGGCAGAAAGAGATTTGATAGAGACAGAAGATGGAAAGGCAATGTGACCATGGAGGCAAAGACTGGAGTTTTGCAGGCGCCAGCCAAGCAATGCCAGCAGCCACCAGAGGGTGGCAGAAGCAAGGAATGAAATCTCCCTCAAGAGACACCTTAATTTTGTCCCAGTGGTACTGATTTCAGAATCCTGGCCTCCAGAACTATTAAATTTCTGCTTTTTTAAGCCAATAATTGTGGTGATTTGTTAGAGAAGTCACAGGAAAACTGTTCCATTGTATAATAATACAATGTTCCAATAACTAGGCAGACATTTGAAAAACAATACAGATAAAATAAAAATATATATATATATATTTTTTTTTTTTTACTCTGAAATAGCCACAGTTATTTGCTAATGGAATGTGGGGGACTGTTGGGCACTATGCAACATCTCACACTCTGGAATCAAATTGAATTCTGCCAGTCTCATGTCCTGCTCCACACTGATTTTCAAATAGTACTTGTCTTTTGTTACAGCTACTGCCAGAATCCCAGGTTTATATGTCAGCATTGAAAGGAATATGGCACAACCTAATGTTGAAACTGTGAGCTACTTACCAGCTAGAAGTCACGTGGTCTCTAATAGATGTCAAATATTGCTGTGAATCCTTCAAAAAATTTAAATATCCTGCTACAGCCTGGTGAATTTGTATGGTGTCCTGGGAGGACCCCAGTGTATGTTGTGAACCACAGTACTGACTGACTTCTCTCTTCCCACCCTTTCCTGCCTAAAATTTGTCAACTCAGTCACCATAATGAATCTTGAAAAACACTAGATCCTGTCCTGTTTGAATCCTCCCATGTTCTCATTTTTGTCAGAGTCAAGGTCAATGGCCCTGCAATGGCCTATGAGGTCCTACCTACACCAGGAGTCAGCAAATAAAGAGCCACAGTAAAGACATTAGTCTTTATGGGCCAGATTGCCTTTGTCTCTGCTGTTCAACTTTGCAGTGGTAGCATGGAAGGCGTCACAGAAACCATGTAAATGAATGGGCATGGCTGTGTTCCAGTAAAACTTCCCTTACAAAACAGGTAGCTTGCTGACCCCTGCAGTACATGATCTGCTGCTATGCTCCCTGTCACTCATTCCACTTCCAACACACTCAGCCATTGCCGGTCCTTAAATACACCAGGCACCTCCTGGCTCAGGGCCTTTGTACTTGCTGTTCCTTCCAAGTCTTTACTCAAATCTTTCCAATGTGGGTTTACCTGACTACACGGTCTGAAACTGCAGTTGCACCCCCTGCAGTTCTCCTTTCCTTCAATCTGATTCCTTTCACCCAAACCCACTTTTCCCATTGTATTTAGAATCTTCTAACATGTAACTTACTTGTTCGTAATACATCACTTCCTCACCCATCACTAGAATATAAGATCCTTGAGGGCGGCATTGTTTAATTTTTTTGCCTGATTGCTTGCTAATATATGCCCAATCCCTTGAATAGTGTATTGCACACAGTAGGTAGTCAGTAAACAGGTGTTCATTGAATAAATAAATGAATGTTTTTCAAGGAGTATAAATACAGTGGCATGCAATTCTTTATCTTGCATTGAAAGTTATAGTGGTTGGTGCAAATAAATATGTAAATCAAATATAAAATGATAAAATCCCTCAGCCCAAACTGTACAACTCAAATAGTCCTAAAACTTATCTCTTTTAAGTGAAAAGTGAAAGTGAAGTCGCTCAGTCATGTCCGACTCTTTGCAACCCCATGGACTGTAGCCTGCCAGATTCCTCCCTCCATGGGATTCTCCAGGCAAGAGTGGGTTGCCATTTCCTTCTCCAGGGGATCTTCCCAACCCAGGGATCGAACCCCGGTCTCCCACATTCCAGGCAGATGCTTTAACCTCTGAGCCACCAGGGAAGCCCTATCTCTTTAACTCTTGCTGAAATTTCAACCTTGAGAATGACGCTTTTACCTAAAACAAAAGGCTCTGAGGTATTAGGAAATAAATCATATAACTCATGGCTAACTAGCAGGTAACAAACGAAGAAAATATGCCAAATAAAACTGACCGCATATGTGCAAATTTAAGCATAGTTGTAATAATATACACACATTTAAAACCTTACAAGCATGCATAAAAACTCATTTTCCTGACTAGATATGTTTCTTGATGACAGGAGATACCATTCTTCAAAATTAACAATAGGTGGAGCCCCAAACCGCAGGTTCGTCTTTATGTTACCGGTTTTTCTGTAGGCTTCTCAATGAAGCTCCTCATAATGTATTCCAAACTCCAGCTGAAAAAGAACATAATTTCCATGCATTCGTAGTATACAGATGTAAAAGATCCCAGTGTACTTGTTGTAATTCCTTTCTTGTAAACAGCTCTTTCCACATCTTTTCTTCTCAAATTCTTGCTTTTGGAATTCAAATTTGTGATTTTATATTCCCAATGGGTTCACAGAAAAAGTTTTAACAATGTGAATAATTTGTCTTAAGTACACATTCCATTTCTGCTTTCTGAGTAGCAATGTTAAAGATAAACTGTTTCAGTGTCTCAATGCATGGAAATCACCTAGCAACTGCTTGAGAAACTTACCCATTTTTGTTTTTCTTCTGATGGCTCTCAGCTCTAATCTATGAGGGCCTTAAAAGAATAAGAGCTGAGTTTTTCTTTTTCATTATTGTAAACCCATGGCCTGACACTGATCTATGAGTATGATAGGTACTTAATAAAAAATTGCTCAATAAATGAAGGCATCTAGCCTTGGACTCTTTCTGCTCTTGGTTCTAACTGTCTTGTAGAGAAGATTTGGTCCCAAGAAGATAATGGCCACTATTTTCATTGTTCATCTCAGTTATCACCATGATTATTACCCATTCCAGTAATTCTTTTTGGGGACAGTTAGACAGCATTTATTTCAACAACATTTGAGCATCCAATGATCTTCATTGAATATCATCTGGGGTTCCAAGCTGTCCTGGGCACTAGGAATAGAGCTGTGAGCATGTCAAAAGAGGTTTTCAATGCCCCCGCCCCACCCCTCCCCACCTCCAGGGGAATCCTAGCACCGACTTGCACATTTATGGTTGTGAATGGAAAAAATCTGATAAGTGCTTTCAGCCATAAGTCTAAAAAGCCAATGCCTGTGCAAAATCACTCCAGGGAAATTTAAGAAAAATATACATAACAGAGAATGGGAGAAATTAGAGATCTGGATGCTGGCCTAGTGGAGGAGGCTGTGTCTGTGCAGGGGCTTTAAGCTAGACCTGGAAGTGTCATGTCATCACACTAACAAACTTACAGACAGTCTTTCAAAATTTGGGGTTTAAAGTATGTATAGAGAGTTTAACCCTTTATTTTATATAGGTGGATAGCCGATTAACAATGTGGTGGTAGTCTCAGGTGGCTAGCAAAGGGACTCAGCCACACATGCACACATATCTAGCCTCCCTGAAATTCCCCTCCCAGCCAGGCTGCCACATAACACTGAGTAGAGTTCCCTGTGCTATATGGTAGGTCCTTGTTGGTTACCCATTTTGAATATAGAAGTGTGTACATGTCAATCCCCAAACTCCCTAACTATCCCTTCCCCAGTTCTTCCTCCCTGGCAACCGTATATTCATTCTCAAAGTCTGTGAGTCTATTTCTGTTTTGTAAATAAGTTCATTTGTATAATTTCTTTTTAGATTCCATGCATAAGGGATGTCACGTGATATTTCTCCTTCTCTGTCTGACCTACTTCACTCAGCATGACAATCAAGAGCTAAACTTTTAAACCACAGCATAAAGTTTCAGAGTGGTGATAAACAGTCTCCTGAGACAGAATGACTAGTAGGCTTGCAGAACGTTTTGGAAAGAGGCCGTGCATACATTCATACATATACACATCCACAAATAGAATGTGTCCCTCTGTACTTGGTGTAAATAAACACCATGCCCTGGTCGTAGGGTAAGAACTATGTCACACAGATATTTGTGTCCCCACTGCTTTGCACAGTGACCCTTAGAGATTAAACACTCATTTTCAATACATTTTTTTGGTGTTGTGACATTAAAAAGTTAGTTTTCTAGGCAAAAAAACAATTGTCTAATACTTCAGGCCAACAATTTTGTCTAGAATGTAACACAAACAAATGGAAATTTTCAGGAGTTTCTTTTCTCTGATTTAGAAAACCTGGTAAGTTTAGCCAGGTTTTCAGATCAGCAATTCCTCTTTGAATACTGGATTAATGTCAGTGTGTTAGAGTGTCTATCTGGCAAGAAAACCCTACTCAAAATGAAAATAGTAGTTCTTTCATAAGACTCAAAATTGTAAGTTAATGAGATAATGAGGCAAAAGATGTTTTGGGGACAGTTAGACAGCATTTGAGCATCCAATGATCTTCATTGAATATCATCTGGGGTTCCAAGCTGTCCTGGGCACTAGGAATAGAGCTGTGAGCATGTCAAAAGAGGTTTTCAATGCCCCCGCCCCACCCCTCCCCACCTCCAGGGGAATCCTAGCACCGACTTGCACATTTATGGTTGTGAATGGAAAAAATCTGATAAGTGCTTTCAGCCATAAGTCTAAAAAGCCAATGCCTGTGCAAATAGACAGCAACTATTTTTAGAATTTAAACAGCCAATGCCTGTTGCAATAGACAGCAACTATTTTTAGAATTTAAAGAAGTTGTGGGTACTCTTCCAGACAGCAATAGAACAAAATCATTCAATTACTGGGTAATACAATCAGACTCCAAAGTAAATAGGTTTCTATTTCAGTTTTAAATAGTTTAGTCCTTGTTAAGCACACCCATTTATGAAATAGTATGTGTAGACAAATAGAAGAGTTCTTGACACTTTTGCGGTGGTCAAAGCAAGCAGATTCGTCGATATTACGTAGTGGTCATCAACAACTCAATTGACACGAGTCTGAGCAAACTCCGGGAGACAGTGAAGGACACAGCGGCCTGGCATGCTGTAGCCCATGGGGTCACAAAGAATTGGACATGACTGAGCAACAAAACAATATAGGGGTAAAGAACAAATACATTTGATATAATATTTCTAGATAATCAAATATTAAACATATTGGGCTTTAGTCTATTAACATATTTTTAAATTTATTTTAATTGAAGGATAATTGCTTTACAATATTGTGTTGGTTTCTGCCATACATGAACAAGAATTAGTCTACTAATATTTTTAAAAGTTTATAAAGCTGAATACTATACCTTGAAGCAAGAGATAAATTCAAATGTCATTTTTAACAAGATTCAGACTGGATATTGAAACAGCTTTAAACATTAAAACTCCAACAGCCAATATCTAATAGTGCTAATCTAAAACAAATGTACACCTGTTTTTTGCAATGGTAACCACAAATTTTTTGATCACAACAGAGTCAGGTAACCTATGAAAACCTAGAAATTTCTAGTGAAATGCTGAAGAAGTCTTTTCTTAACAAAGCTTTGAAAGTCCTACAGTCTGAAAAGGAAATGGTTACAAAATAAGTGCTTTTCAAATTTACAGATAAAATTTTATTGTAATATATGCTAAAAAAATTTTTTTAGGGACTTCCCTGGTGGACCAGTGGTTAAGACTCCATGCTTCCAAGCAGGGAGCATGTGTTCAACCAGTATCCCACAGGCTGTGCTGCATGGCCAGGAAAAAAAAAAAAAAAGTTAATCCCCCCAAATTTTAATGGCTTAACCAGTATGCAAAAAAGAACTCGAGGGGCTTAAGTGGTGTGCTAAAGTTTGCAAAATGAAGTGTACTTTTAGATCCTACTAGTGGAAACCACTAGAATGACTGCTCAGTTCCCCAAATACTCTTCCTCTGAAAATCTCGTCACTGACCAGTATGGACCCTAACAGCTAATGAGTCCAACGTGGCCTATCTTTCTGGCCACAAAGGTTTAAAACAGAACTCGACATGACCTTTCTGAATGTGGCAATAAACAAAATTGAGGTGTTGAGGTGAAATGAAGAGCTAAGATTTGAGTAATTTTTAAAAACATAAGTGAGTGGAAATTCAGGGAAAGCAAATTTCCACATAGAGAAGACCCAAGGATGTGTATTTAGCATAAAAAATTAAAGACATAGCTCATCTGGTTTTTCAGTGACTTCGTAATATAAACAGGGTATTAATAATCTGGTGGGGTAAGTTTCAACATGCAATCAATCTTGATAAAGCTCATAGAATTTTCTGCAGAAAACTGGGATACCCTAGTTTTTAGGACTGACATAAATATATAACACGTGCTTCCCAGGTGGCGCTAGTAGTAAAGAACCTGCCTGCCAATGCAAGAGACATAGGAGATGCAGGTTTGATCCCTAAGTCAGGAAGATTCCCTGGAGGAGGGCACGGCAACCCACTCCAGTATTCCTGCCTGGAGAATCCCAAGGACACAGGAGCCTGGCAGGCTCCAGTCCATAAGGTCGCACAGAGTTGGACAGGACTGAAACGACTTAGCACGCAAGCACAAATGTGGAGGACATAAAGGCATGGGGTAAGCAAGAAGGTTACCAGTCTAAAGTCAATGCATGTATGATTTATGCAACAGATTTTATCTGATTTCATACTTCTTAAGCTTTTCCAAGGGATGTTGTGTTACAACTTGTGTAGCCTTTCACCGTGTCTGTACTAACCTAAAAGAAAAGTTAGCTTGGTCGTTGGGTCCTTTGCTCGTTTTCTCTTCTTTGCTGGTTGATTTTCCTTTACCAAAATGGCTCCGCTCTCTCCTCATTGGTGCTTTCTTCCCCCGCAGGTGGCGGCTCTAGCTCCGCCCACCAGTCTCCGCTCGGGTCCTAAGTTTCTGAGAATTTAACTCACAGACCAGAGGGAGGGGGCGGGGCGGCGCGGCTGCCGGACGTGACGTTTTCGGAAGCGCCGAGAGTCGTCCGCGGGGGACAGGTGGGGAAGGGTCCCAGCGGTGTGGCGGGGCCCGGGCGCTGAGCGTGATCGGAGTCTGACGGGGAGCGGCCACCGTGAGTGTGGGGCCTGCAGCCTTCTCCTCCCCGCGCCCCCTGCCCGGCCTGTCGCGCGCGAGGCCCCTGACGGCTCCGGTCCCCAGCCTGGCCCAGCGCGTCCCCTCCTACCGCACGCGATAGACGCGAAAACCTTGAATAATTTTGCCCGGTGTTGACAACTTGGGCTTGAGTGCCTTCGAGAAGGCCTCAAGCAGTTGTCAGTGGATCCTTCTTCGCTGTAAACGCCCCCTTCGCTCATTCCTGGTACCTCCTTTCGCCTCCCAGTCATCTTCCCCCGCTTCGGTTTTTTCCGCCACTTTCCCTTATTTGCGGACGCTGCATCTCCTCTTTGGAGTGTTGCTCAGCCTTGTCGTGTGGGGCAGCACTTGCTGGCCTTGGGAAGGGGTTCCATTCTCGACCAAAAGATCCTCTCCCGAGAGGTGATAAAGAGCAACAGGCTTTTCCTGCCTCAGTTAGCTTAGATGGGCTCTGCGCTAAGTTTACCAATTAGGCAACTTGGGGAGCTTTTAGATTTGCTAGTGGCTTAAGGCACTGGCACCCCACTCCAGTACTCTTGCCTGGAAAATGCCATGGACGGAGGAGCCTGGTAGGCTGCAGTCCCTGGGATCGCTGCGAGTCGGACACGACTGAGCGGCTTCACTTTCACTTTTCACTTTCATGCATTGGAGAAGGAAATGACAACCCGCTCCAGTGTTCTTGCCTGGAGAATCCCAGGAGCGGGGGAGCCTGGTGGGCTACCGTCTGTGGGGTCGCACAGAGTCGGACACGACTGAAGCGATTTAGCAGCAGCAGCAGCAGTGGCTTCTTGAGCCCCTGAAAAGACTCCCACAGGAGGTGGGCTGCCTCTACATCCCTGGTAGTCCCCACAACTTTTGTACCCTGAGGGTGTTTGAGAAAAAGCTTGGTGGAGAAAGTGTGACCTAAAGATAGAATTGGGGCTTCCCCGGTGGCTCAGAGGTTAAAGCGTCTGCCTGCAATGCGGGAGACCTGGGTTCGATCCCTGGGTAGGAAAGATCCCGTGGAGAAGGAAATGGCAACCCACTCCAGTATTCTTGCCTGGAGAATCCCATGGACAGAGGAGCTTGGTGGGCTACAGTCCATGGGGTCGCAAAGAGTTGGACACGACTGAGCGACTTCACATCACATCACATCAAAGATAGAATTGACCTGGAGAAAATCATCTCTGGGGGAGTGCTTGGAATGGAAAACAACAGTGGGTAGACAGATGAAACAAAATGAGGGTTTCTGGGCAGATAAGAATCCTGACTGAAGCAAAAGGTCTCTGTTGGCAATGAGTAAGGTTTAAAAGGACCAAATGGGGCCAGTTGACACAGGGCCTTGAATTCCAAAACTTGCTGTAGCTTGTCTGTTCTACAGCATGCTGGTTGTGCTGTGTCGCTTCAGTCATGTCCGACTTTGTGACCCTATAAACTGTAGCCCATCAGGCTCCTTTGTCCATGGGATTCTCCAGGCAAGGATACTGGAGTGTGCTGTATTTACAGGGGAGTGTGCTGTAATACAGGGGGTGTGCTGTAATTCAGTATGCATCAAATACCCAGAATCTTTCTGGAAGTGATGTAGAGTGATATCTGATTGGAAGAAAGAATCTGATTCTAACAGCAACAGTATCAGGAAAGATTGTAGAATGACTGCAATCTGGGACCCAGGGAGGGGAGACTCCCAGGTGGTTTTTGTTGTTGGTTTGGGTTTTGCCTTTCAAGTTACCTTTATGTCCTTTTGTTATTCAAGGAGTACTTAGTCTTTGAAGATAGATTCGAATAAACTGTTTTCTAGATCTGAATTCCTTACCCTGAAATGATGATGTTGTAGATTGACTGGACTAGTGATTTTATGAGCAGAGTCAGGATTATAAATATTCATCCCCACACCATTTCCCCTCACTAACCTTGTGCTAAATAAAGTGCGAAAAGTTGTAGACAAAGTCCGTTACTCTCAGGTTAAATGATCAACTTAAAGTCAGTTAACAATCATCAGGAAATGTTACTGAGTATTCTCTGTCAGGTACTGGGGTGGGTGGAAGTGGGTAGCTGGGAGGAGAGATAATGGAAAAAATACAAGATACTGTCCCTCTTTTTATGGTGCCGAGGTCAGGGCCACCTAATGACAGGGAATGATTAGCATGAAAAGAGAACTGAACCCCTTGTGGCTCATTAGAGTTACACTGTTTGTACCACCTAATCATGCCACAGGCATTACAGGTTTCTGACTCTGTCAGTCCTTTCATCCTTGTGAAATGGGCTTCCTGGAGGGTCTCAGGCTTCCTGTGGGGAAGAGACCTTAGTTAATATGGGCAACAGCATGTGGAGCTGTTCTCTTAATTTCTTTGTAAGGTAGAGGTTTGTTGAGATAAACGCCTGTGCCGAGGTGACGGGGGCCTTGGTATTGATGCCATCTTTTGCTTGTTTCAGGACGTCTTGGTCCTCATGTCTGATCATGCAGACGTGAGCCTCCCACCCGAAGACCGGGTTAGGGCTCTGTCCCACAGGGGCAGCGCCGTGGAGATAAATGAAGACATTCCACCCCGCCGGTACTTCCGCTCCGGAGTGGAGATTATCCGAATGGCATCTGTTTACTGTGAGGAAGGCAACATCGAATATGCCTTCATCCTCTATAACAAGTATATCACGTAAGACACCTCCGGTTTCCTTTTTCTTTTCTGGTGACTGATGCCTCACTCATGGTGCTCTTGTGCTCATTTATTTCTGCTCAGAATTGCTAAAACCAGAGAACTTTACAACATCATTATCATTTATCATTTTTGCTGGCAGCTCCGACATATTAGCTGTTCTTCACATTCAAAGACATGGGTACTGCAAGTGTTGTTTTCATGACTCAGTAATTTCATGAGTAAGAAACCCAGCTCTTTGGGCTGTGCCCACATGGCCCAGCTGTTAGGCAAGAGAGTTGGTGTTTAAACTATACATGTTTTGTATTGATGAAGGTTTTTTCCTGTCCCTTCTCTATTAAGGCAGCCAATCAGAGGATTATTGCTGAGGTTTAGCAGAGCCAAAATTCCTCACCTCTACTTATTTTGTAGCAAATTGATTGTCTCAGGAAAGAGTTTTTTCGTAACCTTTATCATAATCGTGTAAATCATTAAATAAGTATTGACCACCTACAGTTTGTATAGCTCATCATAAGACCTTTCCCTTGAGTTGCTTAGCCTCTTGCAGCATTGAAGATTTCAGTTAACAGGAACAATTGCTAAAGTCCCAGTGACATTGGAAAAGATGTGTAATTTAGGAAGGGAATAATAATGTTAAAAGATCTCATTTCTAGTCTTGTTCTTTCATAATATTAGGACCTTAAAGTAATAGTAATTACAGTGTATTTGTATAACTCTTCAATAGTTCATAGAGTATTTCACCTGCATTTATGTCATTTGATCTTTACAGTTCTGTGTGCACTGTGTAGGGCACATCATCCTTCCATTCTGCATATGAGGAAACACCCTCCAGGTTCAGTGGTAGGCTTTAGTCCACAATTTGCAGTGGCAAAACCTGGATTTTCCAACTCTTAATTCAGGATTCATTCTGCAACATAAGTCCTATTCTTTCTGTTTTCTTTTTGGTGCTGTTTCTTGAAGGTAGTCTTTTGAGATTATAGTCTGGTGACACACTAATTATGGGTTATTTTTTTATTGTTTTTTAAATAGGTAACATGTGCACGTAGTGCAGAATTCCGAAGGCACAAAAGGGTATATATATTTAAAAACTAAATTTCCCTACCACTCCTCTTTTCCCCCAAACCTTTAGTTCCCCTCCCCACAAGCAGTCACTCTTATTAGTTTCTTATATGTTCTTCCAGAGGTGATGGGTGCATATTAATTATATGATACTAAGTTTTTGATCACATACTGCTCTAAAGCAGTGTTTATCAACTTTGGTGTTAGTGACATTTTGGGTTGAACAATACTTTGCTGCACAGGAGTGGCCTGTGCATTGTAGTGTGTTTAGCAGCATCTTTGGTCTTTCTACTCACTAGATGCCAGTAGAACCCCTTACCCTAAGTTGTGACAACCCAGAATGTCTCCAGATATCACTAATGCTCTCTGAGAGAGACAACTGCCCCAGTTGAGAGCCAGTACCCTAAAGAAAAGTAGGTGTAAGAGTGGATTGTTTAGAATTCATATTGTTCCATTAGACTGGAACAAAGGGAGTGCTGTGTTTCATAAAGTTTCATAGAATTATAATTACATTTCTCCCTCTCTTTGCTATTAGGAATTTTTCATTCCTAGGCACTGTGGGCACAAAATTTATTTTCCCGAGATATTTATTTGGCTGTTGTCCTCCTCTTCATTTACTCTGCTGCTGGTAGAACTAGTATATTTCCAGTAATCTTGTAGATAGCTCTCTCAGAATGAGCGGCACAGTTCTTTGGGAAATTATAGTTGAGTAAATGCAGTAGAATCATGGAATCACCCTACCAGCTGTTTTCTGAAGGGCCTTTTGGGTCTTGTTGTTCCACATAGAAAGTGCTTTGAGGGTGAGGATCATATTCATTCAGCAAATATATATTGTGTAAATCTACTATCCTTGACACTGCAGTAAGTCCTGCGTACAGAGTAAATAAAATGGCCCTTGCCCTTATTCTTATTATGGGAGAAGACAGCATACAGGTAAGCAAATAAATATATGGTAACAAAATAGGGAAAACACTTTGGAAGCAACAGAGAAAGTGCTATGATAGAAAATAACCATGGATATCTAATTAAGTAGAGTAACATCTATCTGAGAATATAAGATTTAAACTGAGACTTAAAGGGTGCCATAGAGTTGGTCCTTCCAAAAGCATAAAGCAGAGTGTTTAAAACAGATAGTACTGTGTATTCAGAAGCTCTCAAGTGGGAAAGACCTTAGTGTGTTCTGAGGATTAAAGATCATTGTGTTTAAGGTAAGGTAAGGTAAGGTGAAGTCGCTCAGTCGTGTCCGACTCTTTCCGACCCCATGGACTGTAGCCTACCAGGCTCCTCCGTCCATGGGATTCTCCGTCCATGGGATTCTCCAGGCAAGAATACTGGAGTGGGTTGCCATTTCCTTCTCCAGGGGATCTTCCTGACCCAGGGATTGAACCCAGGTTTCCCGCATTGGAGGCAGACGCTTTAACCTCTGAGCCACCAGGGAAGCCCCATCATTGTGTTTGGAGTGTAGCAAATGAAGAGAGAGAATGACCTTAGATGAAGTTGGAGAGGCAGGCGGGGCCAAATCATGGAGGATCTTATCGGCCACAGTAAGGAGTTTACATTTTATCTTGAGAGTAGTAGAAAGCCACTAAAAAGTTTTAAGTGAGGTTGTGACCTAATCTTTCTTACGTTTTAGAAATATAAATTTTGGCTGCCATATGGTAGCTGGTGGAGGGAGTGTTAAGATAAAGTCCATGAGACTTACTCGTAATATTGGAAAGAAGATGGTATCAAGGTTGACCTCAGTTTTTGCCTTGAGTAACTTAGGATTTGCTGGTCCATTTATTGAGATGGGGGAGAGTGGTGTCAAAGGGGGTTGTTGGGTAGTGGGAAGACAAAGAGTTCAGGTCTGGGTTTTTAACATGTTAAGGTGTTAAGTTTAAGTTATCTATGAGATATCCAAGTAGTGATGTCCAATAGGAGGTTGAGTGTAGCAGTCTGAACTCAGAGGAGAGGTCTCTGTTGGAGCAACAAGCTCAGGAGTCCTCAACATATAGTTGGTCCTGAAGCCATAAGGATGCTGAGACCATCTAGTACAGTGGTTCTTAATCTAGGGTCCAGGAACCCACAGGGATTCATTGATAGAATTCAGTGTCCATGAACTTGGTTCGGAAAGACTTTTCTTTTTTTTTTTTTTTTTTATTCCCTGTAGTTTTATATTTTATTTATTTATTTTTTTTTTTATTTTACTTTATTTTACTTTACAATACCGTATTGGTTTTGCCATACATTGACATGAATCCACCATGGGTGTATATTAGCTCCCAATCCCGAATCCCCCTCCCACCTCCCACCCCACATCATCTCTCTGACTCATTCCTGTGCATCAGCTCCAAGCATCCTGTATCCTGTACCGAACATAGGCTTTTCTTATTTTTACTAATTTATAGCTGAAATTTAGCACTTCCTTTAATTTTGAATATAGGCTCAAACCACGGTATTATTAATATTTGTAGTTTTGTCACCAACAGAAATCAAGATATTTTCATATTATGATTGTCCAGTAGGTCTCAAAATAACATTTATACTTATCACTACTTCAGAATTATAGTACAGTTCCTAAACCCACAACTAGATCTTGTTTTTTAATGCATTAACAATGCATCAATAAGTAAGCACATGTCATCATTTTTTAATATTTTGAAAGCTGTTACAGTAGAATAGGGCTTTTTGTAATCTTTCATTATTTATATTACATCTTTAAAAAATTATTTCGAGAAGAGTCCATAGGCTTCATGAGAGGCTGGAAGGATCCATGGTGTATTAAAGGAAAAGAGACTTTGATTATGAGACTGTAGAATGAGAAGAAAAGGAGTTTAGGAGAGAGCCCCAAGGTTGGTTAGTGGAAGGAAGGCCAGTAGAGGAAGCTTGGAAGGAAGTTTTGAGAGAGAGGAGGAAATCCATCACTTTGTCGTGGGAGCCAAAAGAAGTAAGTAATTGCAGGACAGTGGGCAGCTGTGTCACGTGGGCAGGGATTTGGGTTTGATGTCACGAGTTTCACTGAAGTGGGTCGAAAGGTGAATGGGCGATAAGAGTACAGTTCTGAGATTGGCAAACTTTTCCTGTAAAAGGGCCTGATGGTAGATATTTTTGGCATCACAGGCACGTTGGTCTCTGTCACAACCTCTGCTTTGTAGTGTGAAAACAAGTCGTAGATAATACATGGATGAATGAGTGAGGCTGTGTTCCAATGAAGCTTTATTTACAAAAACAGATGGCGAGCTAGATTTGACCACTGGCCATAGCTTGCCAAGCCCTGGCATAGACAGCTCTTTGGAGAAGTTGGACCAGAAGTAAAGTGGAAAATTGAAATAATTGAAGCGGGACAAGGAGTACATGAATGTGTTTGTGTCTGTTTTCAGGTGGGAGATGCTAGAGCATAGTTTTTGGAAACAATACTGTGGAGTAGGAGAGGCTAATGGTACAGAAAAGAGATTGAGCATAGAAATAAACTCCTAAATAGGCCAGAGGGAGTAGGTAGGATTAATAGGACACAGAAACTTCAGTTGATTTTCTTTCTGTGCCTTGTTATTACATTGAATGATATGAATATCAGTGTTAACAAGGCTGATAAAGGGAGCCTGTCCCTGTATGTGGTGTTCTGCTTACAGGACCATTTAACGTGACGAACTCGGCCTAGAGGAGAGTCAAGTGAGAGTAGCGGAGAATGTATTATTTAACTTGTTAGATTTGGGTTTTAATTTGATACTTTGTTGGATTGGCTTGACCTGAATCAGTAAATGTAGCTACATTTATTTTTCTTGCAGATATCTTCAAGACCCTAACTCTTGATTCTGTGAGCTGACAGGTCCTAGGAGTTGCAAAAAAACGTTCTAGCTCAGTATTCTTGCTCTGTTTTTCGACCACACTTTACTTGGTATGTTCCTGTCAGTTAACAAGAGCTCACTCTGGCAATTATTACACTGAGGAGGAGAGAAGAGGGTAGGCCTCTACTTCACCACTCCTCTGCTTCGCCCCCCACTACTGAGTCATTGTTCTAGACCTTTTGTGGATTCTTTAATTCAAGATTTTAAAGGGTTTATTTGTTCTTTTCCCTCAATCAGTTTAGGCATCTTAATGATCTCAAGCACATTCCCCTCCTCAGAGGTTTTCCTTACTGTAGGAATGCTTTTCCTTTTGCAGACCCCAGTATAGAAGAAGGATCCTCAACATATTAAATCAGTACATATTTTCATGGTGAGCACAGACAGTAATCCAGGCAGTGGATTCTCTCACAGCTTTTTATGGTCATTGACTAGGCTACATTGAAAAGAGTTACAGAGGACTTAGGCAGTCCTGTCTCCTGTGTGAGCCTCTTAGCACACAAACCTGCTTTCTGAAAATGGTCTGTCACCTGTGTTGAAAATGTTTACCACCAGGATTGGGGCTTATGGACTGAAGAGGGTTTTCCTCGGTGATCACGCTCGCTTTGCTGACTAACTTTTCAGATTGGGAGAAATTAGAGCCCTTAATACATCCATGTTATAGAATTTCTTTTTGACTTTTTAAATTATTTTTATACAAAATTAATACTTTTTCATGATTAAGAGAGTTTGTTTTCAAACCATACAGCAAGGGAAATATTAAAGTGAAAAGAAAACCCCCATCCACCAGAGGTAATCACTGTTCTCTTTCTTGTGTGTTTGTTAAGAAAATATCCCCATGCAAGCACCTGGGCTCATGTCTTTATCCTTTTTCCTTGGTGCCTGAATGAGATCATACAACATAGTCTTCTCTACAGCTTGCTTTCTTAACAGTCGTATCTTGACATATCAGGACACTGATCCGTCATCTCATTCTGCTTTAGGGCTGTGTGTTCCACCTGGAGCAGTCTAATTCTAGATATCTTCACAGCTCGCTTTTCCGGTCCTTACTTAAATGTCGCCTTCTCAGTGATGCCTTCCTTAGCTGCGCTATCTAAAATCCCAGTCCCTTCCCTGTCACTTATCCCGCTTCCCTATTAGGGACTTTTCCCCAGCACTGATTATCTGTGTGCTCTTTGTTTGGTTTATTGTCTGTTCCCCCCTGTCATGTATACTCTGTGGTGGGGAGGAATTTGTGACTGTGACATTCACTGCCAAGTCCCCAGCCTTTATAATTATGCCTGACCCCATCATAGATGCTCAACAAATGTTTTTTGAGTGAAAGAGTGATTGTGTTGTTTTTCCACATTTGGGTCCACCATAATTTATTAAGTAATCCCCTACTGATGGCCATTTAGGTTTTCAGTTTGCCTTTCTTTTATGGACAATGCTATATTGAATAATCTTATTCATATATTTTTGTATTATTGTAGGATAAATTCATAGAGATGGAATTGTGAGTTTAAATGGTATACACATTTTAAATTTTGAATCCTTGTCTCCTACACCCCTTCCTCCCGTAAGGAAAAAGGTATTATCAAATTCCAGTCCTTCTAGGAGTGTGTACGGACACCTATTTCTCTGTGCCTTTACCTACACTGGTTGTAATCCAGCTTTAAGCCTTTGCCAGTCTGATAGATGATAGCTCATCTTAATTTGAATTTCTTTCATTTATAAGTAAAATTGAGTACCAATTTGTTTAATTATTTACCTCTTTTATTTACTTTTATGTATATTTTTTCCTTTTGTTCCTTTGGACTGTTTTGCTTGTGTTTTGCCAGTGTATCCTTGTTTGCTTTTGTGCAACTCCTCTCTCTAGACTGCAACCAGATATAACCCAGAGAACAGTATACCTCTGGGCCACAGCTCTTCTCTGCCTGGAAAATTTCTAACCCTGATGTTAACATCTTCCTCTCTTTTTCTTGCTCACATCTTTATTTATTATGATAGTAAAAACAATCGTATATATAGCAGATGTTGGCTATGTGCTAGGCACTGTGCTCAGCACTTTATTTATATTTAAACTCTGTTTGGTGTCATAGCAACCATTTCAGGTAGTACTAGTTTGTCTCTGTGTATATAATTTATAGAGAGAGAGCAACTGAGGGATGATGCTGGAGGTCACACAGCTGGTAGATAAGTGGTTAAAACCAGGATTTGAACCTCAGCAAGGTGGCTCCAGAGCCTGCCTTCCTAACCATTAAGGTTTCTTGCCTCCAGTGTGGGCAGTGGGTTGTGTTATTCATTCTGTTTTCAGGAGACCCTTCTGCCCATATGTCCCCGTTCAGAAAATTGACTACAGTTCTGAAACACGAGAAAGGGGTTCATGTTCAGGTCTGGAAGTTTTATGAACTCGTTTTATTTATTTATTTGGGCTGTGCTGGGTCTTCGTTGCTATGCACGGGCTACTCTCTAGTTGCGGGCAGTCTTCTCACTGCAGTGGTTTCTCTTGTTGGAAAGCACAGCCTCTGTAGTTGTGGTTCATAGGCTTAGTAGCTCCACAGCACGTGGGCTCTTAGACCAGGGATCAAACCCATGTCCCCTGCATTGGCAGGCGGATTCCTGACTACCAGACCACCAGGGAAATCCCTTATGAACTAGTTTTCATTACATGGTTCAAAATCAAAATAATTTTTAAAAAGTATCTAGATGTTTCACTCCCCCTCTTGCCTCATGCACTCTATTTCCCCTGCCCTCTACTTTTGTTAGTTTCTGTATATACTTCCTGTGTTACTATATATGCTTATAAGCAGAATCTGGAATTAGCCTGCTGGCACTGAATTCTGAGCCCTCCACTTCTGACTGTGACAAGTTGCTGAACTTCTGTTTGTTTTCACCATTCCCAAGTAGACATCATAAATGTTAGAGCTCATGAATTGATTCAGTTTATTTTTCCCACCGAGCTTTACAGTCAAGGGCAAGAACTGAAAGAGGAAATCTAGCACTTACGTTTCTCTAAGCAGTTTTCACTGGAGACCATAATGCACATATTAAATGTGATGCACATGTGCACGTATTACACGTTACATATGTAATGTTCACATATAACACATTACTCTTGAGTATCCCAGTGCTTAACGTGGTGCGAGGATGATTCTTCTACAAAGGAACATGAATCCCAAAGAAAATAAGCCAACTTCAAAGATCACACAGAGCCAGGAGTAGTAATGAACGTGGGTTTTCTCTTAGCCTCCTGCCTTTGGCTGCCAGACTGTTCACTGAAGAATGCTTTGTGACAGAGGGCTTTCCCTTTGGAAGCCTGTTACTGTCACAACCAGAAAAGAATTTCTTTGGAGGCGTATTTTTGGGCACAGGCTAGGATTTTCTCCCCTCCATAGTTTTTGTTGTAGGCAGTCTGGTGCTGCTGCACGCCTGAGTTGGGAGAAGAGCAATTCTGTGGCTCCTTACGGGGCTGAGGGTGATGGGGGAGGTGGCCTGTTAGCTGAGCGTACCTGGAAACCTGTCAGATAGCCGCTGCAGGGTAAGGGAGGTGCACTGCTTCAGAGTCTTCTGGGCATTTGCATGTCTTCTTTGCATCACCATCAATCTGTTCTGTCCCCTTAGGCTCTTTATTGAGAAACTACCAAAGCATCGAGATTACAAATCGGCTGTCATTCCTGAAAAGAAAGACACAGTCAAGGTGGGTCTTCACTTTCACTCTTGTCCACCTAAAAGCTTCAAAGAGCCACAGACTAACTGTAGTAGCAGAGTCTGCATCTGAATGTCAAATCCTGCAAATAGGAGATAAGGCCATTTCAGTAGATCAGTTATGAAATACCAGGTACGGTATGGCAGGGGTAATTTTTATTACATTATTTAAATGTTTTTAGAAGTGTTATTGCCATTGCCAACTTAAGTCTTTTTACTTTTCTACTTAATTGGCGACCATTATCCTAACTCTCAGATTTTGATTTTGTATCCCAGAAGTTAAAGGAGATTGCATTTCCCAAAGCAGAAGAACTGAAGGCAGAACTGTTAAAACGATATACCAAAGAATATTTAGAATATAATGAAGAAAAAGTGAGTATGGATTAGCAAAAAAAGGAAATTATTTTGGTTTCTTAGGTTGTGTTCTAGGAATCTAGTAGGTATTTCAGCGGATCTTTTGATTTCATTGTGATATTTTATATTTTTGACAAAATCCAGAAAAAAGTGTTGAGGCTGAGGATTCGAATACAGAATAACCCCTTTATCTAAGCGGATGACTTGAGGGACAGAAAATCTATTGCTTGTCTGTTATTTCTAGAGCTAGAACCTAAGAACAAAGAAAGTTCTCACTAAAGTATAGGGTTTTTAGATCAGAGAATTTTGGGTTTTGATTCACATTTGATTATATCCAAAACAGCTTATACCTGTTTATAATAATCACATTTTTTCAAGCTATTAATATTTTCAGATGACTTCTTGTTAGGAAGAGTCAGTTAAAGCGTGTGAGAAGCTCTGAGGCAGTGTCCCTGGTGTGTGCCAGGTGGGAACACACACTGCAGGCACTTGTGCATTCTTTGTACACTCTAGTGAACTCTGTTCTGGACTCTGATGTTGAAAATCAGCTGAGAGGAAAACAGCTGTGTATTTCTAAGGTACCTAATGAGTGAAAATCTTCATGAAGGAAATTGTTACTTGATGTTTCTTAATAGTTTAAAATGTCACTGTATTTTACTAATCACCAGAAGAATTTCAGAGGCTTCATTCAGGGTTAAAATTCAATACAGACCCCCTACATGGCATTTATAAATTTGGATCTGGTTCCTTTTCACAGCCCTACTTGGGATACAGAATGTATACATGGCACACCTAGGGACTAAAATTGTATATGACATGCATGTGCAGGCAATATGCTGCATTGAGATTTTGGTAAAGAAGAAAATGCATTAGTTAGAGTTACTGGGAAAGGGTACTGAGAGGATCAGGACTTTAATGTCCTTGAAGAATAGGTGTATGGTGGTTAGATCCATTAGGGGTAACTGTTCTCTGGGTGTAGAGGCACTGAGGGAAGCCTGAATTCTGTGTTTGGAAATCAGGCCAGAACATTTGGGGGCAGTCTCCCTGCTAAAAAGCTTTGTCCTCCTAAGGTGTGAAGTTACTTGAGTGTAAGTGTTATTGTTAACTCCTACTTGTGCTTTATAGAAGAAGGAAGCGGAAGAATTTGCCCGAAACGTAGCCATGCAGGAAGAGCTGGAAAAGGAAAGGCAGAGGGTGGCACAGCAGAAGCAGCAGCAGTTGGAGCAGGAGCAGTTCCATGCCTTCGAGGAGATGATCCGGAGCCAGGAGCTGGAAAAGGAGCGACTGAAGATTGTGCGGGAGTTTGGGAAGGTGGACCCTGGCCTGGGCGGCCCGCTGGTGCCCGACTTGGAGAAGCCCTCCCTAGATACGTTCCCCACGGTGCCTGCTGTACCCACACAGCCTTCAGACTGTAATGCAGCTGTGAGGCTTGCCAAGCCACCGGTAGTGGACAGATCCTTGAAACCTGGGGCACTGAACAACTTGGAAGGTAGTGAATTCATTCGCTCGAATGCTCTTCTGTCTCAGCTGCAGCCAAATAGGGTGTCATTCCAAGGGATTCAGTGGACGACTGCCTCCGTGACCCCACGCATTAGGCTCTGGTCACAGAAATCCACTTGATCAATATTATCATACTGTGTTCTGTGACAGCTGTATTATAACGTGGCCTTTGCTTAAGCCATATAATTCACCTGGGCTAGGTTGATTTCCTGAAGAGCTAATAGAATACTTGAAAGTCAGACTCACTCTCAGCTTTTAAGGAGATTTGAAATGTTCAGTGAACTAGAGACCACTGTTAACCTTTTGTAAAGGAAATTTGAGATTTACAGTAACACTTTAAAATTCAACAACTGACTAAAAAATAAAAGCTACTGAACTGTGTTTGCCTTGCAAATATTCCTAATTGGTAAGGAGCTTAGTCAAGGTAAATATTGTGTAGTCAGTGGTAATTCAGTCTAGCCATAAAAACTATTGAGTCTTTCCTCCTCTCACCAATGAATGGTTACCCAAGAAAATAACAGTAGCAGCAAAATGATGAGTCTGCCTTGATGATTAGAATAGATCTTTTAGGAATCGTCTTTCAAGTAGTCATGTAAGGAATTCAGCTTTGCAGAAGATCTACTTAAAAGGACAAGGTAAGAGTGGGCAAGAGGTGTTAGACTCTGAAGCTTTCAGGATTTCTCCCCATGTACTTGGCAGGGTTGCCTCTCACTATTATTCCTCAATAGCTCAGAAACTTAAGTAGTAGTTTCTCTTTGCCTTCACTTGAATGATTAAAGCCTCTTCTCTTTTGTTGAAACACCATACTCCCAGGGGCTGTGGTCAGAGGTTGGAGAAGGGCCTTTGCAGCCCTTTCTCTTCTGCCATTAGGATGAGATCCCCACTTACTGCCTGCAGTTGTGGGGACCCCAGTGATTTGGCATTGCTCTCCTAGGCCTGCCAACTCTGAGGTCTGCTTGGGGAGGCTGTGCCCCACGGTCTTAGATTTTTTTTCTCTCTCCCTTACAGCTCCTACAATTGATGGATTGCGTCACGTGGTGGTGCCTGGGAAGCTCTGCCCACAGTTTCTCCAGTTGGCCAGTGCCAACACTGCCCGGGGAGTGGAGACATGTGGAATTCTCTGTGGAAAACTGGTAAAAAAAAAAAAAAATGCTTTCTAGAGCCTAGACTGTTTCTTCACCCTTGGCCTCCTGTGACTCTGAGAGAGATATCCAGGGTCAGTTACTCTTTGTACAGATCCCTCTGCTGAAGGAGCCATGGGCAGCAAAATGCAGTGTCACCTGGAATTTAGTGGCCCTGGATTTGATTAATTTTCAGAGTCCCTTGAACTTAACTGAGTATTTTAATGCTGGTAATAAGAAATGTTTATTCTAAACTTGGTAGGAAGATCCCTTGTTCAGCTTTTGAACACCTGCTTTATGGAAAATCATCAGAATATGAAATATGTAAGGCAGATAGCATCTGTCCACAAAAAGTACCCAAGCACTTTAGAGAGATGGGAGATATACACAAAAAGATAGTTTGTTGACTAGCATGTACAATAAAAGCGCTAGGAATTATGGGGAAAGAAGGATCATTAAATGGAGGGGCTTAAAGAACTGATTACTAACTGCTGAAGAAATAAATGAATAAAGTGGAATAGACTTAAACTGAGCCTTAAAGGTCAGAAAGACTTAGAGAAATAGTAAAAGGAAACTACTCTAGACATGAATAAAGGAAGAGATATAGTACTATACCCAGAACTTCTTAAGATTCATGAGTAGACCTGATTGGCTGCAGCAGGAAATTCCCACAGGGCTGTGGGCATCTTGGCCTTGCAGAGGGCCCCAGGCAGTGTACTTGGGCAGTAAGAGTTGTGAGCAAGACTGATATGAGGGACTCACCTCATGAAGAAGACTCAGGCGGGGAGAAGGGCCTTTGCTTGTATGGAAGTTTAACTTTCCACTGCTGTGACGGAGAGGGTTGCCTACGTACCGGGGAATTGTGACGAGCTGTTTTCTAATTTGACAGATGAGGAACGAATTTACCATTACCCATGTTCTCATCCCCAAGCAAAGTGCTGGGTCTGATTATTGCAACACCGAGAGTGAAGAAGAGCTTTTCCTCATACAGGATCAGCAGGGTCTCATCACACTGGGCTGGATTCATGTAAGCAGTGCTGAGCCCTCCGGGGGTTCATCTCACATGATGTTACAGATGCACTACTTGCTCTTTTCTTGAAGCAGAGTGAATTGTATCCAGACTGTTTAGATGGTTGTATTTCCCTCTGTTGGGTACAGACTTGACTTCCTTAGCATACTTAACTGCTTGCACTCCAGTATTGATTTCTGGGGCTTCTCATTTCTAAAAGATGTTATGTTTGTTATATTTTAAAGAGATGTATATATTTGTTTTTGACTGTGCTGGGTCCTCATCGCTGCACCCAGGCTTTCTCTAGTTATGGTGCATGGGCTTCTCACTGTGGTGGCTTCTCTGTGGAGCCTGGGCACTGGGTACCTGGGCTTCAGTAGTACCAGCACTCAAGCTCAGTAGTGGTGGCACACAGGCTTAGTTGCCCTGCAGGTCTTCCCAGATCTGGGATCGAACCCATCTCCCCTGCATTGGCAGCCAGATTCTTCCACGGGGCCACTGGGGAAGCCCAGGACTTTTTATTAAAATAATTTTTTGATAGAAATGAAATTCTTCCTCCAAAGTCCCAATTTTCCCGTGACCATGAATGTTGATAGGATGCTGGCTGAGAGTGTATGTGAGCCTTGACCATAGAGGTTATCCCTTACTTCATACAAATGATGTTCCTGAAAGGTGTACAAATCAAAGTATTTAAAATGAACCAAGGAAGTTAATACAGATATTTACATTTCATCTTTCTTAAAACAACCTATGAAAGAAAGTGAAAATGTTAGTTGCTCAGTCGTGTCTGACTCTTTGCAACCCCACAGACTGTAGCCTGCCAGGCTCCTCTGTCCATGGAATTCTTCAGGCGCAAATACTGGAGTGGGTAGCCGTTCCCTTCTCCAGGGGATCTTCCCGACGCAGGGATCGAACCCAGGTCTCCTGCATTGCAGACAGATTCTTTACCATTTGAGCCTCCAGGGAAGCCCAGAACAACCTATATGTAAACCTTTATGTAAGTCAGAGGGACTATCAAAATAGAAAATGTTTAAGTATCTGCATATCCTAACAGTCTTCTAGTAATATTCAGGTAAAATATAATTCCATCCCTAAAGATTATATTTTAATTTTTCTTTTTATTCTTTTTCAACCCCTCATTCTCATAGACCAAGCTGTTTTTTGCATTGTGTGACAGGGTTCCACACAAACAAGGCAGCTTATTTCTGGATTTGGGAAGATTGCACATACTTGTACCCACTCCAGTGTTCTTGCCTGGAGAATCCCAGGGACGGGGGAGCCTGGTGGGCTGCCGTCTATGGGATCGCACAGAGTCGGACATGACTGAAGCGACTTAGCAGCAGCAGCACATACTTGTATATTGGCATTGGGGAAATACTGACTTGTGAGGCAGTCCCATGTGCCTCTGTCCTTTTGTAAATACTTGCTATTATGTATCCCCCATTATAGATACATGGGGGATAGAAAACCTGTGTCTTATCCACCAGGGGATACAATTTGAGTAAGATATGATTTTAAACTAATAGAGGAGATTGACATATAGACAAGTTGTTAACTCCTTATGTGAAGCAGAATGTGCCTGGTGCCTTAAGAGATGCCCTGTAGAATTTAGAGGAGGGAAGGATCACAGCGGCGGTGATGTACTAGATATGTGGCAGGGAGGGCCAAGGGAGGGTTGCATATGGAGGGGACAGCAGTGAAATAGGCAAACTGGAATCCTGGAGCATTGAGTGGTCCAGTTTTCTAGGGCTTAGTTCATATCAGGAAACAGTGATAGGTAAGTTTTCACATAACACGTTAGGAGTGGTATTTTGGGTGGACAGGCAGGATAGTTCTGCTTCTTAGTGAGTAGGATGAGGCAGGGGGCTCATTTAAGAGGTTAATGTGATGATTAAAATGTAATAATGAAGAGAGCCAGGGTGATGGCAGTGCATTTGGGAAAAAAAGAGACAAATGTAGGATTTCAGAGGATGTGGGGAATGAGTCAGAGAGGATGATGAGTAAATGTGATGACTTAGAAATTTCAGGCCTGACTCATGGAAGTGGCAGTGATCAGTCATCTCATAAGGAGAAACAGAGGTTCCAGCAAGAGAACTTACTTGGAAGTGGGGCAAATGTTGTTTACAGTTCTGAGTATATTGAATTTAAGATACTGGTAAGACATTGGGCTTCCCTGGTGGCTCAGGTGGTAAAGAATCTGCCTGCAGTGTGGGAGACCTGGGTTTGATCCCTGAGTCGGGAAGGTCCCCTGGAGAAGGGAATGGCAACCACTCCTGTATTCTTGCCGGGAGAATCCCATGGACAGAGGAGCCTGGAGGGCTACAGTCCATGGGGTCGCAAAGAGTCAGACACGACTGACTTTGACTTTTTTCTTTTTCAAGACATTATGTCAATAGAGGTAGTTATCAGGCAATTTGAACTTGGAAACAAGGTCAAGGTGGGAAAGAGAACCAGGAGACCTCTATGTAGAGCTGACCTTGGAGGCTTTGGAACTGGGGGAGGGTGGAGAACAAGAAGAAATTAACTTGCAGCTGAAGGCCAGGCCACCTAGGGGAGCATAAGGAGTAGTTAGCCATGAAGCACAGAGATGTCAGAAAAAGGTGAGGCAGTGTTGAGGCAAAGGTGCCAAAGGAGGAGGAATGTCTCAGAAACTTCAGGATGTTCACTGTGTCACATGCTGCAGAGAGCTCCAGAATGATGAATACTCGTATGAGCTGACTGGACTTGCTGAGTCACTGATGACCTCAGTTTAGTGGGTTTTAAGCAGTGTTTGGGAATAGATTTAAAAGGTTTAAGAAATAATGGGTATTGAGGTTGTGGTGATAGTGAAATGTACACTAATTTTTTGAAGAGCTTAGCACTAACTAGAGGAAAGGAAAGAGATTTAATAGTGGCTTAAGGAATAGCCAGGTTGAGAGAACGTTTGCTTGATTTATGGTTTAGTATGTGAAAATGTGTTGTTTTTATTTTATTTTCTTGAAACCTTTATATTTGAAATATATATAAGAAAGTATTATATAAACTAAATGTACACTTTAATGAATCATTAAACAAAAATATATGTGTACACATTACCTAGGTTAAGAAATAGAGCATTGCCAGAAACATACTCCTCCCCCATGCTCCTGCCCAGTCACTCTTCCTCTCTGGTACAGGTAATCCCTCTCTTGATTTCTTTTGAAATTCTTTGCTTGCTTTATAGCTTTGCTACCTTAGTGTGTGTCCCTAAACTCAATAGTTTACTTTTTCCTGGGTTTGAACTTTACATGTGCGCGTGTGTGCTCAGCCATGTCCAGTTCTTTGTGACCCCATGGACTGTACCCCGCCAGGCTCTTCTGTCCATGGGCTTCTCCTAGCAAGAATACTGGAGTGGTTTGCCATTTCCTCCTCCAGGGATCTTCCTGAATCTATGCACCACCAGGGAAGCCCTTATTGAAGTTTACTTAAATAGAATTATATAATATGTATTCTTTTGTATTCAGCTTCTTTTGCTCAGTGTCTTTAAGGTTCATCTGCATTCTTGTGTATAGTTGTCTGAGCATGTTTTAAGCCCAGTGAGTGGGTGAGCTATAGTGGAACCTGTGAATGAGATGTAAAAGGACAGGAGAGACAAGATAATGTGAAGGTAGGAAGGAATTAAGTCAAAAGTACAAAGAGGGTGTCATCTTCATATTAGGGAGGAAACACTCCTCTACAACAGAAATGAAGGAAGAAAGTTACAGAGAGATTTTCAAGGTTATAATTGGAGATGTTGAGGGAACTCATTTTAGATGATCTTTCAAGGTTGAAATCTAGGTCCATTGCCCAGCAGGAGGAGACAGGAGAGTTTAAGAACTGGACAAGATGAGGCAAAGTTGGGAATAATTACTGTTCAGACTTTAGGTACATCTTAGCCACAAGTGAGTAAAAGTATTTTTAATATCAGTGAAGGCCTAGCTAGGAAGAAATTTAGAACTGAACTTGATAGTATTCCAGCTTTTTTTCCCCCATGATATTCCTGTACCATTTCTTCCTAACTTGGGATTAAAAGCAAACCAAAACAGACGGTAATGTTTGCTCAGGTCTTAAAGTTGGCAAGAGTGTACCATGCCAGCTGTGAATCAGGTTCCTGGTCAGAATCTTTGAATTGTTTTGGCTGTGCTGGGTCTTCGTTGCTGTGCAGGCTCTCCTCTAGATGTGGCGAGCAGGGGCCACCCGCTGATCGCAGCGCGCGGGCTTCTCCCTGCGGCGGCTTCTCTTGCAGTTGCAGCGCGTGGGCTCAGAGGTTGCGGCTGCCGGGCCCTAGAGCGCAGGCTCAGTAGTTCCGGTGCATGTGCTTAACTGCGTGTGGGATCTTCCCAGAACAGTGACTGAACCCACTACTCCTGCACGGGCAGGCAGATTCTCTACCACCGAGCCACCAGGAAGCCCCCCCTTGTCAGAAACTTTGCATGGTCATGTTTACTGCCAACTATTGTGTAACCCCCAACTCAGTATTCAGGGCACTCCTTCACCTTGTCTCAGCCCTACCTTAGCTGGACACTCTGCTCACCTGAACACCCAGGCCGCCCTCAGCATTCACTTTTCTCACTCATTTCTGTTCCTTTGGGGTATATATATATATATATATATTTTTTTTTTTTTTTTTTCATAAAAATGCCTTCCTCTGTCTCCAGCATGTGGGTACACTGGGCGTAACTTTTTTTTCAAGAAACTCAACTGTGAAGGGAAGGAGAGAAGGCATAGTAGTTAGAGGGGAGCAGAGGCTCAAACAAGATTTTTTGGTTTACAGTTATTTATTGAGGCCCTGCTATATGTCTTTATATCATCTTTCTGGCTAACCCAACTTTAGATTGGAGACCTTCATCAACTTGTGTAGACCTTGTTTGTTTTCAGTTAAAATTTCAAGCTCTAACCATGGGATGAAAGGTGTTGACACAGGCCATATGTTCCTAAAAGCCTGTGGGATCGTATTCTTACTGGTAGAAACTGTTTCTCCCCTGTGGTCATAGAAGTCCTTCCCTGCCCCATGCAGACGTGTGTGTGGATTTGCTGTCAGTACTCAGCCAGCTTGTTCCTGTGTTGTAGACTTCTTCCCCAGTGAGCTGGCCACAGCGTTTTGTGCAGTCATGCTTCTCGGATGAGGCTGCGCCTAAGAATTATTTAATGAGCTTTAAAAAAATATTTTTTTCCTTCTCAGGATGGATATTTCCAGGGTGGGGTGCAGGAACTTGTGCTTTTGACAAGTTCCCTTAGGAGCTTCATTTTTGCACAGCAGAGTTAAAAACACTGGTCAAGTGCACATATTTATTTTCTGTGCTTTTAAGTCAGTAAAGATTGGTGTTCTTTTTGAGTCATATTTGGTCTTTCCTTTTTCCATTCTTGTTATCTAACATCACACCCCCTCTGAGATAAGTCATTATATAGTGTTCATTTGTATACAAAGACAGTGTTCAATAAAGCATTAAATAACTGGAGAATTTCAGTGGTTAGGACTTGGCGCTTTCAGTGCCATGGCCCAGATTCCCTCCCTAGTTGAGGAACTAAAATCCCACAAGCCATGCGGCACGGCCGAAAAAACAAAATTAAAAAACTGAAAACAAATGAGATAAACTGAATGAAATTTATATGGTGCTTTAACTGATTACTTTCAAATTTCAACATCGTGGTCTTTTTCTCAGATAAGACAGGGTCCTTGTGATTAACCACCCTCTGAAATCCCAGTCACCCTCTGCCTCTCATATCCTTGAATGATATGCTTTAACCACAGTACAGCTTTTGCCACTTTTGCCTATGGAGCCCCTGACTTGTGCCTGACTTTTAAACCCCTTTGTCAGGAAGAAGAATCATTCATCTGTGGTTTGTTAAGTCCTTGACTTCTACCAGGTTGAAGTACTGGGTAGCACATACCGTCTATTCCAGTATGGGTGACTTTCCATTGTGTCGAGAGAGCTTGTGAGGAGCCAGATAGATCTTGATGGTCAATTAGAAATTATGAGTCTGCACATACTCATGTTAAATTACATTTGTTTACAATGCAGGGAAGGAAGTTCATTCCTTATTAGGAACTTCAGGCATATTCCTCATGGCTGCTAATGACTTTATACTTAAGGAGATCATGGCAAGTTATTGAGAATTATTTGGCTCTGCCTTCCTTCTTGGTGGGGAGGCTTCCCTGGTGGCTCAGATGGTAAAGAATCTGCCTACAGTGTGGGAGATCCAGGTTCGATCCCTGGGTCAGGAAGATCTCTTGGAGAAGGGCATGGCAGCCCATTCCAGTATTCTTGCCTGGAGCATGCCATGGACAGAGGAGCCTGGCAGGCTGCAGTCCATGGGGTTGCAAAGAGTGGGACATGACTGAGCAGCTAACATTCCACTTTCTTCGTGGGCTAGGCTTGCCTGTGTATTCTCACTGAGGCTTTCTTTTCCCTCTTCTCAGACTCATCCCACACAGACAGCCTTCCTCTCCAGTGTCGACCTACACACTCACTGCTCGTACCAGATGATGTTGCCAGAGTCGATAGCCATTGTTTGTTCCCCCAAATTCCAGGAGTAAGTACATAGGCTGTGGTTCAGGGGAAAAGCTTCGGAGGAAATGTTCTGCATTCCTAAGACCTTGTTCTCTGTCTAATATATAGATTGTGGTATTTGATTGGCTTTTCTAAAGGCCTTCCTTTTAAGTCCTGTAGCCTGATAAACCTATTCTGCTTGTTTACAAAAGTATCCAAGCAATAATATAGGTGCTTTGACAAGAAAAAGATGTTAGAAATTTGAAGTGTTTGACTTGAAGCAGTAGGAATTTCAAGAGATTGATGTCAGATTAGAGAATTTCAGTATCCAACAGATTATCTCTGAAAATTAACTTTTTCATTTTAAGCCCTGTTATTTACTATGAATTCTCCCAGTAAAGCTGATGTGGTGGCAGTGATGAATCACTCTCTGATTCATTCACCAGAGAAGAGAGCTGTGGGCCAGCAGACTTCTGAAGGTGTCTCAAAATGAGTTCTGCCCTGCCCAATGTGTGTGTGAGTGAGGGGGACACCTTTGCTTGATTCTGGACCTGCTTTTTCTTATTTCAGAACTGGATTCTTTAGACTCACTGACCATGGACTCGAGGAGATTTCTTCCTGTCGCCAGAAAGGATTTCATCCCCACAGCAAGGACCCACCCCTCTTCTGTGTATGTATCCCTGTAGAGGAAGCTGGAGCTATGCTTTAACCAGGGAGCACAGTCAGAGCTGATGCGACACAGTGTCCTTCACGACCCACACAGAAGATCAGCCTTGTCACTAATTTTTCTAAATCTTCCTACAAAGACATGTGTGGGAAGCAGTGTGGAACAGGAAGAGGTTTGAGTCTTAGCTCCGCTACTTAAGGGTTGTGATCAAGCTATTTAACCTTCCTGGGCCTCAACTTTCTCACCTATAAATGGAGATGATGATGATGATAATATATACTTTTACAGGGTTGTTGACAGGATTAAATGAAAGTACTAAGTGCAGTAGCTTGCTTATTAAACATTAGGTTTTTTTCTTCATCTTCATCAGTTGCTAAGCGTGCATTTCAATAAGAGATTTGAATTCAAAAGAAAAAAGCCATTTAAGATAGGTTAAGTATATTTAATTTTGGAATTTTGCTTTTAATTTGATTTTAGGTAATAGGGATTTTTATGACCTTCTTAGAAAGTTTTTCCCCCAAGTGGTAAATGTTGTGGGTTTTTGGTAAATTCACAGTGGTAAAAAGCTATGGATAAAAAGCTGTAGTTGCTGATAAGTATGTTGCAGTTTTCTCCTCAAATCTAATGAGATAGTACTGCCTCACTCCATGCCGGCCATGGAGTATTATTATTATTTCTTTCGGGTTCACTGTAAAGAAACCAATGTGTAAAAGGGACTCCAGAGCCTTGTCACTCTAGTGACAAGTAGAAGAGGTAAAAGAGACTAGGGATGTTTAGAGAGAACCCCAGGGAGCATCTGAGAACTGACTGTAAGTATTAGAAGAGCTGTTGTATAAAAAGGTCCCAGATATTTCATATGACTCACAGAACCAAACCTTAAGACCCTGTGAAAGTGCCAGTTTTCGGCTGAGTATGAGAAAGAAATTTCTGACAGATTTGCTCACAAATAGGGAAGTCTGCCTGGAAATTTATTAAGTGTCTAGGTACCAGGATGTTGAAACAGAGACTGCACAATCCCCCAGAAATGCCTAGGCTTTCAGTTAGGATGACCCCTTGCGCATGCCAAGAGGGAGTATTCCCCTTGTGAGAAGAGGTGTACTTTATTATCTGGTTGACATAATGACCCAGCATACTGCAGTTAATTCAGCAGTTATTTAAAATGTATATTTTGTAAATGACTCTAGAATATGCATACATTTGAAGAATAAATGGAGATATTTGGGTCCATATTGATTCAGACTACAGGCTATTGATTCTGAATTGGTGGAAATAATAATTCCCAGGCCCCTTACCATAATTGCTGCTTAAGTAACAGTCTGGCTGCCAGCCTGGGAACCACTAGCCAGAATGAGCATTTTCAGTATTTAAGCATTCAAAAGATAGCTTTTCTGAATTCTCCAAGACTTCCCCTTTCTTTCTGTTTCGCTTTTGCAGAGCTGCAACCACGTGACTGTTGTGGACAGAGCTGTGACCGTCACAGACCTTCGATGAGAGTTTGACTCAGACGCCTCCCAAGAATTGTAAAACCATATCAGTGTACTGTAGCCCCTTAATTTAAACTTTCCAGAAAGCTCTGGAAGCTTTTTAAAACAATAGGAAGTATCACCCAGGGGAGAACTGATTTTCTATTTCTGGTTTGAAAAGAAATAATCAAGTATGTTTTTTAGGCACATCTGGAAAATAGCATGGTTGTGCTAAAGCAACTTTTCAGTCTGCCTGCAGCTAAAAATCAAGGTGAGAAACTGTGATGAAGACTCACATGTGCTTTGTTGAAGATTCACCAATTGTTAACATTTTTTCTCTGTCACGTATCCTTCTAATTTCTTTGCCAACTTGTTTATTGTTTACCTTTGGACTAATTAAGAGCATCTATGCAGAAGTTTGGAAGCCATTTTAAAAATCTTTGGGTTTTCCTGTGGTTTATGGCAAGATTAATGAAGCTTATTATAAGGCTGAAGGTCAGCTTCCTATGTCTGACCAGATGGTGAGGCTCAAAAACCCTAAAGAATGATTTTGTCAGAAATTATTGTTATTTAACAAATATTTCAGGATATTTTTTCTTCTACAATAAAATAACAATTAACTTATATATATATATATATATATGTATGTTGTGTGTGTGTGTATATGCTCTAGAATGATCTGTTGGATCAAGCATTGTCTAGACAGACAATGCTTACTAAATGTTAACTACAAGGTCTAGTTATTTGGGGAAAAGGTGAGGGGAAAAATAGAACTTTGAGTTGTGTCAACATTGCAGGTATGTCCCAGTTCACTTTAAATTGTTCAGTCCTTTCATTCTGCCTCTTGCCGTCTTCCAGAGATATGAAGTCATCTTTGTTCTTTTGGTGCTGTCTCAAGTGGGTCATCCATTCACTTCCTCCTTATGCCCTAAAATCTTTCAGCTGAGGGTAATAGTGCCTTTATTTGGAGTACCAGGTTACACTCCAAATAAATAATTATATTCGCATGCCAACACACCCTACTGGCTTTATTGTGTTGGTTATTCCTTTCTGACTTAAGCAACATCTAGGGAGATGTTTGAAGCTGTAGCTGATTCTGTATTTTTCCTGTGAGCTGAGCCTAATGTTCTAAGGTGTCCTAGAAATTAATGGTATTGTTTGTGTCCCCTCAGAGGGCAGAAGAATAAATACTTTGGATAGAAGAATGATTTCTTTTTGTATCAAAATTCTGTGGGGAAAAAAAATTTATAACTGTATGAAGTTTTGCTTCATTTAAAAATTTTGTGTCCTGAATATATTCATTCTTTATTACTTAGGTTTGTGGCCCTTGAACTTGTGGCCCTGAAAGAGACAAGTGTCTATATTTATGTTCTCATAGGTTCTTAACTCCAAAGATACTGGAAGTTCTCTTTTCTGCAGTTTCAGAGTAGGTGGGAATGTGGGTCTGGGCGGGTCTGGGCAAGGGAGAATCTCTCTGGCCAGTACCCTCCTTTCCCTGCTGCAGCCCCACAGGCAGCCTGGTCCGCCTTGTCCTTACAGTCCACACTCGCCTGGCTCTGTAGTTTCTAGGCAGTGTACGCCTTCTTTGCATTCTCAAGGCTCCTGTTTAGTTTATGCCCTTATTACCCCTTACTTGAACCATTTCAATAGGCTTCTTACCAGGTGGTTTCTGGTGTTTCTTTTTGTATTGTTTTCGTGGCGCTGTTTCTTTGCTGTTGTGCACAGGCTTTCTCTAGCTGCTGCAGATGGGGGGCTGCTCTTCGCTGCGGTGTGTGGGCTTCTCCTTGCAGCGGCGTCTCTTCCTGAGGAGCCCCGGCTCTAGGCGCGTGGGCCTCAGTAGCTCCTGCACGTGAGCTCTGTAGTTGTGGCACGCAGGCTAGTTGCTCCATGGCATGTGGAATCTTCCTGCAGCAGGGATCGAACCTGTGTACCCTGCATTGGCAAGGGGATTCTTAGCCACTGTACCACCAGAGAAGTCTTATTAGTGTTTCTTGACTCTAGTCTCTTCTGCCCAGTACAGTCAGAAGAAGTTTCCCACGTTATAGCCATCCTCATGTTTCCTCACTTGCTCAAAAACCTATAGTAGCTTTCTGTTGCTTAACATTTAAATTTAGCCTTCATTCCAGACTTTCCATATGGTCACATAAAGCTCTTACCCTTGGCCACACACTAATTACCTGGGAAGCTTTTTAAAAAGTACTGATACTCAGGCTTCACACCCCACCAATGAGATGCAGATCTCTGGAGTGAGACCTCAGACATTGTTTTTGTTTTTGTCTTTTAAGCTGGGAGGATTCTCAAAGACAGCCAGGGTTGAAAGCCACTGCACTAGTCATGTATACCTAAGAGTTTTGAGCTCTCGTCAGTCTCTGTACATCATAGAAGTTCGATGAATATTCAGGGTTGATCTCCTTGGGGATTGACTGGTTTGATCTCCTTGCTGTCCAAGGGACTCTCAAGAGTCTTCTCCAACACCACAATTTAAAAGCATCAGTTCTTTGGTGCTCAGCCTTCTTTATGGTCCAATTCTCACATCTGTACATGACTGCTGGAAAAACCATAGCTTTGGCTATACAGACCTTTGTTGGCAAACTGATGTCTCTTCTTTTTAATATTTTGTCTAGATTTGTCATAGGTTTTCTTCCAAGGAGCAAGCTTACTTTCACATACTCCTAATTAAATACCAAACCAGAGAGGAAGAAAAAAGCCTCTTAAACCTTATAATGCTCTCTTGGGTGCCAGGCACTTTATGTGGGAAGCATCCCCTAGTGTGGCTGGTGTCATGATGGATATGTGTTGCCTGAGAGGCGAGGGTTTCAACTTTCACTTGGCACCTCAGAATTTAGAATCATAACGCCTATCCCCTTTGATTGCTGTTCACTTCTTCTGGGTTTCAGTTACCCCAGTGGGGGAAATTTTTTCACGTGGGGGAGAGTGCGGGCTCGGTAGCTGCGGCCCTCAGTAGCTGCTCTGTGGTGTATGGAATCCTCTTAGACCAGGGATCAAACCCATGTCCGCTGTATTGGCAAGTGATTCTCAACCACTGGACCACCAGGGTAGTCAGTCCCCAAGGCTCATTTCTTTTTGTGAGGAGCTTTGCTTGGGGCACTGAGAAAACCTGTTTGGAACACTGCAACATTATCCTTTTGGGAGGAAGTGCTAGACTAAACCTGAAATATTTTGATTCTAGGCCCTGATGTTCACTTACCAGCAAGTCACCTAACTTCCCAAACATCTTTAAATCTATAAAGTGGGGTCAGTCTAATACACCTACCTCGCATGATAAAGTGAACTCCATATGTAACCATCAGAGTTGTAAAGATGCTGTGAAGTCTTAACGTACTTACTATTTGTATCCCTGGAAGACTTAGAGTTGAGGTGCCCTTGCTTCTACCTGTGAGACCTCTACCCGCTTCAACTTTCAGCTAGAGGACTCCTCAGACAGATTCACGTTGTTTATCACTAACTGGGCTTCAGCTCCGATTATCTTTTCTGGTCTGCTCTGATGTTCTGAACTGAAAAAACTGAAAAGCTCAAGAACCAGAAGAAATACTCCAAATTTCTACTCATTTTCCCCAAGACTCAGAGCAGAGCCAGGACCTAAAGAGATGGCACCATATCTTTTATCTCTTGTTTCCACCCGCACTCTTTTTTTAAAGCTCATTTTTGATTGGAGGCTAATTGATTTGTTGATTTCTGCTGTACAACAACATGATTCAACTATAAGTGTACAATGTCCCCTCCCTCTTGAACCTCCCTTCTACCTCCCCACCGCCCCATCCCTCGAGGTTGTCACAGAGCCCTGAGCTGAGCTCTCTGTCTTATACAGCAGCTTCCCGCTAACTCTCTGTTTTACACGTGGTATTGCATCTGTGTCAGTGTTACTGAGTTCGTCTCCCCCCTCTCCTTTCCCTACTATACCCACAAGTCCATTGTCTGCATTTTTATTCCTGCTCTATAAATAGGTTCATCAGTACCATTTTTCTAGATTCCATACATATGCGTTAATATATGATACTTCTTTTTCTCTTTCTGACTTACTTGTGTAACAGGCTCTAGGTTCATCCACCTCACTACAGCTGACTCAAATTCATTCCTTTTTATAGCTGAGTAATATTCCATTGTGTGTGTATACCACAACTCCTTTATCATTCCTCTGTTGATGGACATCTAGGTTGCTTCCATGTCCTGGCTATTGTAAATACTGCTGCAGTGAACACTGGGGTACATGTGTCTTTGAATTATGGCCTCCTCAGGAGAAGGCAATGGCACCCCATTCCAGTACTCTTGCCTGGAAAATCCCATGGACGGAGGAGCCTGGGAATGGGGTCGCGAAGAGCTGGACACGTGTTCTTGCCTGGAGAATCCCAGGGACAGCAGAGCCTGGTGGGCTGCTGGCTGTGGGGTAGCACAGAGTTGGACGCGCCTGAAGTGACTTAGCAGCAGCAGCAGGGTGTAAGCCCGGTAGTGGGATTGCTGGATCATATGGCAGTTTTATTCCTAGCTTTTTAAGGACTCTCCGTACTGTTCTCCATAATGGCTCTATCAGTTTATATTCCCACTAACAGTGCAAGAGGGTTCCCTTTTCTCCACATCCTCTCCAGCATTTATCGTCAGCAGATTTTTTGATGATGGCCATTCTGACCAGTGTAAGGTTATACTTCGTTGTAGTTTTGATTTGCATTTATTTAATAATAAGCAGTATTGAGCATCCTTTCGTGTGCTTGTTGGCCATCTGTATGTCGTCTTTGGAAAAATGTCTGTTGAGGTCTTCCACCCATTTTTTGATTGGGTTGTTTGTTTTTCTGATGTTGAATTGTATGAGTTGCTTGTATATTTTAGAGATTAATCCTTTGTCAGTTGTTTCATTTGCAATTATTTTCTTCCATTCTGAGTGTTGTCTTTCCATCTTATTTATAGTTTCCTTTGCTCTGTGAAAGCTTTTAAGTTTAATCAGGTCCCATTTGTTTATTTTTGTTTTTATTTCCATTACTGTAGGATGTAGGTCAAAGAGGATCTTGTGATTTATTTCAAAGAGTGTTCTGCCTATGTTTTCTTCTAAGAGTTTTATAGTTTGTGGTCTTACAGTGTTACGAAGTGTTCTGATTTCAATCTTTTATATGTAGCTGTCTTGTTTTCCCAGAACCACTTATTGAAGAGCTTGTCTTTTCTCTACTGCATATTCTTACCTCCTTTGTCAAAGATAAGGTGCCCATAGGTGTGTGGGCTTATCTCTGGGCTTTGTATCTTGTTCCATTGAGCTGTATTTCTTTTTGTGCCTGTATCATGCTGTCTTAATTACTGTGTGCTTTAGTTGCTCTGTTGTGTCCGACTCTTTGCGACCCCATGGACTGTGGCCCACCAGGCTCCTCTGTCCATGGGATTTTCCAGGCAAGAATACTGGAGTGGGTTGCCATTCCCTTCTCCAGGGGATCTTCCTGACCTAGGACTTGAACCCAGGTCTCCTGCACTGCAGTTGGATTCTTTACCGATTGAGTCACCAGGGAAGCTCCCATCTTGATTACTATAGCTTTGTATTAATAGTATAGCCTGAAGTCAGGAAGGTTGATTTCTCCAGCTCCGTTTCTCTTTCTCAAGATTACTTTGGCTATTTGGGGTCTTTTGTGTTTCCATACATATTGTAAAATTTTTCATTCTAGTTCTGTGAAAATACCGTTGGTAATTTGATAGGATTTTCATTGACGCTGTAGACTGCTTTAGGTAGTGTTCACAATATTGATTCTTCCAATCCAAGAACATGATGTATCTCTCCGCCTGTTTGTGTCATTTTTTTCTTTCATCAGCGTCTTTTGGTTTTCTGCATATAGATCTTTGGTTTCTTTAGGTATGTTTATTCCTAGGTATTTTATTATTTTTGTTGCAGTGGTGAATGGGGTTATTTTCTTAATTTCCTTTTAAGATTTTTTGTTGTTAGTGTATAGGAGTACAAGGGATTTCTGTGTATTAATTTTGTATCCTGCAATTTTACTGAATTCACTGATCTAGTGGCATCTTTAGGGTTTTCTGTTTATAGTATCATGTCATGTGCAGAGTTTTATTTTTTCTTCCACCCCACTTTTGTTTGAACCTCCTACTTTTGTTGTTCCAACTACTTCTTGAGGTGAAAAAATAGGAGAACTTCAACCCTCTTCACAGATGTCTTTATTTCTTAATCTAAGGTTGAATTTTTTGTTAACCTTTGCCTACTTGGGGTCAGAAGTGGACCTTACACTTGTAAGATATGCGCAGTATCATTCACTGTGCCTGTCAGATCCAGCATCCAGCCCTGTCACACTAAATAACCATGGACTCTTGTGTCCGTGTTAATTAAACCTGCTTCCCTGAGGGTTTGATTCAAGTTCTACCTTTTCCAGTGTCCACTCGAACTGGTAAATTCACTCTCAGGGCTTCCTTCTTTGAGCTCCAGTGGCACTTCAGCCTGTTACCCACAGTTTGATATGTGATTATTTTTGCTGTTTTGCAGTGTTTTTTAATTGTCTTTTGTGAGTCAAGTCGCTGAACTGTCATGTAAACTCATGTCATGCTTGCTTTCTGACACTGTGTTGAGTGCCTTTTAGTCAACACAGTACTTCCTTACTTTGTTTTGCTGAGCCCTTCCTTGAAATAGCAGCCTTGGTGTTGGACCATGTGCTAGAAAGCCAGCTGGACCCGTGCCCTGACCTCCACCTGTGGGAAGCTGTGTTAAGGCCTTGACTCAGACACGTATCCTGGGCCTGTCCCACCACCCCAGTGTCACCTCATGTCAAAGATCTGAACACGAGCATGAGCTGCCAGCAGCTGTGCCCTTCCTCCAGCTGCCAGGACGCTGCTTGTGCTGCCCAAAAGGTGGGCAGGGGAAGATGTGCCCGCACTGAAGGCTGAAAGGGGGAGGTCAGAGAGGGAGGAGGAAACGAAGAGACTCGGGTGGCAAGTAATTACTGTCTTGTCACAGAAACAAAGGAAAGCAACAGCTTAAAAAAGGAGGAGGTGAGTGGCACCAAAAGGCTCAGGGGAGGTTTTTAGGCTAATGACCAAGGGACCCAAGATCCATGAGATCTGGCAGCTGGCAGAGGTCTTCCCTGACAACCCCGTATAAAACGCCTCCACTCCATTACACTATCTCCTTCTTTACTGTCTGCATAGCACTGTCATTAGCTAAAATCATCCTGTTTATTTTTAGCTTATATTTAGTAAATATTATATATAATAATAATGTATAATATATAATTAATAATATATAACATATCTACTATATATATATAGTATACTCTGAAAACAGCAATTTTTTTCACTCTTCTATTCTCAGCTCCTGTCGGGTACTGGATAAGACACTGGATAAGATAGGAATAAATGCAGACTTACCCAAAGTCACCCAACCAAGAAAAGGGAAAGCTTTGGCTTTTTCAGGAACAGCACATTAAATGTGCACACAGTTTGAATAATGACTTTAAAGATTATGCAATTTAAAAATTAACAAGTTAATCATAGAAGGTTACCTCTTAGAAGGTAAAAGAAGGAAAGCATATGAAAAAATAAAAACTGCATATATAGAGATCAAACCCAGGTCTCCCACAATGCAGGCGGATTCTTTACCAGCTGAGCCACAAGGGAAGCCCATAAGAAAGTCTTGTGTATAACTAAGCTTCTCAGTGAATAATCTTCTCAGTGAAACTGATGATTTTCTAGTAAAAAAAATTATACATATGCATGAAATTAAAATTTATCTTAAGTGCAACTTAAAAGACCAATAGTCGATGAAGAAATGGGAAAACATGTACAATACTGTCTCCAGAAGCTTTTATGAATGAATTCTTTCAACCTTTCAAGCGAAGAATAATTCCCATGCCCTTTTTTATTTTGGTAAAATATCACAAAAGAGTAGCAGTGTTTGTCCACTAAAAGATGTATATAATTCTAGCTTTCTAGTACAGGCAATAGCCAGTGGTGATTGGGGAAAAAGATTCTTAATCACCTTAGAAACCAAAACTATGAAATAACTTGGAACAAGATGAACAGGAAATGTTCAGTTTCTTTCTTTTTTATAAAGAAAACTAAGCTGTACAGAGGGACGTGAAGGAAATAAATGGAAAGACAAATATTCTATATTCTCTGAGGGGAATATTTGATGCTTTAAGGATGTCAATTCTTTAATCCATAAAATTAAATGCAAGTCTACAAAAATTTTACTTTTTAACTTGAAAGGATTTCTCTAAAATTAATCTGGAATAAGGGAATAACCATTTTTTAATTGAAAGGTGAAGAATGTTGGGGAAATTTTATTACTGGGTAATTCTTATTATAAACATAAGTTAAAATAATAGTGTACTGATGGAAGACTAGATTAAGAATAGCAAACTTTATTGTTTAAAGAGAAAAGACAATGCTGTGCATGGCATGGACCGTGTCTTGTTGGAATTGTGCTTTGGTATATGATGCTACTTGGCTTTTTCTGGGATGCTTTTTTTTTTCAAGGCAAAGTGAGGTGAAATGAGGTACAGAGGAACAGGGAAGCTAACTCCAGCGAATGACTGAGAAATATCTAAGAATAGTCTTACTTCCTTTAGTCTAGGTGATGTTTCCACTTCTTTCACCCACTAAAACCCATCACTTTTTTGTCCAGCACAAGTAACATCCTATATTCTCTCAGACCCAGGAAAAAAAAACAGAAATAACCCTTGGACCACTGTGGGAGTTCTTTTTTGGAGTTGCCAAAAGCCACAGAACTGCAAATGAGTGGTGTCAAACTTCCAAACCCACACTCAACCACAATGCAATACCACCTTCCTAAGATATACATAGATATATGCATTCATTAAAACTATGAGAAAGAAATACACCAAAATATTAATAGTATTTTTCTGTAGGTGATAGAATTATGGCATAATTGCTCTCTTTTTTCCCCCTCCATACTTTTTTGAATTTTCCAGATATTCTACAGAGAACATGCATTGTTTTTATAATTGGACAGAAAGAACAATGCCTACTATTTTCAGAAACCAAAGCTCCACTGCCCTTTCAATGTGGGAATCCAGCCAAGACCTTATTCTTGGACAGCACCAGTGAAAGGGCCTTAGGAATGCTCGTGGGCACAGCAGCAGAGGATGTCATATATGGAAACCTTCCATGAGGGTGACATCACGCTGGAACCTAGTCAAAATAAACCTCGCTGCAAGGGCTGGCAGAGATCTTTGGATAAAACCTGGAGAGGGGAAAGCCCGAGAAAGAACAGACCTAAAGAAGACAACCTCTGGTCTTTGGCCTGAAGAACTCCTGTGTATCTGTTTGGGCTTATTAGCAGATTTTCCTCTGTGCTCAGTTTCTAGGGAAGGATTACTTTTCCCCAACTCACCGTCCTCCAAAAAAGAATTCCCACAGTGGCTCAAGGGTTATTTCTGTTTTTCTTCCTGGGCCTGAGTGAGAATATAGGATGTTACTTGTGTTGGACCAATAGTAATGGATTATTGATAGGTATTTCAATACCTAAAAGAAGTGGAAGTATCACCTAAGGGAAGTAAGATTTTTCTTGGCTATTCCTCAGTCATTCTCTATAGTTAACTTATCTACCCATCTGTCTCCTCTTTTCGTCTCTCTTTGCCTTAAAAAAATCACATCAAAACACAATTGCATCAAGATATGGTTCGTGCCATCTACAGCACTGATCCCTTTGTCACCTTGAATAGCTCTTAACATCCCTGCACGCCATACTTAAATATCTGTGTCTAGGACTTCTTTTATCCAGCTTAGTGTTCTATACCTTCCAGTGGCCTGGGAGTTTTCAGTTGTTTTAATTGAACCATGGCAGACTCAGGATAAGTTTACACAAATCTTTCAGTTCCCAGTCCCAGTGTCACTCTGTAAGCACGAGGCTTCTGATACAGCCCTTGGAGCTTCAACACAGCCTTGGAAGAGACCATTTAATGACAGAACATCCTGGGTTGGTTTGAATTCTTTTCACTGCACTAACAGAAAACTCAATTCAAACTTGTGTTCAGGCACAGTTGAATCCAGTGCCCATTGTTATCAAAGACTCATTTTGTTTTCTTCTCTTAGCTCTTATATACTCAGTATTTGTTGATTTAATTAGATTTTTCCAGTATGGGAACTTTGTTGGCTATAGGTTTGTTCCTACTGTCTTGGTAAATCCAGCAAGAAAAAGAGAAGCTGTGTCCAACAATTCCAACAAGTCCTGGAACTGAGTCATAGGGTCATGACTTCATCCTTGAATCAATCACTGTGTCCAAGAGGATGGAATGCTCTGATTGGCCTGGCCTGGGTCATATATCTATACCCCATCTGAACTAGGTGCATTGGGAATGGGGGAACATTGATTCTCCAAAGAAAAATCATGATGGCATTTAGGGAAGAGTGGATGCTGGCCAGGAGAAAGCTACAGCGTCTACACTAAGTGCCTAGAAGGAGAAGCTAGGGCACCATCACTGTGGACACAGTGACCAAGGTGAGCAAGCTAATAAAATGCAGATGGGAACACCAAGTGCTCTTGCCTTTAGATGATAGCAGCTTGACTATGGGGTAGCAACCATTTCACTCCCCAAAAGATGGGTCGTTTAATTTGCACTTGTTGAGCATCTGCTGTGTGCAGAGCACTCTTAAAAATACACAGGAAGTAAATGTTATACTCTGTCTTCAGGGAGAAAAATAATGGAGTAAATTAAATAAACTATGTTGTTTAGTTGCTCAGTCACATACGACTCTTTTGTGACGACGGCATTTCCCAGGCAAGAATACTGGAGTGGGTTGCCGTTTCCTTCTCCAGGAGATCTTCCCACCCAGGGATTGAACCCACGTCTTCTGCACTGGCAGGTGGATTCTTTACTAATGAGCCACCTGGGAAGCATTAAAGAAACTATACTCCCATGAAATAAATTTCTGCACAATTGGTCAGTGTATACAGAAAGGGCACCAACTCTTTGCCTGAGTATTGACAGAACCCAAGTGAGGGAGAGATGAATGTTTTCATCATTTATAGTCCACTTTTATAATTTAATTTATATTCTATGTAATTATTTTGTATTCTACTTTTCAGCAAATATTTACTACTAAGTGCCAAACCCCATGCTAGACTCTGAACCTAGTAGAAAGGCTTTCCAGGATATGTAAAATACTACAAAGGAAAAATAAATTGAAGGTAGAGGCAAAGGAACATAGAATACCAGCATACAACAAAGTAGATACAGTAATAGAGCAAAAAAGTAAAGTGATCACTTACATTCCCATGGATAGGCCACGTGATGTGTGATGTCGTAAATAATAGAAACATTTGTGTAATAAACCCAAACAGCACATAGAGGATTATTTTTATTCATATAAAAGATGGCATCTCACTAAAGCACAATGTGTTGTAAAAGTAATTCTATTGGAAAAATGGTGAATGGAAGCAGGAAGTGTATATAGTTCAGCTCAGATACCTAGTTGTCTTTTAATCTGGCTTAACCTAGGAATGTATTTTGTCATATTTGAAGGCTCAGATGGACTGCATAGATTTTAAACAACTCCAAGTTTCTCTGGTGACATTTTAATAAATATTTAGTGACAGTGAACTTGGAATTGTAATCTTTGGCAAGTATCTGGAATTTAGCTGCCATTCTTTATTGGTGGCTAAGTAAGATCTGAGACTCTGACTTCAGATGACTTTTGCTTTAACACAGCTCACCACGGTGGAGTAAGAGAGCTCTTGGCCCACTAAATACATAGATTCCCACTTTACAATTGAAAAGGGACTTGGAGTAACCACAGAGATTTTGGACAGCGAATTTGGGGAATCAAATTTTGAACAACGTGGTTGTCTCCTCATTTATGAACTTGGGAATAACATGGGACTACCTTCCTAGGTAATAACTTTATTTTTCAAGATTTTGATCTGTAGCCCTTCTCTGTCCTTAGCTAATAGACTGTTGTATATATAGACCATTCTTTGTCCAGGAAAAAAAGCCATCTCACCACAGTAAAAAAGAATACCTCCTTTTCTTTTTTTGTCGCAAGGGGCTGTGCAACTAACTCATCTAAAGATAGTATCAGGTTTTTGTTTTTGTTTTTTAATGAGTGGAAAAGTACTGGTGTCAGAACTCAGCCTGGATCAGCCCTCAGGAAAGTTGTTCCCCCCACTCTGGCTCATGAAGTGGAATAGCAGTGCCAAATCAATTTGTCCATGGCCCAGACTGAGGAAAGGTCAATAAAAGCTGCAGTCAATTTCATATTATTCTTGCCACTGTAGGGCAAACACTGTAGCAGTGACCTGTGGTGGCACTGTTGTTTGAAGACCATCTGCTCTTTATGTCAAATGCTGATCTGAGAATCCTGGAATTGCACGAATTGTTAACAAGGTGGCAAAGAATTTAGGTAGAATGACCAATTTTTAAAAAATAGACTTAATTTGAGTTAGGGGAAGCACAAGTTATCCTTATTTAAGGAAAATAAGCTAGAACTAAATCCAAAGAGTAAAATAATAAACAATAAGCACAATTCATAAAGATGGGGATTAGAACCCATCATTCAGAAGGAACATTAAAAATTCAAGAGGCAAAAAGTCCCCATGGATGCTTTACTTAGCTCAAGTGTTAAAATTGGGCAGTGATGGACCATAACTGGGCTCTAGTCAGAGACTGGAGAAGGCAATGGCACCCCACTCCAGCACTCATGCCCGGCAAATCCCATGGACGGAGGAGCCTGGAAGGCTGCAGTCCATGGGGTCACTGAGGGTCAGACACTGCTGAACGACTTCACTTTGACTTCTCACTTTCATGCATTGGAGAAGGAAATGGCAACCCACTACAGTGTTCTTGCCTGGAGAATCCCAGGGACGGGGGAGCCTGGTGGGCTGCTGTCTCAGGTCGCACAGAGTCGGACACGACTGAAGTGACTTAGCAGCAGTCAGAGACTGACCTCATATAACAATGGGGGCTGTTGACCACATGGTCAGAGAGCTGGAGGAAGTGAACTTCCTAGGTGTTATTCTGCATTTGGTCCCACACAAACACACTTTCCAAGATGACCACTTGCAAACCTTTTCTAGAGTCTACCCTTATTGCCAGATTCCATACTCACCACAAGATAATAGATTTTGCCAGTTTTATTGAGATATAATTGATGTACAGTCCTGTATAAGTTTAAGGTGTATAACATAATGATTTGACATATGTGCATGAAATGATGACCACAGTAGATTAAGTGAACATCCATCATCTCACATAACTACAGCATTAAAGGAAAAGAAAAAGGCAGCCAAAATAACTCACTTGGGAGAGTGTAAAGACTGAAGAAATGGAAAAAAAAATTTTTTTTTTCCTTCTGATGAGAAGTCTTAGGAGTTACTTGGGAGAGTTGTTGCTCTTAACAACTTTCATTTGTAACATAGCTCAGTTCAGTTCAGTCGCTCAGTCGTGTCCGACTCTGCAACCCCATGAATCGCAGCACGCCAGGCCTCCCTGTCCATCACCAACTCCCGGAGTTCTCTCAGACTCAAGTCCATCAAGTCGGTGATGCCATCCAACCATCTCATCCTCTGTTGTCCACTTCTCCTCCTGCCCCCAATCTCTCCCAGCATCAGAGTCTTTTCCAATGAGTCAACTCTTCGCATGAGGTGGCCAAAGTACTGGAGTTTCAGCTTTAACATCATTCCTTCCAAAGAACACCCAGGGCTGAACTCCTTTAGAATGGACTGGTTGGATCTCCTTGCAGTCCAAGGGACTCTCAAGAGTCTTCTCCAACACCACAGTTCAAAAGCATCAATTCTTCGGCGCTCAGCTTTCTTCACAGCCAACTCTCACATCCATACATGACTACTGCAAAAACCATAGCCTTGTCTAGACGGACCTTTGTTGACAAAGTAATGTCTCTGCTTTTGAATATGCTATCTAGGTTGGTCATAACTTTCCTTCCAAGGAGTAAGCGTCTTTTAATTTCATGGCTGCAATCACCATCGGCGGTGATTTTGGAGCCTTTTAGTTCCTCTTCACTTTCTGCCATAAGGGTGGTGTCATCTGCATATCTGAGGTTATTGATATTTCTCCCAGCAATCTTGATTCCAGCTTGTGCTTCTTCCAGCCCAGCATTTCTCATGATGCACTCTGCATATAAGTTAAATAAGCAGGGTGACAATATACAGCCTTGACGTACTCCTTTTCCTATTTGGAACCAGTCTGTTGTTCCATGCCCAGTCCTAACTGTTGCTTCCTGACCTGCATATAGGTTTCTCAAGAGGCAGGTCAGGTGGTCTGGTATTCCCATCTCTTTCAGGATTTTCCACAGTTTATTGTGATCCATACAGTCAAAGGCTTTGGCATAGTCAATAAAGCAGAAATAGATGTTTTTCTGGAACTCTCTTGCTTTTTCGATGATCCAGCAGATGTAACATAGAACAGTGTTATCTTTCTCATGTTGTACATTACTTCTGTAGTATTTATTTATCTTATAACTGAAAGTCTGTAGCTTTTGATCACCTTCATTCAAATCCCACCCTCCCCCACCTCTGGTAACCATACATCTGAACTCTTTTCCTACGAGCTTATTCTGTTGTTTACTTTTGAAGAATAATTGATCTCCAACGCTATGTTAGTTCCTGGTGTACATCATAGTGATTCGATATTTCTGTACATTTCAAAATGACCACCATGATAAATCTAGTTGTCATCTATCATCATACAAAGATATTACATATTATTGACTATATTTCCCACAGTGTACATTTCATACCTGTAACGTTTATTTTGTAACTGAAAGTTTGTATCTTTTACTCTTCCTCAACCCATTTTTCTCCTCCCCTCCAAAGTAAAATATTTTTAAGACAGTGAAAAATGTATCCTAAACCTTAATTTTTATGAGGTCCTAAGTAGCCTCTTACTATTTTGGTTTTTCACAGTTGCTTCATTTGACTTAATAAAGGTTTCTTTGGCTACTCAGGAACACTTTGAAAATTAAGACTGACTCTAAATTATGTGCATTATGTTATGGGAGACCTCCCTTTCAGAACACTACTAGTTCTCAGCTAATACCAAATTGCAAATATACACTTTTTCCCCTCAGCACTAGGGGAGAGCGAAATGCTGAGGTTAAGAGCAGGCTTCAAAGCTAGACTGACCTGGGGTGGATTCCTGGCTTCCTCACTTGCTTATTATATCACTTCAATAAGTGCCTTACAGCTTCAAAGTTCTCACCTCTGTACAATGTAGGAAATACCATGTTTAGATAAGGGAATGCATACACAGGGCCTAGTACAATTTGTAAACCACAATCAGTAATATGGCAGCTATCGATAACAGCAATGATAACGATAATAGTGTGGTCCAAGGCCTGTAGTTTGCGCCAAATCATCCTTTGGGGGCTCTGGTCTTTCAGAGGAACATCGTTGCCTTCTTAGAGAGTTGGGCAGAGGATCGTAACAGCCCAGGCTCAATGGTGTCCCTATATGCTGAGGCCTATCCCAGGGAAACCACTGCCCCAATCACAAAATGAAATGGCCTGGCAGGTGTCTGTCATTTCAAAGCCACCCTTCTGACTGGGCTTGCCTGAAGTGTTAGGTAGAGCTTTACTTTTAAAGAACCATCCAGCAAGGAGGCTACCAACTCTACTTTTAAAGCCCTCCAATCGTCCTTCCCCCAACCCTCCCCTCTAGTTTCTCTTGTCTCCTAGGCTCAAAATAGTGATCTGGGGCACCATACTGCTAGAGCCTGGAAGGAGTGGGAGAGGGAACTGCCTAATAATAAGTAAAAGAAGGAACAGGGATCCCAGGGCACCTTCCAGTTCAGCCCCAAGGCTCAGGACCCCTAGAAAGTGGAGAGGTGGTGAGGTCTGTTTTTAGCTCCTCCAGACTTGGGGTCGTCCCTGAGAGCGGGCAGGAAAAGGGCATGTGTCTTTTTACTTAGTTGGCTGGTAGGTTTCAGAGTTCTTTCTTTGGCTCTCACGTCTCCATTTAGCACTGTCTTTCTCATAGTGATCGCATATAGGGTTTTCAGCATGCTGTGTGCAAACTGCCGCCACCCCCTCACCAACACCTAAACAGCACCCTTCCTTGATCTGGGGAATCTGGTCTAGTTCAAATGCTTTCACTCACCCTTAGCCCCACTCTAGGGTTACATTCTCCAGGGGACCACCCACAGTCTTTCTCTTGCTTAAATATTGGCAAGAAGGCTTAAGCCCAACCACTTTCCCTGTGCCCGCTGGACCTGTAAGAACATCTCAGATGGGGGTGTCCAGTCTTCTCCATAGACTTCCCCACTGTCTGACCTGTCTCATTGTCTTCCCGCAAACCCCACTCAGGTGGACTCAGAGATCAGTACAGCCTCTGCACCGGCAGACCCCCAAGAGGAGAATTATTGTGGACACTGGACCTTCTGGGGCTTCCCTCGTAGCTCGGTAAAGAATCCACCTGCAATGCAGGAGACCCCAGTTTGATTCCTGGATCGGGAAGATCCCCTGGAGAAGGGAAAGTCTACCCACGCCAGTATTCTGGAGAATTCCATGGACTGTGTAGTCCATGGGGTCTCAGAGTCAGACACGACTGAGCAACTTCCACACTCACTGGACCTTCCAAATCATCCTCTTGGAAACCCCTTTACTTGACAGGGAATTACAGCAGCCCTCCCCTCCCCACAGAGAAAGGAGAGAACGCCCCTTCCCCCAGCACTGCTCTCCCTCCAAGGCTGAGGGCTCCAACTGCGAAGACTCAAGTCTGTCTCTTTCTCACATAGGTGTCTGGGGGCTCCGAGTCGGGGGCAGGGGTGCTGCTCCCAGAAAGCGAGGTGGTTGAGCTGCCTCTCAGTAAGCCCTGGGAGAGGAGTTGGGCTCTGGTTTTGGGCCATCTCCTGTAGCTTGTTGTTTGCAGTTGGGGCCATAGCAACGATTCAGGGAAACAAAAAACATTCACTCAACATTCTGTACACAGATAAGAGTTAATCATGTTGTTCAAATCCTCTAAATCCTTCCTTATCTTTTTGTCGCCTTGTTCTAACAGTTACTGAGACTTTCCTGTGTTAAAAATCTTCCAATGTGATTGCAAATGTGTGTCTTTCCCCTTTTTGTTTGGTTAAGTTTTGCCCTGTGTGTGTGTCTTAGGTGCACATAACTGTGGAATTGTTATAATTCCATATAACTGTGGAATTCGCTGGTGGACTGACCCATTTTCATTATAAAATGTTTCTTTATCTTTAGGACTGCTCCTTGCCTTAAAAACCTACTCTGATATTAGTATAACATTCTTTTGATTAGTGCTTCTTACTTTCAATTTTACTGAATCCTTACATTTAAGGCATATCTCTTATAAGCAGGATTGATTATTGTTGATTTAATATCATCAAATATGCAGTCAAACAATTTTTATCTTTAGGAATATTTATTCAGTTTAAATTTAACATAATTACTGATATGTCTGGGCATAAAGTTAGTACCTTACTATTTGTTTTCTATTTTTTCCACCTATATATCTTCCTTCTGGTCTTTCTTGATTTCTTTTGAATTAATGGAGTATGTTCTATTATTCTAGTTGTTTTCTCTTCTTTTAGCTTATTAGTTATACATTCTTTTTCTTTCAGAGATTACCCTAGATATTTTAACATTCATCCTTAACTTATTAACATTTCATGTAAAATAGAATTTTCTCTTTCCAAGACAATGCAAGAAACTTAGAATACTTCGACTCCATTTATCCCCTCTTGACTTCAGTATTATTGTTGTTGTATAATTCCGCATATATTTTAAAGCTCACCAGACATTTTTACCTTTGCTTTGTATAATTAATATTCATGCAGATTTATGCAATACTAACCCTTTTCATTGTTCTTCACTCCTTCCTGAATTTATGTGCTTCCTACTGGGATAATTTTCCTTCTGCCTGAGGAATTCTCCTTAAGGCAATTATCACAATGTTAGCATCTCTAGAAATGTCTTTATTTTTTGCCTTCATTTTCTGGAATATTTCACAGATTATATAATTATAAACTGCATCTATTCAGCATTTTAAAGATGTCATGCCATTGTGAGAAGTCAGCTGTAAGTCTTTTTGCTGTTCTTTTGAAGGTATCACATTTCAACCCATTGCTTTTAAATTGTTCTCTTGATCTTAGATTCTCCCACCCACCCCCCTTCTGGCATATCCTGGTTCCACTATGATGTACCAAAAGAATGATGTTCTTTGTATTTATCCTACTTGGGATATAGAGTACTTCTTGAATCTGAAGCTTAATGTATTTCACCTGCTTGGGAAATTTCTTAGCCATTATTTTTCAAATATTCTTTTTCATCTCATTCTTTCTCTCTTCTCCTTCAAGGATTCCATTTTCACATGTTAAACCTTTTCACCATATCCAGATTTCTCTCTTTTGTATTTTTCCTGCTTTTCAAGATACAGATCATCAGTGACCTGTTTCTGTTGTGTGCTTTTTCTCTCTCAGTCCTATTTCCTGGTATTTCTGATAATTTTTAAATTGAATACCAGATACTGTAGACAAATATTTGTACAGGCTTTTAAAAGTATTATCTTCCTCTAGAGAGAATTTAAATTTTTGCAGATAGTTCGAGATCACCTTATTCTAATCTGGAATTGAACTCATTTTAAGCTGGGTTCAGTCTTTGTAAGGCCTGGTCTATTTCTGGCTTGCCCTTAATTCTCTAGAGCATAGTTTTTCGTGGGACTAGTATTAGTTAGGGTTGTCCAAAGAAACAGAATCAAAATTGAGAGAAAGAGAGTGTGTGTGTGTGTCTGTATGCATACAGCCAGCAGATTGCAGACCCAAAAAAGAACTGCAGCTTAACTCCAAAGATGGTCTGCTGGCAGAATTTCTTCTTTCAGGAAGATCAGTCTTTTTCTATTTAGGCCATCTGATTGGATGAGAACCACCCACATTGTGGAAGATATTCTGAATTATTCAGAGTCTACTGATGTAAACGATAAAAAATACCTTCACAATACCTCAGTTAGTACTTGACCAAATATCTGGATACTGTGGCCTAGCCAAGTTAACACAAGAAGTTAGCCATCCCAGGCCCCAGTGGGAAGCCTGGACCATGTGACAGTGCCCCTCATCCTGAACAGTGTTTCTCTCCCTGCCCTAAGTCTGTCAAAAGTACTGATAAGCTTCCCATTCTCTTAGTTAGTGCTCCTTATTCAATTTCTTGACGTCTGCTTAAACATTGAAAGACATCTCAAGAGAAAAATGGTATAGAATATCAAGTTCACCCAAATGAGTTTTCTCTCTCCAGAAATCTGGCCTCTTAAGTCCTATTTTGGGTGTTCTCTGGTGCCTTTGAACAGATGTTTTCATGTTTTATCCTGAAGGGAGGATCATTGAGATGCTGAGAAGACATTTTATTAAATCCAAAACTCCCAATTAATAACTCTTAATAAACCTTTGGTGAAACAATAATTCCATAATATGAAAAATAATGCATACTATATTGAATTATATTTAACGGGAAAATGCTAGACTACCATCCTAATGACATACTGGGGACATGCTTCAATATTATTATAATTATTATTATAATAGGATTGTTATTTGATTATTATAATAGGATTATAATTGATTATTATAATAGGATATATAATATAATATAATATATTCAATTATTATTATAATAGGATGCAATTGCCTGGGTGCCACCTCAGATTTAATGAATTAGAACCCTTGAGTGTTGTAGAGATGTTAAGAAAAATGAACTAGAGGCATTCTCATTAAAGACAAGGATGCCACTTGTAACAGCAAAACATTAAACATTGTTCTGTAAGTTCTAAATAGTATAATAAAAATAAGAAAATAAAATATAGAAATATTGGTTGAAATAAATATTATTTTCAAATGATATGCTGCCCGCTAAATAAAAACCTTTCAAACTAATGAGATAGTTTAGCAAGATGACAAGATATGTATGTATAATAATATTTATATATGTACATAATAAAATGTATGTGTTTCCTGTATGTCAGTAATCAGAAAATATTGCAAAGATGCTAATATAATATCATCAAAAAACATAAAATCCTAATTTGAAAATCAGGATTGTGCGAAGTCTATATGATGAAAACCTTGAGATGTTATTAAGGAACATAAAGTTTTGAATAAATATATAATGGTGTAAAGGTATCAATGTTTTCTAAATTAATATGTAGGGAATTCCCTGCCAGTCTGGTGGTTAGGGTTCCATGCTTCCACTTCAGGGAGCATGGGTTCAGTCCCTGGTTGGGTAACTAAGATCCTGCATATTGCTCAATGAGGCCAAAAAAATCAATGAATAAAAATTTTAAAAATAAATTAATATGTAAACTCAATGTAACCAATTAAGATTTCAACTTTTTCAGGGGATGTGGGGAGAGAATTTCACAAAATGATTTTAAAGGTTTTCTGGAGAATAAATGAGAAATAATAACCAAGAAAGGTTTGAAAGAAAATAACAAAGCAATATTTACTTTCAGGAGATATTAAAACCTGGAGCTATATTTAAAATGCTGAGATACTGGTGCAGAAATTGACAAATAAAGCAAGAGAGTAGACTATATAAAGAATGTTTTAACTCATGGAGATGGTGTTGACTAGTTTATAAATGATGTTAACTTATTAACAAATAATGCTGGGTAATAGCCTTGAAGGAACAGATAGGGCAGTTTGATCATTCTCTCTTATTTACATTAGAATAGACTTTAGCTGGATTCAATAAAGATTTCAATATAAATGACATAACTAAAGTGCCAGAATAAAACATAGGTGAATATTTACATAATTATGAGTAGAGGAATGAGCTTCCCAGGTGGCGCTTATCTGCTTAGTCAGATTCTTCATGACCCCATGGACTGTAGCCTGCCAGGCTCCTCTGTCCATGGGGATTCTCCAGGCAAAAATACAGGAGTGGGTTGCCATTTCCTTCTCCAGGGGATCTTCCTGCTCCAGGGATTGAACTTGCCTCTCTTGCGTCTCCTGCACTGGCAGGTGGGTTCTTTATCACTAAGGCCACCTGTAAGTAAAATTTCTTACGAAGAATTTTTTTAAAAAGATACCATGAAAGCAATTTTAAAAGAAGTGACAAACTAGGAATAAATACTTGCAGTATTCATGACATTCAAAATGTTAATATCTTAAGTATATAAAGAATTATTATAAATCAATAAGAAAAGTTTAGGCATCTAATAAAAATGCATCCAACAGGCAATTTACAAAAGAAGAAATACCAGTTGATAATAGACAAGAAAATATGTATAACTCACTAGTAACCAAACAAATGCAAATTTAAGCCCTGTACAGCACATTTCTCACCTTCAGATTGTGAAAACTAAAAGGTTTGATGCTCCACACTGAAGAAAGAGGTGACAGACATCCATACTAAAAACAGCCCTCACCGCAAAAATATTAAACCCACACAGACTGCACAGGGACACTCCCACATAAAAATAGCTCTTCAGGACCACAAGAGAGACTCGTTTCTCCTAAACTCGTGGAATAAGAGAAACAGCAGCAAAATGAAGAAGCAGAGGAACCACTCCCAATTAAAAGAGCAAGAGAATTCCGCTGAAAGAACAGACGATGAAGCAGACCTCTTCAGTCTAAAAGGCACAGAATTCAAACAGGAGATAATAAAAATACCGAAGGAATTAAGAAAAACTGTTGATAAAAATGCAGATTACTGTAAAAAAAACAACTAAAAACTTTAAAGAGGAGCCAAGAAAAATTCATTTGCCAAGACAAAAGCTGAGCTAAAGGCAATAAATAGCAGATTCAATAATGCAGGAAAATGAATAAGTGATCTGGAAGAATAGAAAAAAAGACAAATGAAAGTGGTATAAAAGTCCTATGGGATAATATAAAGCATGACAATCTATGCATAATAAGAATCCTAGAAGGAGAAAAGGGATCAAAACGTATTTGAAGAAATTATGACTGAAAACTTCCCAAACCTAAAGAAGGAAACAGATATCCAGGTATAAGAAGCACAGAGAATCTCAAACAAGATGAACCCAAGCAGATCTACATCAAGACGTATTGTAGTTAAAATGGCAAAAGTTAAAGAGGACTCTAAAGGCAGCAAGAGAAAAATAGACAGTTAATTACGGGAACCCCCATAAGGCTCTCGGCTGATTTCCCTTCGGAAATGTTGCAGACCAGAAGGGAAGATGGATTTAAAGTCCTGAAGGGAATCTAGGATACTCGACCCAGCAAGATTGTCATTTAGAATAGAAGGAGAGAGAAAGAGTTTCTAAGATAAGCAAAAACTAAAAGAATACCACAATACTAAACCTATCACAAAAGAAATATTGAAAGGTCTTCTCCAAATAGAAAAGAAACAAGAATCTAAAGAAAAGAGAAAATCACAGTTGGAAAGTACATCACTTAAATAAGCTAGTGTACAGATTTAAAAAAATTTTTAATTTGTAAAAGTGATGATAACCAAAATAGCAGAAGGACAAACACGAAAATGTAAAAGAGGACATCAAAATCATAAAACATGGATGAGAATAAGAAAATGTACATTTATGTAATATTTTAGAATGTGCTTGAGCCTACATGACTATCAGTCTAAAGAAAGTAGATATAATAATGGGTTAACATACTTGAAACACAGGGTAACCACAAATCAAAAACACACAATACATTCACAAAAACGAAAAAGGAGAACACAAGCATAATGCAAAAGAAAATCATCAAATCACAAAAGGAAAAATAAAGGAACAAGAAGAAATATAAAATCAGCTGGTAAACTAGGTTTAAAATGGCAAAAAATACATGTCTATCAATAACTACCTTGGGGACTTCTCCGATGGTCCAGTGGCTAAGACTCTGTGTTCCCAATTCAGAGGACCCAGGTTTGATCCCTGGCCAGGCAAATAGATCCTACCTGCTGCAACTAAAGATATAATGTGCCACAACTAAAATCTGGTGCAGCCAAATAAAAATATTTAAAAATTACCTTAAATATCAATGGATTAAGGCTCCAGTTAAAAGACACAGAGTGGCAGATTGGATTAAAAAAAAAACAACAACAACCAAGAGCCAACAATATGGTGTCTACAAGAGGCCCACTTTAGGGCAAAGGATACACACAGATTGAAAGTGAAGGGATGAAGAAAGATAGTTCATGCTAATGAAAATGACAAGGAAGCAGGGGTCACAATACTTAGACAAAATAGACTTTGAACCAAAGACCATGAAGAAAGGTTTTTAAAAAGAGAGCTCCAGACCAAGATCTAACAGGACTCAAGAATTCTAGTGAATTCAAGTATAATTGTAGAATAGTGAAGGAGGTTTCAGGCATAGTTTGATTATACTATCTCTTAAACTCATCCAACTCTCCTTGCTGTAAAACCATGATTATCTGGCCACTTCTGATAGCCTGGATCAAGGGTTGGTGAACTGTGTCTTAAAGGGCCAGACCATAAATATTCTAGGCTTGCAGGCCACTTGGTCTCTGTGGAAGCCAGTCAGCATCTGTGGTACCACAGAACAGCCAGAGACATTGCATAAACATGGGAATGGCCACATTCCAAGAAGAAGATGTTTGCAAAAACAGGTGGCCAACTTGAAGGCTGCAGTTTGTCAGCCTCTGATCTAGATGCAGAACCATATTATCTTGGTTTTCAAGAAAACTCTTGCTAATAAAGAAAATTTATTAGCATTATTCTAGGCTTCTTAGTAGGTTATACTTACTGCCAAGTATTAATAACATATGGAACAGAATATCAGTCACTCAACTGCTAATATGGCCAGGGAACCAGTCAGTTTAGTGTGAGTGGGCATAAATCAGTGTTCTGGATTTTGATCCTCACAGCACCTACAAGAGGCCCAAAGTGGGCAGCCAGTATACCTCCCTATCTATGAGACCCTATGGCTACAACTGAAGAATGAGCTCTAAGAACCCAAAAGTCACCATATTGGGATCACTAAAAAAAAAAGAGTTTGGAATAAAAATTGAGGGAATGTAAGTCAGAGCCAAAACATCCTGACAATCAGTAAAATACGTGTGCTGACAAAAATTCAATAACATGTGTGGAGAAGAAAGATACCAAGTATTAGAAGTGGTAAACCAAATTCTGGTCCCAAAGAGGCCTTAATACTAAATCTAGAAGCTAATGATTAAAAGGGCAAAACAAAATACAAGGGCATTAGTATAACCGGCCACTTAGCTTACTGAAAGGTAAGTTAAGAATCCACCTGCCAATGCAGGAAATGCAGGTTCGATCCCCAGGTCAGAAGATCCCCTGGAGAAAAAATGGCAAACACTCCAGTATTCTTGCCTGGGAAATCGCATGGACAGAAGAGCCTGGCAGGCTACAGTCCACAGGGTCCCAAAAGATTTGGACACGACTTAGCGGCTAAACAAGAACAACAAACATGTAAGTTATAGATAGCACAAGAGGATAACTGCAAGCTAACTCCCAAAATGCAATTAAGAATTAATACATTAAGTAGACCAGTCATCTGCAGAAATGATACACACCAAAAAATGTTTGGTATCTGCTGCTGCTGCTGCTAAGTCGCTTCAGTCATGTCTGACTCTGTGCGACCCCATAGACGGCAGCCCACCAGGCTTCCCCGTTCATGGGATTTTCCAGGCAAGAGTACTGGGGTGGGTTGCCATTGCCTTCTCCGTTGGTATCAGTCTTAGGAATATCCCAAATCTATTCCAGGTGATATGGATGATGAGTGGGACATAATTCTTGATGAAATCAATGGTAGAGTTTGATAAATAACCTGATGAGGTGAGAGCCCTGAAATGGTAAGGGCGCAGCTTCCGTTTACTGATAGTTGCCACAGAACCCTTACCATACACCAGAAGCTTTACACACATGATTTCATTTAATCCTCACAATAGTCGTATGAAGAAACATTGTTTATTGATGAGAAAATTAAAGCTTGCCTAACAATGGCACCCCGCTCCAGTACTCTTGCCTGGAGAATCCCATGGACGGAGGAGCCTGGTGGGCTGCAGTCCATGGGGTCTCGAAGAGTCGGACACGACTGAGCGACTTCACTTTCACTTTTCGCTTTCATGCATTGGAGAAGGAAATGGCAACCCACTCCAGTGTTCTTGCCTGGAGAATCCCAGGGACTGGGGAGCCTGGTGGGCTGCCGTCTATGGGGTCACACAGAGTCGGACACGACTGAAGCAACTTAGCAAAAGCAGCAGAATAGTTAATAGTAGGGGGCAGAGCTGTGATTCAAACCCAGACCAGGACTCCACAACTAACTGTATTTTTCAAGTGGATCATCTGTAGAACTCTATCCTGCAATATTTTAAAAGATATGCTTTTAAGAAATGTTCTAAGGGTAAATCAGTTGGGAAATTCTGAATGTTTACTATACTCTAGGACTTCTCTGAGCCTTTACTATAAATTTAAAAGCCAAGGAAGACAGCAACTGGATTGACTGGCCTTTCTAGACCATCTCTTCACTTGTCCTTTCTCTTTCTAACTGTACAGAGTGAATAATTAACAGAAAATAATACTTCTAGGATGTGGACTAGATATTGTAGGAGTATGTAATTAGGGTGCTCAAAAATGCCTGGATTTGAGACTTAGCATTTAAAAATAAATGTTTATATGTAAAAACAAAATTAAAATTGAGCTTTTCAAAAAGATTAAACTTAAAGAAATACATTGCATAATAGCTACAGAATAGAATATGCTCTAAGAATAGGAGTAAAAACTGTTTGGCTCCCCTTGGTTGTTTGATTCATAGAAGATCTGAGTTGTAAACAAGCAGAGGATGATGCAATTTCTGATATAATTAAAACAGGGTAAGCCACTGGAAAAAAAAAAGGGTTGATGCTCTCCAGTTAGGTTCTAAGAAAATACACGTTCTCATACCTAAGTGGTAGAATAATTTGCAGTTACTTTCAGGAGCTCTGGCTTAGGAAAATGATTTTTAATTAAAATGTGTATTCTATTTAACCAAGAAACTTCTCCTTTTGGAATAATCTAAGAAGATAATCCCATATGTATACAAACATAAGTAAAAGCATATTCATCACAGTATTATATAATAGTGACAAAGTGGCAGCTAGTTGTTACAAGCAATCAGTAAAGGATTAATTTGATAAATACATTGAAATATATGCAGCCAATAAAACAGATGATGATGAAAGTCTGTATTTATGGACACAGAAAAAAAAAATTCCAAGACATTTTGTTAAGTGATTAAAAGTGGAACTTGTTTATTTCTTTCTTCATTTAGCAGATGTTTCTTGAGTGCCCACATGTGTCAGGCCCTCCTGTAGTCCTGGGGGTTACAGTTTTTTGAGATTGCATCCAAGTACTGCATTTCGGACTCTTTTGTTGACCATGATGGCTACTCCATTTCTTCTGAGGGATTCCTGCCCGCAGTAGTAGATATAATGGTCATCTGAGTTAAATTCACCCATTCCAGTCCATTTTAGTTCGCTGATTCCTAGAATGTCGACGTTCACCCTTGTCATCTCTTGTTTGACCACTTCCAATTTGCCTTGATTCATGGACCTGACATTCCAGGTTCCTATGCAGTATTGCTCTTTACAGCATCGGATCTTGCTTCTATCACCAGTCACATGCGCAACTGGGTATTATTTTCGCTTTGGGTCCATCCCTTCATTCTTTCTGGACTTATTGCTCCACTGATCTCCAGTAGCATATTGGGCACCTAATGACCTGGGGAGTTCCTCTTTTGATATCCTATCATTTTGCCTGTTCAGGTGGGCAAAAAAGAAATAAAATCATTGCCTTCCTAGAGCTGACAGTCTAATGACAAATGAAAGATAGTAAAAAGTGAAATAAATTATGTAGTATATAAAGCAGTGTGTACAGTAGGATAAATGTGTATTTGTATTGAAAAATGTCTGTAAAAGGTTTGGTTCATAATGGTTATCTGTATGGTGGGATTTTTATTTTTCATTTCATACATCTTTTTCTTGAAATGTTTTTAATTCTTTTTAAATCAGAATAAAACTAACAAATTTCTATTTTTGACAAAAATGACAAAATTTTATTTTAAAGAGTGTATGAAAAAATGATATTTGTTGTTTCCTTCCTTCAAAGAAATTAAGAGATCAACAACTGTGAAACAGGAGACATTTTTGACATTAAAAAGAAGTACGTGCTCACCTGTAAATCAGAACCACAGTGATGTGAGCAACAGGCTCTCTCTCATTCATTACTAGTGAGAATACAAAATGGTACAGCCACATTGGAAGGCAGTTTGAAATTTCTTACAAAATATGTAATATGTGTTTAACACTCTCACCATGTGATCCAGCCATTACACTCCTGGTATTTATTCAAATGAGCTGAAAACATTATATCCACACAAAAACCTGCTCAACGATGTTTATAAAGCAGCTTTGTTTATAACTGACAAAACTTGGAAGCATCAAGATGTCTTTCAATAGGTGAATCGATAAACTGTGGTACATTCAGATAATGCAATATTATTCACTACTGAAAAATCAGCTATCAAACCATAAAAAGACATGAAGGAACCTTAAACGCACGTGACTAAGTGAATGAAGCCAGTCTTAAAAGATTACCTGCTGTACGACACAAACGAAATGACATTTTGGAAAAGGCAAAACTTTGGAGACAATGAAAGGATTGGTGATTGCCAGGGGTTGGAGGGTGGGGAGGGATGAATAGGTTTAGCACAGAGGATTTTTAGGACAGGGATTCTGTCTTGTATGATGCTATGATGATATATACACGATGTTATATGTTTGTCAAAACTTAGAGAACACACAACACCTAAAGTGAACTCTTATTAAACTATGGACTTCAGGTGTCAATGACATGTCATTGCAGGTTCATCAGTTTTAACACACTAGTCTGGTTGGGGATGTTGCTAGTGGGAAAAGCTATGCATGAGTAGGGATAGGGGATACATGGAAAATCTCTGTACTCTCTGCTCAATTTTTCTATAAGCCTAAACTACTCTAAGAAATAGTCTATTTAATTTTTAAAAATATACACACAGTGATATACCATTTTACATCCATCAGGATGACCACTATCAAAAAGTGTTGGTGATGAAGTGGAAAAATTAGAACTCTTGTGTACAGTTGGTGGGAATATAAAATGATGTAACTAATGTGAAAAACAGTGTATCAGTTGCTGAAAAAAATAGGATTATCATGTGGTCCAACAATTTCACTTCTGAGTACGCACCCAAAAGAATCAAAAGCAGGGTCTCAGAGAGGTGTTTGTACACTCCTGTTTATAGCAGCAGTATTCACAGTAACCAAGAAGTGGAAGAAAACTTATCTCCCAATGAAACAAAATGAGGTACATACTTGCAATGGAATATTACACAGCCTTAAAAAGAAAGAACATTCTGATACATGCTACAACATGGACAAACCCTGAGGACATTGTGCTAAGTGAAATAAACCAGTCACAAAAAGACATATACTGTGATTCCACTCATATGAGGTACCCAGGGTTGTCAAATCTGGACAGAAAGTAGAATGGTGACTATCAGGGGAAGTGGAGAGATGTGGCTTAATGGATACAGAGTTTCAGTTCTGCAAGATGAAATTGTTCTGGAGATTGCACAACAAAGTGAACATACTTAATAATAAAGAAGTAAACACTTAAAATGGCTAATTTTATGTTACATGTGCTGCTGCTGCTAAGTCGTGTCAGTCGTGTCCGACTCTGTGTGTCCCCATAGACGGCAGCCCACCAGGCTCCCCGTCCCTGGGATTCTCCAGGCAAGAATACTGGAGTGGGTTGTCATTTCCTGCTCCAATGCATAAAAGTGAAAAGTGAAAGTGAAGTCACTCAGTCGTGTCTGACTCTTACCGACCCCATGGACTGCAGCCCACCAGGCTCCTCCATCCATGGGATTCTCCAGGCAAGAGTACCGGAGTGGGGTGCCATTGCCTTCTCTGATGTTACATGTATTTTACCATAATTAAAAATAAAATAAAAATAGAAGAACTAAGAATATAATGAAACACAGCAAAAAGGAAAGACTTTAGATTAAATTCCAATAAGGCAAATGCTACCAGATAAAGCCAAAAGGTAAATAAATAAAAGTTAAACTGGTGGGAAAATAATTACAGCTCTTGTGATAAACAAAAGGCTAATGGTATCACTATTGAAATATACCAAGAACTCTTAAAACACAAGAAGATAAAGACAAACCATACAATTTAAAAAAATAGACAAAGATATGATGTTTCTCAGAGAAAGATTCCCCCCAAAAGATTAATAAATGGGTCTATTCTCATTGTTTACCAAATAATTTAAAATCTTAATTTCAAAACAAGATGCTAAGTTTCTCCTTTTGGATTAGGAAAAGTTTAAAAGATGGTTCATTGCCACAGGGTTCTTTTGGGCACAAAGAGAGCAAGAGGAGCAGAGATGCTCAGTTGGCCAACTGTCCACCGAAAGAAACATCTTAAGACGCAAACACCTGTTTCCATATTTTCCCTTTTTAAAAAAAATTGCATGCATTACTTGTATAATTAGGGGAAAAACTTAACCAATTCTAAGGTGGTGAGCCACATGAAAATTTGTATGTTTCCAAAGGTAACAAACTGATGTAATGGACAAAAAAACACTGATACTCAGGGTCTGAAAGAGTGTGAAGGAAGTGGTCTCATATCTTATTGGCAAGAGTGTAAGCTAGTACAAACTTTTTGGAAGACAATTTGGCCATATCTATCAATATTTTAAATGTTCCTTGCTTGATCAGACAATTCCACTGTAGGAAATGAACCATATAGATATACTTACACATGTGTACTTGGAGAAGGAAATGGCAACCCACTCCAGTGTTCTTGCCTGGAGAATCCCAGGGACGGGGGAGCCTGGTGGGCTGCCGTCTATGGGGTCACACAGAGTCGGACATGACTGACGCGACTCAGCAGCAGCAGCAGCAGCAGTACACATGCATACAAAGGCACAATATATAAAGTTTTATAAACTGCAGCAATGTTTGCATAAGTGAAAAATTGGAAATGACTCAAGAACCTATGAATCAGAATACTGGTTAAAAATTTTACAGTATATCCCTACTATGGAAAACTATGTTAGAGTTTTAAAACATCTATAAACTGATTTGGACAGCCATCCAAGAGTGTTATTAAGAGAACATGGCAAGTTTCAGAACAGTTGCAAAAATGTATGTTATAACATAATCCCATTTTTATAAAGTAACATAAAAATGGAAGAAAAAATCTGGAAGAAGACTGAAAGAATATACATCATACTGAAAGCATATTAGAACCATCTCTGACTCAGGTCTGTATGAGATTGTTGGAGGCAATTGCCTTCTAAAACACACATTTTTGTGTTCTTTGAATTTTTTGCATTATTTTTGAAACCAAGAGGAAAAAAGAAAGAAGTAGCTGTTTAAGGGTGGGAATCTTCATACTATAAAAAAAAAAAAAAAAACAGCACCTCCGACAGCTGGCTTGGCCTCCTGCCTCCTCCACTCTTTCTCTCTATCAAAGTCAAGGCAGATTCCAGCCTCTCTAAGTATTTCCAACAGGCTTCAGTTTATTCAGATAGTCTTCTCTGAACTCTGGACTGTTTGGACCCAGACTCACAACCAGTTCCCTTTGATTATTGGTTCTTCATTGCTTATAAACTGACTGTGGCAACCAAGGTATGAACTTTCACCCAAGTCACAGTTCGGAATGATTAGAAGAGAATGAAGTCAGCTCTGATACTGTGAAGAGAAAAAACGCCCCCATTAGACCCCGATCCAGTCAGAGGAGACTCCGGCTCTGTCGCTGCCCAGGGAGGGAGACCAGTGGGGAGCCCAGGGCCTGGCGCTGGCGCGGAGCTGTCCCCCAGTCGGGACCGGCAGCACCGTGTCCTTGCTGGACAGCGCCCACCGCAACTGCCGCCCTCGTGCCCCACCATCCACAACGAGGGCTTTTCCAGGGTCCTGAAAGGCTGAGGGAATCTTCCCGGGGGCCTGGAATTTAGACCTGGCGTTAGGCACTCAGGCCAGTGGTCAAAGATAAGAAAATATGCCTCGATGGCTACAGTGTCCCTTCTAGGCCGGGGACAATCCCAGGTCTCCACGCAAAGCCTTCCCTAGTCTTTCCTCTGGGTCCTCTCAGCAGTGGCCACTCCTTACCCACACCTCTGCCCGCCTCAGTCCTTAACTAGTGAGCGATACAGACCTATACCAGCCATTGTGCCAGGACCCCCAAAACCACTGGGAACTCCACGCAGTGTCTCCAAAATGGATGCAGTTGGGCCTGGTCTGGTGCAAGCCCACATCAGCTAAAAGCCAAAGGGCAATGGCATCCACACCCGGGAAAACAATCCCGTGTGCCCTCCTCCCCTGCTGCCCCTCACACAAGCCCCTAACCTCGGGGCTGAGTCACCTGGGGGCCCAGGACAATGTAAGCAAGTATGCAACGCACATATCTTCTGGTGACGGGTAGGAACCCTGGACGTCTGGCGGGGAGGGAAGAGGTTTGTGAAAGACAGAGCCATACCCCAGTAGAGCTGATTCAGCCCTGCTGGGTGAAACCCGAGGGTCTGCATTTCTAACACGGCCCAGGCCATGCAGTCGCTGCCTTCCAGTCAGCCTGGGGACCACGCTCGGGGAACTGCTGGGTTTTAAGGTGGGGCCGAGTCAGGAAGGCCAGTCAGGAAGCTGTGCTGGGAGGACCAGAGCCTGAAGCGGGGTGGAGGCCCACGGGGGTGCCAGGGAAGAGGCAGAGCATTTCCGAGGGAAGGGGCACCAGAAAGGCGCCTGGGTGGGTGTGGGCATGAGGGAGGGCGAGGCGATTACTGGCTTAAAGGACTGAGAGGGAGGACTCTGCAGTAGGGAGCCCAGCTGTCACAGCAGCATCAGCAGGAGGGGACGAGGATTCCGCTCTGGAGGGTCATCTGGGCAGGGACGCCCAGCAGGCCGTTGGTACTCTTAGTCTGGGTCAGGCATGAGGCGCTGGGACTGTGGGAATACGGCGGGAAGAGTAATTGCCTCAGAGCTCTGGCTGCTAGCTTGGAAAGGAAGCGGCTCCTCAGAGGAGGATGAGAGAAGAGCAGGAAGCCCGGGACTGTGGACAGGTCTGCAAGCTTGCGGGCCTTGCTAGGTGGAGCGGGTCTGGTTGGGTGTCCCTCCACAACAAGGCAGCTACCTTAGGCTGTGTTCCCAAGGTCCAGGGACCGGCAGAGGGAATCAGGAAAGGAGACAAGGTTTCAGAAGAGGCTTATGCTGTTCTGGGCCCGCAGGTGACTCAGCCCAGGGGTTAGGAGCGTGTGTGAGGGGCAACAGGTGAGGAGAGTACACGGGATTGCTTTCCCTGTGGAGAAGGCATTTCCCTCTGGTTTTCAGCTGACCTGGGCTTGCACCAGACCAGGCACAATTGCATCCATTTTGGGGACACTGCCCTGGGGTGGCGGGCAGCAGGGCCTAAATAGGGAGGTGCAGAGGGAGGCGGCCCACTGCCATTCTTGGTATGGTTCTCTCTCCAGGAGCAGAGCTCCATCTGGCCTCACTCTGGGCAGCTTATAAGGCCTGGTGTGAGTTTTGTTTATGCAAGTGCAGCATAAAAGGAACAAATCCGCCAGCACCGAGGCTGCTGCCTCTGGAGTCCTTTTGCATACATTTTTTCAAATGATAATTCACTCTACCCAACCCCCTTCTCCACCCTCCCCACCCCCAAGGCCGATTTATTGAGAAAACCACCTTATATGGTAATATTGCTAACACACCGTCAGCTGGCCTTTTTAGGGACTCTGTTTAAAGAAGATCCGCCTCTGGGGTTTTATATTGCTCTGGTATTTATGCCAAAGACACACCAGCCCTCAGTCACTGGGAGAAGGACCACTCCTACACTCGGTGAGTACTATACAGCTTCTGCTGTCTCTGTCTTTTTGGAGCCGCCTGGCCCCCTGGGTGCAGAAGGCGCCTTCAGATTGGCCTGGCTTTGGTGACGCTGGCCTAGGTCACACGTCAAGGCCCTTGGTGTGCAGTGGTGCCTGCAAGCACACTGCTGCCTGCCAGTAGAAGGCATTTCTGGCCATGGCGCATCCTGGGGCAAGGGCGGCACAGAATTCGGCTCCCTGCCCTCTTAACTAGGTGCTGGGTGGAATATGTTACTTGCGCTCTCTCTCTTCTCACTGCTCACCGGGGCCAGTGCAGATCTATACCGTGTCCTTTGTCATGGCTCAGAATGTCTGGGAGGCTGTTTAGGGGAGCAGATACTTTTCAGAGAAATGACTTCCCAGGGCATTTAAATCCAAACCAGTCCTAGCCCTTGTGTCTGTGAGATGTCTTGTTGGGGATGGGTGAGTACTTTCTTCAGACCACCTCTTGTCTCTCTGACTTCTGATTCATGCTTGGCTAAGCGTTTTCTCAGTCTTGAAGGCTCCAGGGTCATTGGAGGATGCAACAAATCAGAAGCAGGGTGGGGTAAGTGTCCCGGGGCATCATGTGATTTTAGGGCTAGAAGGAAGTGGAACCATCTATTAACAATTCATTCTCCGATGAAGACACTGAGACCTGGGGAAGTTAAGACCCTCACCCAGCTGTGAGACCACCACCAATGTCGTTGTCCTCCCATAGCAACACACACACACAGACACGTGAGCATCAGTAATTAAGAGGAAAATAGACCAAGGGACTGTGTCCACTTTTGCGATCAAACTCTGCTAACATGTCTTTACAGCTGAGGCTGGCCGGTGTAGTGGTGCAGGCCTTGGAGACAGACTACCCAGCAATGGAAGTAATACTAATAATATCTCCCTGGCAGTACTGTTGTGAGGACTAAATGAAATAATATTTGTAGAAAGTTCCCAGCTCAACACTGTCAGGGCCTGGCCCTGAGTGCTCAGACCTTAAATATCACCTGGACAGCTTGCTAAAACAGACTGCCTTACCCCAGATTCTGACTCAGTAGACTGGGGTGGGAGCTGATAATTTCCACTCCCAATAAGCTCCCAGGTGAGGCTGAGGTGGCTGGTCTGGGACCATACTTTGCACAGGGAAGCTTTAAGCTCTTGCTTTTACCATTTGAATGGGTTTAGAGTTTGAGGTTAGCCCTTGGGCTGCAGAGAGACAGAGATTCCTGTGACAGAGATGGAGGGGAACTAGAAGAAATCTAATGAGCAGATATTATATGTCACACCTGGGAAACCAGGATGGGCAATATGACATCATGACTTTGAAGCTAGATTTCTTTCCTCCTTCCCTTTGTTCATTCTGGGAACATTTCTTGCATACTTGTTATGCAAGCAGGCATTGTCCCTGCTCCTTAGGGACAGAGTAGGGGCTCTGCAATCACTAGGAGAGACAAATGAAAACCATGGAAAAGATAAATATATGAAAGGGGTAAAGCCCAGGAGCCCCTCACCCAGCCCAGAAGTTATCAGGGAAGGCTTCCCGGAAGAAGTGGTACCTAACCTGGGTCCTAAACTCGGGATAGTCCCAGGACAGAGGACAAGTGGTCTTTGGGACTGTTTAAGTGGCTCAGCTCCACTGAATATAGATTTCAAGGCAGGAAGCAGGGAATTCTAAGGTCAGAAGAGAAGGCGGGGCCAGATTACTAGGGCTTTCTGCTGCTGCTAAGTTGCATCAGTCGTGTCTGACTCTGTGTGACCCCATAGATGGCAGCCCACAGGCTCCCCTGTCCCTGGGATTCTCCAGGCAAGAACACTGGAGTGGGTTGCCATTTCCTTCTCCAATGCATGAAAGGGAAAAGTGAAAGTGAAGTCGCTCAGTTATGTCCGACTCTTCGAGACCCCATGGACCGCAGCCTCCCAGGCTCCTCAGTCCATGGGATTTCCCAGGCAAGAGTACTGGAGTGGGGTGCCATCGCCTTCTCCACTAAACTAAAGGCCTGGGAAATGGGGCATCGCAGAATGGTAACAGCGAGAGGTCTGCCCCCTGAAAGGACTGCCCGGGCAGCTGTGAGGGGAGTGGGCTGGAACAGGACAAGACTGCTGCAGCAGGGCACTGGCCCCAACTGGCGCACAGATGCAGAGATAAAAGGCCCGAGGCTTGAGGGGAACGAGCAGGGAGGACTGGGGAACCGGGCTTCATCCTGGGTGGGGGTACGAGTCTCTGAGGGGCCAATCCAACCAGAGGACGTTGATGAAGATGGCAGTCTCAGAGATGGAGTTGAGGTGCCGGGGCTGTGGGGCTCAGGAGAGGGGTCAGGTCTAGATCTGAGCAGGGGGAGAGAGTGGCCAGGATAAAAGCCAGAACAGCAAGTCCAAATGGCAGATTTCTGAGGACCAGAAGGGTTATGAGCAAGAAGCCATTTTTAATTTAATTAGTATTAATCAAGTCAAGGTACCCTGAAGTTAATAAGAGGTGCCACTGGAATCTTCCACCATAGGGATGTTCCTAGTGCAGTCATTGTATGGATACATGCATTTGCAGATTATAATAGGCAGCTGCTTAGCTGTCGATTGAAGCCCTCACTCCAATCTATTTCCCCAACTATTACTTGAAATCTCACTATATTTGAGAGGCTTTCCTTTTAGGACTCAAACTTTTCACTGAAATGAAAATGCCTTTGGGAACTGGCATAAATTCAACCTTCCTTTCAGTAATCATTGGTGAAGCAGATCCTTCATCTCCTTCCAGTGTGGCAGACTTCATCCTGAGAGCAAGTTCTAATGGAGAAGATAAGAGAGATAACAAGAATTATTATTTTTCAGTCCTTTACAACAGGGATTGGGAAACTTCTTCTGTAGAGAACAAAATAGTAAATATTTTAGGCTTTGTGAGTCTAAAGGTCTCTCTCACAACTACTCAACTCTGCCATTGTACTGGAGCAGCCATGAACAGTATGTAAATAAATGGATGTAGTTGGGTTCCAATAGAACTTTATTTATTATTTGATTTCATATAATTTTCTTGGGTATTAGAATCTTATTCTTTGACTTTTTTGCAACCATTAAAAAATATCAAAACCATTCTCAGTTCAAGGGTCTCACAAAAACAGGTGGTGTAGTTTGTAGACTACAGGGTCCTGAGTTTACTGACCCTGATGTGCACTTTATAAAGCACTTCATTTCCATTATTTCATTTGATCCATTATCCTTGGAGATAGATGTCACCACTTCCATTTTAGAGTTGCAGAAACTGAAGGCCAGAGAGGGGGCCGTGGGACTGAGCCGTGGGAAGGGGCCCCTGAAGGGAGGAGAGAAAAGAAAAGAGGGCGGGAGAGAACCCTGAAACCAGACCTTCAGAGTGAGGGTGCGGAGCTCTCACCCTGTTCTTGGATTTGCTTGGCGGTGGCCAGGGGCATGTGTGGGTGACCAGATCCTTTGCACTCATTATGTCTTCGGGTTTTGGCCACTTTTTGGGGAGGAGTGGGGAGCTGTGTTTCTAACTCCGTGAAATCCTCAATGAAGGCCAGATGTAGTACATGCTGAAAGGGCCAGAACAGTGGGCTTGGGTTTTCTGCGAGTGCAAAGTGATTGTGACCCAGGAAACCACAGTGCCGTTGGCTCTGGTTCAGCTGACATGCTCGAGTCTAGCCACAAATTACCAGCAAGCGGCTGAGTGAGGTTTAGAATTTCCCCCAGCAGAGACCTCCCGGGAGAGGCTGGCTCCAGGGTCCAAGCCTTCCCCCAGAGGGCCCCCGCTGCCAGCTGCCCTCCCACTGCCTTCACCTCCCTCGCTTCTCATTTGGTTCCAACTTCAAAAAAAAGCAGATCTGAATCCACCTCAAGTGCTGCAGAATGGCACGGCCGACAGCTTGAAGCCACTCTGTGGCTTGTCTCAGCTGCTGGGAAATGAAGTCCAACACTCTTCCTGTGAGTGCAGAACTTCAGGGGGAGACAATAGGGTTCACCGAAAAGCCAGGCCGGCTTGAACCACAGGTCACACGAGAGAGGGGAGCCCAGAGGGAGATAGTCACAGAGGTGCAGCTTCGCTTCTCGGCCACCTTTGGAGGTTGTTTTCTCCCCAAGGTGGACCACCTGCTAGAACAAGGAAACCCAGCGCTCTGTGACCAGCTTGTGAAGAAGACTACCCCTTCGTGGTTCTAAATCATGTGACCCGGCTGCCTGGGACTGTGGGAACTGGGAGTTCAGCTCTCAGGGGCAGAGCAGACCGTCACGGCGGAGCCCAGGCAGGTGGTGGGACTGTCATCCGACGTTTGCTGAGCATCTGCTTCGTGCCGCACACCGGCTTGGGGGCCGTCGACATAAATCTAGATCTTGTCATGGCACGGGAGGGGCACAAAGGCTCCGAGGGAGGAAAGAACACTGACCCTTTTGTTTTAGGGCTTTTGCTGCCAGCAGTGCTAGGGAGACAGAGAGGCAGAAGCAAAAACACCAAACATGGAGAAGTTGTGTGGGTGTCACTGAGGTGCTGGGGAAGGGACAAGCCCAGGCTTCGGAGCCTCATGGGCTGCGGCCAGCCCTGCCTCTCCCAGTGAGCAGCCTGAGAGCTACATCCTTTCACTTTTCTGAGATTTGGTTTGCTTATCTGTAAGTTGGAACTAAGAATATCTTCACTCAGGGCTTCTGTGAGGATTAAATAGATAATATGTGTGAAAGGCCTTCAATTTTTAAAAATTAAAGATGTGTTTTTACCAAAAATCCAAACACGGAATATACTGTGTTTCACCTAACAAGACACCCTGCACCTTTTCCACGGCAGTAAATATTCTGCTCTATTATAGGTAGGTTTCTGGCAACTAGTTCATAAGCATTTTATTTATTATTCAATAACGTTTTGGCATTAAAGTGGGCCAAATCTTTGCACTCACCCAAGGATAAATGGGCTTCCCTGGTGGCTCAGCTGGTAAAGAATCTGCCTGCAATTCTGGAGACCTGGGTTCAATCCCTGGGTTGGGAAGATTCCCTGGAGAAGGGAAGGGCTATCTACTTCAGTATTCTGGCCTGGAGAATCCCATGGACTGTATCGTTAATGGGATTGCAAAGAGTCTGACACAACTGAGCAACTTCCACTTTCACTTTCAAGAATAAATTGCTAGAAGTGTATTTGTGAAAAGACATGTGCATTTTTTAAGACTTTTGATAAGTATTTGTGAATTCTCCTTCAGAAAGGTAGTCCTGTTCACCTTGTCAGCTGTGAATGGAAGCTCACCTTCCCACACTCTGCTGGCAAGTGTAGTCCTAAAGAGCAGACACAGCTTTCAGGCTGGAGGTGGGGTCAGCTTTTACCCTGGCTCCAGAACACTGCTGACTGTCCACAAGACCCCAGGTCCTTCTCACAGAGGCTGAACAAGAACTTTCACAGTTTGTTATTCAGACTCACCTTCACAACTTCATATTTATCCTGTTAAATTTAATCCTAGTGAATTTAACTTGTTTTTCTCTGCTTTTTGAGATCATCTTAGATTTTGATCCTTCCAGCCAATATATGTGTTTTATCTGGACATATGATCTGCAAGTACTCTATATTTTTGTCCAGTTCATATATAAAACATGAGAAAGGGACCAAGAGTGGAGTTCTGAGGTATATCGTTGCCTCCAGGTTGACAGTGATCTATCAATTAACACCTTTCAGTGACAGTAACTCAGGCAGCTATAAATATGCCTAATTGTTTTATTGTTCGGCCTACATGGCTCTATCAATAGTGATGTCACCGGAGAACTTGTCAGATGCCAAGATCAAATTAAGCTCAATTTCTCCCACCTTCTCCTTCATTTCCAGCCGGGGAGTCCTGGGCAAAAAAGGAGGCTATTTATTGTTGGTAAACCCTAGTCGGTTATAAGAAATCACTGCTTCTTTATAACACTTTCTTTAATAGTGCCTTCCGGAAACCCACCTAATTTGGATATCAAGATTACCTGAGGTTTTAGACATCTGCCTTGTTTCCCTTTTTGAACATTGGAACTTTTGCCACATCCATCTCCTGACATCTCTCCATTTCTCCATGGTTCCAACATGGTAGGTTAGGGAACTTCTCTGCAATCCAGAAACTGTTCAAACCAGAGACAGCATTGTTTTGAACAACTAGGTACTTTTTCTTTAAATTTTTAAAAAAACTTTTTATTTTATATTGGAGTATTGCCAATTAACAATGTTGTGATAGTTTCAGGTGGACAGCAAAGGGACTCAGCCATACATATACACGCATTCATTCTCCCCTAAACTCCCCTCTGATGCAGGCTGCCACCTAACATTGAACAGAGTTCCCTGTGCTATACCATAGGATGTTGTTGGTTATCTATTTGCACTATAGCAGTGTATACATGTTGGTCTCAAACTCCCTAACTATCTCTTCCCCATTGGCAACCATAGGCTCTGAGCAGCCAGGCACTTCCCTTCAATCTCCATCACATCTCAGACCTTCTTATCTTCTCACCAGTGTTTGTTCCATGGCATTGAGACCGGTGGGCCAAAAAGACGGAAAATGCAGTGTCGTTACAGAAGCCTAACAGGTGATGGGAGTCAGAGTAGTAAACAGGTTGGGGGAAGGGTGTTCCAGACCCTGCATCTAAAGGTCCAGAAGGGACAGGAGATGACACAGTTCGGAGGATGGAAAGAAACTCCACATAGCCTCAGTGAGAAGGCCAAGGAGGGGTCCAGACAGGAGATGAGTCTGGGGACACAGGCAGGGGCCAGACCTTGTTGGGCCTTGTGGGCTGAGTGAGAAAGCTGGGACTTGCTCTCCATGGCCAAAGGGATCATGAGGGTCAGCAAGGACAAGCAGGGTTGGATTCTAGATGTCCCGGTGGCCTCTCCCCAGGTGTACACACTGCTTTGAACAGAACAGGAAGGGCTTCCTTTTAGCCCGAAAATTGTGTGAACAAGCTCCTGCTCAGTCTCTAGGTAGTCTTTGGCATTCCCAGGCCTGGGGCTCTTCCTCTTTACTCTGGTTACGGTCTTCGCTGTCCTCCTCCCGCATAAGGTCGTACGGGAGCCGGGGTCCCAGGTGGCTGCAGCAGCTCTCTTTTCCCCTCCTGCTGCATGTTCTGAACGAAGCTGGGTGGGCTCCGCAGCCACCTTCTCTTTCCACGCCTTGTGCCTCTCTTCTCTGGACTCCCAGCCCCTTCAGCTGAGACTCTCTCCACTCCCACCCGGGGCTTGTCAGCCAGATAGCGATCTGCGCGCCATCTCCTAGACTGATACTGCTTCTCTTTTGTCACAAGGGTCAAGAATTGGTTGGGTCACTCAAAAAACAGAAAACCTGCGACACATGTTAGAAAAATTAATTTCCTAGTCACTCTGCAGCCGTCCCAATTCAGTATCAGCCCTGGAGGATGCACTTCTCTGCGTTTTTTTTCCATCTGAAGCGACAGGGGCAGTGAGTCCCATCATGAATTCTCTTGCTTTCCTTGTCCTCCAGGGGCTTCTATCCTTAGGATTGTACATTTCACCTAGAACTGCTGCATCTTTTTTTTTCTTAATGATATGTTATGACTGATTTTAATTATAAACTGTACATGGATACAGTCTCCTTGTTAAAAAGTAAAACATTACGACACTTCTCCCAGTCCCCTTCCCACCTCCAGGTAACTGCTACAATCAGCCTCAGTTTGTTTTTTTTTTCTCCACCCCCCAGAACTTTTTGCTATGTGTTCACATCCACAAAAAGAAAATTATGGAAAAGGCACAATATTTTTTGTGCTTTAAATAAAACTCACAAATTTTTTATGCTGGGCCGTCTATCCTGCAACTTGCTTTGTTTACTCAGCAGAATGGTTTAGAAACTTGTCCACGTTAGTCCACGTTGATCTGCCTGTCCCTTCCTTTAACCTCAGTACAATATTCCTCAAGGGACATTTAGGCAGTGCCAGATTGTACATTGATGTGTTTTTCTGATTAAAGAGTGCCAGTGTTCCCACAACCTAGCCAACAGCTATGATGAAACTTCAAATCTTAACAATGAGATGGGTGAAAATGGTCTTATTTCATTTGCATTTCCTGATAACTAAAGAGGCTGATCACCTTTTCAGGTAATTGTTGGGTATGTGCATTTCCTTTTCTGTCAATTATCTATTTCATAGTTTTGTTTTTTTTTCCCCCTTTTGGGCTATTTACTTTTTTCTTATTGATTTATAAAAGTTCCTATATATAGTAAATGATAACCCTTATTATGTTTATTGCAAGGTTTTTCTGTTTCTTTTCTGAACTTCAAGTCTGTAGAGAGTTTTTCCATTGGATTAACACTTTGTATCTTTTCAGGTCTTTGAGAGGCAGGTGGATTTGTTTGTGAGGGCTGTCATAATAAAGTATCACAGACTGGCTTAGCAAGGGAAATTTTATTTTTTCACAGTTCTGGAGGTTAGAAGTCTGAGGTCAAGGTGTCAGCAGGGCTGGTTTCTCCCGAGGCCTCCCTCCTTCGCTTGTAGATGATTGTCTTCTTGCTGTGTCTTTACATGATCTTCCTATGTGTGTCTCTGTTTTAATTTTCTCTTGTAAAGACCCATTCTATTGAATTAGGCATATTTGGTACCAGTCATAATAGCTTAATGACCTCATTTGACTCTTAACTATCTCTTTAAAGGCTTTATCCCCAAATACAGATACATTCTGAGGCACTAGGGTTAGACTTCAACACAGAAATTGGGGGGTACACAGTTGAGCTCAAAACAGCAGGGTAGAGAGAGGGAAGAGGCCCAAATGCCAGAGTACAGGCCGGGTCCTTGCCTGTCCATCTGGAATTAGGTCCTAGTTGCCCATGGGGTCAGACCCCAAAGCCGAGAAGATCGTCTCCAACATGATTTTGAGAAGTGGCCACCTACCTCTCTCCTCTCCCGTTCCCTAGGTGCTCCAGCCCCTGGTTCACTAGGCCACACTCACCATGTGTGAAGAGGAGACCACTGCGCTCGTGTGCGACAATGGCTCTGGCCTGTGCAAAGCTGGCTTCGCAGGAGATGATGCCCCCCGCGCCGTCTTTCCTTCCATTGTGGGTCGCCCTCGGCACCAGGTACGTGCTCATGTGGACCCAAGGCTTTGAGTTCCTGGGAAGAAGCACTGCATTGTGGCTTCTGTGGGGAGCTGTGTGTGTGTGTGTGTGTGTGTTTCAAGTAAAGTAAGAGGGAGAAGTGTATGGATGAGCCCTGTTCTCTCAGAAAATGACATTGTTTTAGGACAGAGGAGGGAGACACGCCTGCGAGAAATCATCGGTCTTCTCTCCCATCATTTCCCCCTTCATCAGCATCTGCCTCACCCTGCCTCCTTCAATCTGGTTTCCAGTGGGAAAAAAAGGACATTCTTCTTGTCTTTATCCTTCTTCAGAGACTCTCCGATGCCTGAATCCCTCCAAGTAGAACCTCAGCCAACTCCGTTCTCCTTCCTTCTTTTTTGCATTGCAGGGTGTGATGGTGGGAATGGGCCAGAAAGACAGCTATGTGGGGGATGAAGCTCAGAGCAAGCGCGGGATCCTTACTCTCAAATACCCCATTGAACACGGCATCATCACTAACTGGGATGACATGGAGAAGGTATTGGTGGCCCCTCCTGTAATGTGCTCATTTTAATATCATCAAGACCTTCTGCCCTGTCAACTCTTCCTCTACGATGTTTTTCACATCTTTCTTTCCTTCCTGTCCATGCCCCTGGGCATTCCCCAGGCTAAGTTGCCAACATTTCTCACTGGATGATTCCAATGGCTTCCTGACTGATTTCTCTGTCTCCTGTCTCAATCACCTAATTCATTCTCTGCGCTGTTGCAAAGCTTGTCTTTCTAAAAACAGACCAAATCATGTCACTTGCCTCCTGGGACTCTTCAGTAGCTCCTCACTGACCAGCTAGGTTCCTAACTCCGTGTCTGGCATCTGAGGGCCTGGTCCAGCCTAGGTCCCAGTTTTATCCTTTCTGGCAGCTTTCTTCCCAGCCCAGTGCTTGTCCTTCTTTAAAATGCACGGTCCCCTCCAAAAAGGTGAATAACTTCTCCTCTTTATTTTCCCTGTCATGACCTCAGACAGGTACATTGATGCTATACTATTATGATGCTTCTCTAGTGAAAAATTTAAGTAAGAATTGCTACTGGTTTCTAGAAGCTTTTTTTCATGTCAGAAAATGGGAGAAGGGGCAGACTTCCCTGGTGGTCCAGTGGTTAGGACTCCACGCTTCCACCACAGAGGACGAGGGTTCCGTCCCTGGTCTGGGAACTAAGATCCTGCATGCCGTGTGGTGTGGCCAAAACAACAACAAAAATATCAAACTTTCACTAGATACCTAGGAAATACTAATATCAGGAACAAAACCACCTGTGAATGATAAATGAAAATAAAATATCTAGAAAAGGAAGATATGGGGGTAATTTTAAAATAGTAGTTTGTGTTCAACAAAATCACATGCAAAATGCTAATAGAACCTTTCTAATATTCTTTTTTAATTGAAGTATAGTTGGTATACAATATTTCTAATATTCTTTTGATAAATTCCACTGACAGTTGTCTGAGAATTCTTGTTTCTGCAATGACTGTCTTTTGAAATGTAACAGAGGGCTTATTGAGCAGCTGCAGTCTTGCAGCTGGGAATAAAGAAAGCTGATTTGAAATCTGTGCTTCACACACACTTTTCTCTAAACCTTAAATTCAGTCACTCTGAATGAGAGATAAACAGATAACAAATGCAATTGCTTTTTGTTCCACTCTGTGGGACAGTTAAAAGCACAGACACTGGAACCAGAGGCAGGGAGATCTGGGAGCAAAAACTCCCTCTAAACCTCAGCTTCCTGATTTGTGGAAATAAAAATACTTTCTTCACTAGGTTGCTTTGAAGGTTGAATTAGGCAAATAGTATAATCCCAAAGCATGGAGCATACTTAATGCTCAACACGTGGCACATATTACTTGTATATGTCTAATAATATCTAATTTAAAAACAATAGACAAAATTTTTATTCACAATAGTAATATGTACTCTTTAAAGAAACTCCTAAAAATACTTTACATGCTTTAAAAGAAAAACTGAATAGGATAAAGCTGTCAAATTTTTTCAAGTTGATTTATAGGCTCATTAAAAGTAAAGTGAAAGTCGCTCAATTATGTCTGACTCTTTGCAACCCTATTGACTGTACAGTCCATGGAATTCTCCAGGCCAGAATACTGCAGTGGGTAGCCTTTCCCTTCTCCAAGGAATCTTCCCAACCCAGGGATCGAATCCCTTGCATTGCAGGCGAATTCATTACCAGCTGAGCCACAAACTTATAGTGTGGTATGTTAATTGTCTCTTAGTAAACCTTGGGAGGGAGGGGAGGGGAGGAACCATGTCTCATTCATCTAGAATTCCCTGGAATTTGAAGAGCAGGAAGACCATGGAATTGAGGTTAAGTACATCTAGTTTAAACTCTGGCACTTAAATTCAATAGGTGAGGACTGACTTGGGCTCCTCTGTCCATGGGATTCTCCAGGCCAGAATACTGGAGTGGGTAGCCTTTCCCTTCTCCAGGGGATCTTCCCAACCCAGGGATCGAACCCAGGTCTTCCACATTGCGGGTGTATTCTTTACCAGCTGAGCCACCAGGGAAGCCCAAGAATACTAGAGTGGGTAGCCTATCCCTTCTCCAGTGCATCTTCCTGACCCAGGAATTGAACTGGGGTCTCTGGCATTGCATGTGGATTCTTTACCAACTGAGCTATCAGGGAAGCCCTCATTGCCATTCTACTAAAAATCTCACAATTTTAAAAACTTGATAATTTGATAATGTTTATACATTATGTATCAGTCACTATATTCAAGCTAATAACTTATCTACTACTTCACAGCTTGTTTTTTTTCCTTGTAGTGAGAACGCTTAGGATTTACCCTCTTAGCAAATTTTAAGGACAGTATTGTTACCTCTAGTCACCATGCTAATATATTATGTTAGATCTCCAGGTTTACTCATTCCGCATAACTGACCCTTTGTGCACATTGACCAAGAGCGCCTCCCTTTCTCCTCCCCCCCAGCTCCTGGTAACTCCATTTTTACTCTCTGCTTCCTTGAGTTTGACTAAAAATAACACAAGCTTTAATTATGCAAGACAATCATAAAGTATGGAGAAATAAATAAAATAAAATTTATGAGACTATTATGAATAAGGAAAACTGACAGAAGACTTGCTATATCTGAATATTAAGATATAAAGTTATATAAATTAAAACAATCTGATGCCAGTACAGAGGTAAAGAAGAAATACATAGTAAATGTAACTTCTAAGACCAGAGGGGAAAAAAGGATTATTCAGTGAGTTATTCTGTGACAACTGATCCATTATTTGGGGGGCAGGGAATCTGTTTATGGCCCTTACCTCATACAATTTCATTAAACACATCAGTTGAATATAAAAGTTGAATATAAAAAAATTAATGAGAAAAATACAATAGAGTAAGTGTGAGTATCAAATTTCTGGTGAAAGAAGTCATAGAAAGAATAACAAATGTGATTTCTTAAAAATCATAATTTCTAGTATGTGAAAAATAAAACCAAATTTAGAAGGCAAACAACAGATTGCAAAGAAATTTCACAACCAGTGTAACAGAGGATTAATATAAACAATTGATGTAAATTGATCATTAAAAACACAAAGTCTCCACCAGACAAATAATCAAGGGACATGACCAGACAATTGGCCAAAGAGAAACGATTAAAAGTTGAAAATCTGAAAATTATTTGAAAAATTATTTAAAGTTTTATTTAAAAATTTGGAGTAAAACAGCTAGGTGTTATTTTTATCTGTCAAATTATTTCATATTTTAAGAGTGAGAACACTGAATGCAGATAAGGGTGAAATAGGCAATTTCTTATTCTGAAGTGAAGACAAAATTAGCCTCTTTGTGAGTAATAGAAATCAAAGCATTTTCCAGCAGTCTCCACCATGGCAGCACTCAGGCATGAGGCTGGAGCTGACCTGAGGGCCTCAGGTGTGGTGCTGGTGGGAGCTGGGGAAGCATGCCAGGCCCTCAGGATGTCAGCATATACACATGGCCAGTCCAGTCCTTCTTTAGGAGATGCAAAACTCAGAAAACCAATGGTCACTGAAATCATAGAAAAAAATTTGAATACCTTAGAAAAGACTTTTCTATATATGGAACAGTGACCTTTCAAACAACAGCTGCTTTCCCTGGAATACTGGGAAACTTCATTTTCAGGCATTGCTTCAAGGTTAAACATGATGCTTTGAAGACATATGCATCGTTGACTATACTTCCATTTTTGTCCACCATAGTTTCTTACAAGCTTCTTATAACAGATGCTTTGTATTTAGGTAATACAAGCCAGGAAGATTGTGTTCTGAGAAGTTCACTGATTGGCGTGGCATGTGGTGTTTTATACCCCACTGCTTTGGCTTTTTATAAAAATGGATGTCTGGCAGTCGAGTATACTGTTCCACTGCCACCAAAAGGAAGGGTTCTATTTTATTGGCTGCTGCCTTGTCAAATAGGGATAAAAGCAATGGTGGTTCCTCTCATTTTTCAGACAGTCTTTGGGATATTTCATGGTTTTCAGCATTATGCAATATTTGAAAGTACATTTGAGAAAACTGTATGTGAAGATTAACCAAAGAATGAATGGATACTGAATCAGCTGAATGCCCTTTTTTTTATAAGGAGTCAGGCACTGCTGAAAGAATTGAAAGTAATTCTAGATGGACAATTTGTTGTTGTTATTGTTGTTGCAGAATGCTTGCTTTGCGGTGCTGTGCTGGTCTCTGCCATACATCAGTATGCATTAGTCACAATTGTATGTGCAGCCCCTCTTAGAACTTTTCTTTTTGGAAAACATCCTGAATAGAAAAAAGAAAATGTAATGGGTACAGAGATAGCTTTCACATGATTATAAAAAAAAATCAAGGCTACCCTGAATAGCAATGTGATTAAATATATGATGGTGATGAGATATGATCAACTGTTGTATATGCATTAAAATAATTTTTAATTCAATTTATTAAAAATAAATATTTCCTATGAAAAAGAAAATTATTTATTTATATTAACTGAAAAGTGATAGGAAACAAAGTTGAACACAAGTGTAATCATAGTAAGAAATAAATGAAAGCATATGAAGTGAATAAATGATAAGAGTAATAAATTTTAAAATACATAAAGATAAAAGATTGGACTTCCCTGGTGGCTCAGATGGTAAAGTGTCTGTCTACAATGCGAGAGACCCGGGTTCAATCCCTGGGTTGGGAAGATCCCCTGGAGAAGGAAATGGCAATCCACTCCAGTATATTGCCTGAAAAATCCCATGGACAGAGGAGCCTGGAAGGCTACAGTCCATGGAGTTGCAAAGAGTCGGACACGACTGAGCGACTTCACTTCACTTCAAAGATGAAAGATTAGGGAGAGAAAAAAGCCAAAGTGTTAAACGTTTATTAGTAAGTGATGGAAATATGGGAAATTTTTATTCCTCTTAAAGAAATTTTCCTAATTTAAAAATTGTCAACATCTTTAACTTTTAAAGTACTTCATAACTTAAACTTCAAAGTACTTTATAAAAGCTTTTGAAAATGAACTAAAATGAAGTGCAGATGGTTGGACCCAACACCCAGAAAGATTCTGATTTATGGGCCTGGGATACAGCCTGGGAAGCTGCAGCTATAGCAATTATCCCCACACGACTGAGGCCACGTCTGAGGAAACACTGAGATCGCCTTATTAAGCGTGATTGCAGTCTCTCCTGTCTCCTGTGACGCCTCCACAGCCTGCGGTCTCTGCCTGGGCCATCTGCTCTGCCCCAGGTGCCCTTCTCAGTCTCTGGAGACTTCTTTGCCTTCAGGGCTCTCTCAGATCTCCTAGAAAATGAACTTCTCCTGCCTCTTCCTTCACCTGAATATGACTGTGTCTTTGCATTTTGTCTTTTCGACAGCTGTTCTCCACTCTAGACTTGGAAACTAAGGTTACTTTTAGCACGATTCTAGCATGGAAGCCCACTCCAGTGTTCTTGCCTGGAGAATCCCAAGGACAGGGGAGCCTAATGGGCTGCCGTCTATGGGGTCACACAGAGTTGGACATGACTGAAGCGACTTAGCAGCAGCAGCAGCACAAAACCAGAGGCCCATAAATATACGGGTACAATGGACACAAAGGACTAGTGCCCCACCTCTGAGGAAATCAAAGCCCTGTGTCCCTACCACTCTGCTGAATCCCTCTGAAATAAAGGCTCTTGTTTGCTGTCTGGATCACTCAGAGGGAACTGGACACAGTGGGAAGAAGGAACTTCCTCTAAAACTACCATGCAATGTTTTCAGAATCTAATATTGTGCCCTGTAACTATTAAATATTCAATACGTAGAAGTAAACTACCAGGCTTCCCTGGTGGCTCAGATGGTAAAGAATCCGCCTACAATGCCGAAGACCTAGGCTCAATCCCTGGTTTGGGAAGATTCCCTGGAGGAGGGCATGGCAACCCACTCCAGTATTCTTGCCTGGAGAATCCCATGGACAGAGAAGCCTGGCGGGGTACAGACCATGGGGTCACAAAGAGTCGGACACAACTGAGCGACTAAGCACAGTACACATATAGAAGTAAAAAAAAAGAACTAGCTTCACGAAGGCAATGGCATCCCACTCCAGGACTCTTGCCTGGAAACTCCCATGGACGGAGGAGCCTGTAGTCCATGGGGTCGCTGAGTCAGACACGACTGAGCGACTTCACTTTCACATTTCACTTTCATGCACTGGAGAAGGAAATGGCAACCCACTCCAGTGTTCTTGCCTGGAGAATCCCAGGAATGGCGGAGCCCAGTGGGCTGCCGTCTGTGGGGTCGCACAGAGTCGGACATGACTGAAGCGACTTAGTAATAGCAGCAGCAGCAGCTTCATCTAAGGCAGTGATTCTCAGCCAGGATAATTTTGCCTCCCAGGGGCATCTGGCCACTTCTGGAGACATTTGTGCTCCTCACAACTGGAGAGGTGCTCCTGGCATCTAGTGGGTGGAAGCCAAGGATGCTGCTAAACATCCCGTGATGCACAGGTCAGCTCCCACGATGAAGAATTATTGACCTAAAATGTCAGAGTGCTGCAGCTGAGAAACCCTGCTCTGAAGAACAGCCTGGTCAATAATAGACAGTGACAGGCCATGCATATCTGTCAGGCTTCAACAGGAGACAGTATACACTCAGCTGGGGTTCTGAATTAATTTAAGGAAGGACTACTTACAGAGGTGTGAGCACGTTAGGGAACCAGGAAGAGAGGCAGAGACACCAGGGTACCAGCAGCAGGGGAAGCTCTCAGAGCTGGAAGGCTGAAGGGGATGGGCGGCGAGATTAGAGGTGAGTGAGAGCTGGAGCCTGAAGAGGGGCCACACAGCATGTGCTCAGGGAGACCTCAGCTTGGCCAGGAGGGCGCCCTGCCCTCCTCCCACCTCGTGCTCTGCAACCCCTTGCTGGTATCTTCGATCAGCCAAACACAGCCAGAAGCCAGAGAGCTGCAGTGCACCTGGTCCCCCGGGGCGCAGGGGAGGTGAGGGAGCGGAATGAAGAGGAGCCAAGGTCAGATGGAAATAATCAACACACTGAGCATGTTGGCCCTAGGTCTGACTCCTGTCTGGGGCCCTGATAAAAAGGACTATACCCTTGAAAGAGCAATTATAAATTCCCGGTGTTGACGGGCCTCCTCTCCAGATCCAGTCCATTCTGAAACCATCAGGCCATCCTCCCCCAGTACGGACATGCCAGTTGGAATTTCCCCACCCACTGAGAGTCTGCTGGACTCATCTGACTTTTCTCCCAACCAGATCTGGCACCACTCCTTCTACAATGAGCTGCGGGTAGCCCCTGAGGAACACCCCACCCTGCTCACGGAGGCCCCTCTGAATCCCAAGGCCAACAGGGAGAAGATGACCCAGGTAAGAGGCCAGGAAGACCTGAGTACCAGCGCAGGAACACACATGGACAGTTGGCCAGATTCTTTTTCCCAACCGTGTATCAATGCAAAAGAGTTTTTTGAGGACCTGCTGTGCGTGCAGTCCACGCCAGAACCCACGGGAGGTGGGAGCGGGGTTAAGAGGCACAGGTCCCCCCCTTAATAAAATTACCAACTATTCTGTGGGCCAAGAGAGCTGTGATTTCTGATAGTCTTCTGTTCTGCATTGTTCCTTCAGATCATGTTTGAAACCTTCAACGTCCCCGCCATGTACGTCGCCATTCAAGCTGTGCTCTCCCTCTATGCTTCTGGCCGCACGACGGGTAAGTAGCCCGGTAATCTGTTCCCTTTTTGACTTGAGGGGAAGAAAGGGAAAACTGGGCTCCTGGAGAGATTCCTGTTCAAAGGAATCAAAGGGACAGCCAAAGCCCACCGAAAACCTGGGTGAGGGATAACAGAGGGAAGCCCAGGTAGAATACAGGTGCAAGTCCACCCAGCATAGCTGAAGAGAATCTACATGAGCAAATCACGACCACAAGGGCCATTTCCATCACAATAGTTAGTCCGGGAGCTTGTGCACACTTTCCAACAGTACTGAAATGTTTCTGCTCACGAAGCAGCAATGGCAGAATCTGTGATTGTGGGTGTATATAAGTATGAGGTGGCCTTGGCATAGAAAACTCAGGAAAAACAAGGAACTTCAAAATGAAGTGATTTTTAATAAGGGCTTGACAGCTTCCAGAAACATCTTTCAAACATTCATTCATGTATCCATTGATTTGTCCATTTATTCATCCTTTCAAATATTTTCCAATACTTCACACCATGTGCCAAACACTGCAGGCCATGGGCACACACTGGGAAACAAGACAGATCAGCCATTTTGCAGCGAACACAGTCTAGGGGAGGAGAAGAAATTAAAGGATAATTTCACTGCACGTGATAAGGACTGTGACGGGGAAATGCAGGTACACACGGTTTTGTATCCTGCGCCTTGCGCTTGGTTTTATGCTGTGGATGTCATGCTCACATGCCTCATGGTAGTCATTGTGTGTGATGCTTCCATGATTGGTTGACTGATTTTACCATTTCTCTAATGCAGAACCTTTAGGTTGCCTCCAATTTTTCTTATTATAAGCTATGCTGTAACTAACATCCTTGTATAAGAGTAAGCTCTGATCTCTGGATATTTATTTTGGATCTGCCCTTTACTGAGACATCTTATTAACTCTAATGATTTCTCAGTTGGTCCTCTCAGGTCTTTTAAGTATAGGCTACAGTCCATGGGATCTCAAAGAGTCAGACGTGACTGAGCAATTAACATACACAGCACTTTATCTGCAAATAATGATGATCCTCTTCCCTTTTGATAATAATACCTCATTTCTATTTTTTGTCATATTGCATTGGCTAGAACATCTAGGACAATATTAAATAATAATAATATAGTAACAATATTGTAATGTTTCCCCATCAATTATATGGCTGTTGGATCAAGAGGGATTTCTTATCATGTTGAGAAAACTTATATCCTTTCATGGTTTACTAAAAGTTTCATCAGTAGAGAATGTTCATTTTTTTCAAGCTGGTTTTTATAGCCCTTTAAGTGCTAACATTCTGATTGCATGAGCGTATATGTTAGTTTGATGCCTGAAGGATATGCAAATTATTCACTCTAACTTAAAGAATGTGCATCCTAGATGCCAATTGACAAGTATGCATTTTTGTGAACGTGTTTCAAGGAATATAAGAAGAGGAGATGTTTCATTTGCCTTCCACAAGCCTACAGTTTCATTTAGGAAAATAAATTGACATACCCAAAAAATATGATTGCTAATTCTGACAGTGGGTGAATTTTCCAGCTGCTAAAGAAAAATATGGCTGCTAAGGATCATTTGGTGACAGGTCCCAGAAAGAAACAGATGAAAAAAATAAAGGGTTTCATAGGCCTTATCTCCTCTGTCCTTAGGCATCGTCCTGGATTCAGGGGACGGTGTCACCCACAATGTTCCTATCTACGAGGGCTATGCACTGCCTCATGCCATCATGCGGCTTGACCTGGCTGGCCGCGACCTCACGGACTACCTCATGAAGATCCTCACAGAGAGAGGCTATTCCTTTGTGACCACAGGTACCCATCCTCTTTCTGGACTTGACTTGAGCTCAGAACCAAATCTGATCTAGGACCAGAAACTCTCCTGAGTAATGAGAAGTCAGTGGCCCTGTGTCCTCAAACTCTCTTCAGGTAGATAGGGAGGCCATAAGCCGGGGTTGGGGCCCTGGACCAGACCAGATAGTCAGGGGAGCCCCTTTCGAGGGACAAGTTTCCCAACCAAGACACCCTGGGGAGGGGTACCAGGCTGAGACCTACTCATTCTGAGAAGTACTTGTCTTCACCCTCCTCTAGCTGTGCTTTCACAGCACACCCTCCCTCCCCAGGGTCCTGCCACCTCTGTCCACGTCCACAGGATCAGAGCTAGTTTTTATGGAGCTGAATGGTGGCAAGACTGGTGGTGCATTTCATTACCTAGAAGTGTTTATGGTTTGAGGACACATGGAATAACTAAGGTCTGAGTTTCTAAGGGGAAGTGGCCCCCAGGGCAGGAAGAATTTATAGGTAGGGGCCTTCCTAGGTTCTGTACAATCCCAGCGTATAAGCCTCCATCTAGATGGGAGATGTGTCCTGCAAGGCCCTCAGGAAGGCCTGCAGCTTTGTCAAGACAGAGTGATAAGAGCTAGGTGAAAAGTACTTGCAAAGTTTTGCTTGAGAATCAAGCAAATCTTGAGAGTGAATCCAAAGGACAAGGAAGAAGGAAGTTTTCATGGAGACCAAAATGGGACGGCCAAGCTAGCAGAGCCGAGTAGCTACTGCCTGCCATTTCTACTCTTCCTAGCCGAGCGAGAAATTGTGCGAGACATCAAGGAAAAGCTGTGCTACGTGGCCCTGGACTTCGAGAATGAGATGGCCACGGCAGCCTCCTCGTCCTCCCTGGAGAAGAGCTACGAGCTGCCAGATGGGCAGGTCATCACCATTGGCAATGAGCGCTTCCGTTGCCCAGAGACCCTCTTCCAGCCCTCGTTCATTGGTGAGGCTCTGCCTTAGTTCCGGCCAATCACACACACTGTTTATTGTTTATACTTATCCATATTTTTCCAGAAAGGGCTGAAAATACATGAACAATACAACTAGATAGAATCTAATTTTAAATAAAAGGGTAAGGAAACCAAAATAAAGGAAAAATGGGATGGGAATATAACACGAAACTAAGATGAGGTTAAAACACAAAACTCTTCTTGAATTCTCACCACTTAGATCACGGGGTCTGAAATCTATAGGCGTAAACAGAGTGGGTTTGGGGGTCAGACCTGGTTTTAAGTCTTGATCCTGGTCCTTCAAGCACTGTACCTTGGGCATGTTACCGTCTTCAAATCTCAGTTTTGTTTTCTACAAAGTAGAAATCGTGATAGTACCTACTAGATAGGGATTAAATAAGATAATGTTTAATACAAGGATAACTATCATCTTGAGAAGTATATAAGAGAAAGGCCTGTTAGCAAATGTTGACATACAATGTAGTGGTAAATAGCAAACTGGATAAAGTGCTATAGGCCTAAGAAATCAGGCAAGGCTTCTCATAAAGCTGAATCTTTGAACAGAACCTTGAAGAATGAGCATCACTTTATGGTATCTGGGGATGGAAGGAGTGCAAAGCGGGGAATGGCATGCAAGGCAGATGGAAAGCTTGTGAAAATTATGGAATATGTACACGTCATATTCTATTTGGGACATCATAGGTGAAGTGTGTGTGTGTGTGTGTGTGTGTGTGTGTGTGTGTGTGTGTGCACGCATTCACACATGGGAAATTAAAGAGAGCTGCTGGGTCACACAAAGAGTGTGGATGTTAATCATATCAACAATTTCAAATCCTCTGGAAGTCTTTAAGCAGCAGAGTAGAGAAGTCAGAATTTCACTTTAGGAAGATTCCTCTGTCTATAGTGTGGAATAACACCACATGGAAAAAGACTGGAGGTGGGGAAGCTCAGGTACGTGGGCATGAGCTGTTTGGGCAGGCAGGGCCTTTTACTGTGGAAGATCTCGGTTGCAGACAAAGGTGGCTAGATGTCAACTAGTAGGCAAACACAATGTGATTGTTATGTCCTTAGAGTGGGATATTTTTTGGCTATAACTGACTAGAACATGGAAGAACCTTGAAAACATTATGCTAAGTGAAGTGAGCCAGACATGAAAGAACAAATATTGTATGGTTTCATTTATATGAAATGTCCAGAATAGGCACATCTATAGAGGTTGAAAGTAGATTAGTGGTTGCCTAAGGCTGGGAAAGGGGAGAAGGAGAAAATGGAGAGTGTCTGCCAATGGGTATAGAGTTTATTTGGGGGGTGCTAAACATGTTCCAAAATTAGACTGTGGTGATGGTTGTACCACTCTTTAAAGGAAACTATAACTTAAAGGGGTGAGCATCATGGTACATGAATTATATCTCAATAAAGTTGTAAAAAAGTGATACAACAGAAGCGTCCCTCTAGAAACAGTCACCAGGCAGCAGTGTGAATGATCACCCAGAATAGGGGAAACTCAAGGCAGGGCAGTGACCAGTTAGAGGGTCTGATCTTACAGTCCAGTAGGGAGGTGACTGAGGCAAATCAGGGTAGCTGTCCCGATAGAAGGGTCACCTGAGGAGCTGTAGGAGTGGGGTGGTGGGTCCTGACCAGACACTGTGGTCTCTACTAGGCATGGAGTCAGCTGGAATTCATGAAACAACCTACAATTCCATCATGAAGTGTGACATTGACATCCGCAAGGATTTATACGCCAACAATGTCCTCTCCGGGGGTACCACCATGTACCCCGGCATTGCCGACAGAATGCAGAAGGAGATCACAGCCCTGGCCCCCAGTACCATGAAGATCAAGGTGGGTGCTACCCTGGCTCCCCTCGTCCTATTCTTTGTACAAAGACCTGTGTACTTGGGTACACGTGTCAAGGTCAGGCTGCCAGGCCTACAGCTCGGTGGTCACCTTTATCCCGGCCTGAGGCAGATTTCATCTTGGGCTGGGCGGGGAGGAGTATGTTCCTGGGACCCTGAACGGGAGACACATTTGTCCTGGGCTCTTAAGCACAACCTCATGGACACTGTCCTAGAAGGCGGTAAAATGAATTTGGAATGGAGAGAATGTTGAAGGGGTTGAGAAGGAAATGAGATTAAAGAGGGAAAGAAAAGGAAGAGGCAACACCTCACCATCTTTAAACTTTAAAAAGGACCTGGGAAATCTTTTTAAGGTGAAAGTTCCAGAGAGAGAATGTTGGCTGTAGGATAGGCTACAGGGACATGCCTCGATTCCTGGATAACCTCTGACCTGTTGTCCCATCTTGGCCACAGCCTTCCCACGCTGCTGCTTACCTTATAGGCCTCCTCATCACAGGAGCCCACCTGTCTTGCCACCCCTCCCCAGCGCCTGTCCCCAAGCAATCAGACAGACCCAGGATTTCTAGGAACTGTTTTGCTAGTGGGGTTAGAAAAAGAAAGTGAAAAGAAAGTGAAAGTGAAGTCGCTCAGTCGCATCTGACTCTTTGTGACCCTGTGGACTGTAGCCCAGCAGTCTCGTCCGTCTGTGGGATTCTCCAGGCAAGAATACTGGAGTGGGTTGCCATTTCCTTCTCCAGGGGAATCTTCCTGACCCAGGGATAGAAGCCAGGTCTCCCACATTGCAGGCAGACGCTTTAACCTCTGAGCCACCAGGGAAGCCCCAGTGGGGTTAGAAAAAGGTAGGCGCCAAATAGTGATAACAAATAGGTTGAAAGTTACAGAGTCTCATGATAAAGTGGGCCTCTGAGCTGAGGAAGTGTGTTCTATATGTTAATATTCTAAGAACCTTTTCACAAAAGCCTCCCTGCCCAGGGAAGCAGAATGGGCCCCCAGAAAACAGGTGAGCACCTCTGAGCTCTTCTCACCTGGAACCACTGGAGCAGTCATGTTTACTGAGGCCTGCCATATGGTGGGCACTGTGCCAGGCCTTGGACAGTGGTTTTTTTACTAAGACCATATGTCAGGATACCAGACTTAGCCTCACCCCCAGATTCCTGTTCAACAGATATGGGGTACTGCCATCACCTACACGGACAAACGGACACCAGTGATTTGATGCATATCCCAATTTATGAGCCAATGCCCTGAGTTTAATAACATGGCCAGCTGTTCAGGAGTTTAAGATCTGCTTATTAGACATGCTCAATGGGAGAACAGCTTAAATAAGACCAGAGGAAGGGAAAGGGCACTGCCGGCAGGGGGAAGAGAGTGAGTAAAGGCACCAAGGGTGTGTGCATGGACAAACTCCCCAGCCAAACTGGCCAGCAAGATGTGTGGGGGAGATGAGGCAAGCTCCAGAATACGGAAGAAGAGAGTAGGGTGGAAATGGGGCTGAGATTTAGGGCCTCCAGCCCAAGACAGCCCAGAGTTTTCTCACAACTAGAGCTGCCCAGCAATAAAATCCTTTGCCTTCTTGGTGGCTGTGCCAGTCCTTGAGGTGTCTGTCAAAGGAGCCCCGGGTGACTTTTGTCTGTGTGCAAAAGATAACTTCTAAAGACCCTACTTATTCTGTAATTCCATGATCTCTGCAATTTAGGAAATATGTAGGGAGATTCTTAGGAGACCAGAAAAACTCTGTTTCACATCTGGCATGTTCTAGCATTGGATTCTTAGTCCCTTCAGAAACAGGAGTTAGTTGAAGAGTCATAGTCCTTTTGGATCCACTGTTAGGAGAAGTTCAAACTTGTCTGACATGGCAACGAATTTCTAAAGGCCAAGCTCAGGAATCCCAGTGGCATGTATGAATTTGAGAACTTCTCAGATACAAAAGACTATTGCGTAGACTGGCTTATACCCTGGAAAGGAGGAATCCCAGCCCAAGCTGCCCATGCATCCAGGCAAGAAAAGAACAGCACTCCCCTTATAGATGTCTGTATTGGTCAGCTATTGCTGGGTAACAGCAACTGTGAAATGTCAGGTCACATAACAATAAGCATGTATTGTTCATGCATCTGCAGGTCAGCTGGGAGTCAGTTGTTTTGGGTCAAATTTGGCTAGGCAGTTCTGCAGGTCTAGCCAGCTCAGATCAGGGGCGTATCTCTTACTAACAGCAACTGTGAAATGTCAGGTCACATAACAATAAGCATGTATTGTTCATGCATCTGCAGGTCAGCTGGGAGTCAGTTGTTTTGGGTCAAGTTTGGCTAGGCAGTTCTGCAGGTCTAGCCAGCTCAGGTCAGGGGCGTATCTCTTACTGTGGGGCTCAGGCTAAAGGGCCAGTAGCTCTTTAAGGGAAGTTCTTCTCATGAAGATGACAGAGACACAAGAAAGTGTGCCACTTGCATGACTGAAGCACATTTCTAGCCACTATGTCAAGTCTGCTGATATCCCATTGGCCAAAGCAAACAGGGCCCAGCCCATTCTTCTCATGGAGGGGCAGGGGAATGAAGTGGGAGGGAGAGTGACAATCTGAGCAATAGTCTGATCTACCACAAGGCTTCTCCTAGTTCCTTTCTGACCACAGGGGCTGTCCTTTTCCAGGGCAGTGTGGCAGTGTGATGAGATGATTCCTGGACCACCTTCCCTATACCTGGGCAACTGACCATGATTCACCACATTTGCTCTTTGCAGATTATTGCTCCCCCAGAGCGGAAGTACTCGGTCTGGATCGGAGGCTCCATCCTGGCCTCTCTCTCCACCTTCCAGCAGATGTGGATCAGCAAGCCAGAGTATGATGAGGCAGGGCCCTCCATTGTCCACAGGAAGTGCTTCTAAAGTCAGAACAGATTCTCTGGGGACCTCCTTGAGCGTGCTCTGTTAACAGTCATGAAACATTAAAACCTACAAGCCTTACTTCTCTGCGTGGAGCTCTTTATCTTCCTGGGCTGTGTCTCACACACAGTGCTAAGGGCTCTTCACACCTTATTTCTAGTCCACACAATGACTCTATGAGGTAGGTGCTGCTATTACATATCACAGATGAGGAAATTGAGCTCTGAGAAGTTACAAACTTGCTGAAGATCACACAGAACCAGGGTTAAAAATTCATGTGTATCTGACGCTAACGCCGAGGGCTTCTTCTTTTCCTTTTTCTTTGAACTTTAGTAAGAATGAGGACTAGATGACTCTTGGGGACAAGAGGGTTAAGAAACAAGGGCTTTCAGAGATGTAAGTCCTTTTACTCAAGGGTGAAAACACGCTGCTGCTGCTAAGTCGCTTCAGTCGTGTCCGACTCTGTGCGACCCCAGAGACGGCAGCCCATCAGGCTCTGCCATCCCTGGGATTCTCCAGGCAAGAGCACTGGAGTGGGTTGCCATTTCCTTCTCCAATGCGTGAAAGTGAAGTCACTCAGTCGTGTCTGACTCCTAGCGACCCCATGGACTGCAGCCTACCAGGCTCCTCCATCCATGGGATTTGCCAGGCAAGAGTACTGGAGTGGGGTGCCATTGCCTTCTCCGGAAAACACTAGAGAATGTGAACAAAAAGAGAAACACAGCACTTATAGGATGTAACATATGAGTGGTTGAAACACAATGCTATTTAAACTTAGGTGAAGGATGGTCATAGTGGGCTTAAGATCTCTATGATCCTTTGTCATTGAGGATTAAGTTGTATTTTGCCCCAAAAACTAATCAAGAAAGGAGCAGCACCACGGGAAGAATATCTTCTCTTCCTGCACTCCTCTTCTCCCTCCCTCTTCTCCTTTTCTCTCTGTCTCTGTCTCAAATTATTTGCTACCCACTCCCTGCCCTTGGTCAAGTCTGCTATTTCACAACTATTTACTGAATTTTTGGCATCTACAATTCCTGGTTAAGGTCAAATGGGATTTATATACCCCACAAAGATGATTCCTGCCCTCCAAGGTCACAATGCCTAAAGAAGGAGACAGACACATACATATAAAACAAAGATTTGAGCAGAAACAGAAGCCTTCACAAAATACTATGGGAGAATAACGGATAATGACAACAGCTGCCATTGATTGAATGCTTACAATATGCCAGGCACTGGGTGAAGAGCTTTACATGGATTTTCTCGTTTCATCCTTACCACAGCCCTATGAAGCAGGTGCTAGTATCATTCTCATTTCATAGCTAGTTTACTAGTTAACTAGATTGCCCAGCTAGTTATTGGCAGAACTAAGTCCTTACTTCTGCCAGCCTGCCTTTTGCTCTTGCCACCTGGCCAGGTCCCATCCTTGATGCTCCTGAATAGAACCCACCTGGTCTTTGCAGACACACCTATATGGAAACAGTTGAGTCCAGTTAAAGCATTACAGAACTCAAGGTCAGACATTTCTCCTCCACCATCCCCTCACTTGCCCTCTGGGGTTGTGGTAGAGAGGCATATTTTCAAAAACAAAATCCCTAGAGGATTTGTGTCTTCTAAAGGGTTTCCCAGAAGTAGACCCTGGAATGAGGACTCATGTGCAAGCGATTTATTAGAGAAGTGCTCTTGCTGGAAACCAGTGAGTGAGGAGAGAGGCAGGACAGAAGAGGGTGACGTCAGCCCGGTCTCCAGGGAGCCCTGGAGTATAAACCTGACTGCAGGCAAGGAGCCACAGACACATATCAGTGATTGGTGATGGCACTTCCTAGGGGACAGAAAGTCCCAGACTTACCTCCAGTAGGTTAAGGGCTGCCTTGCAAAGAAGAGCCACAGGCACGGGCTATTGGGAGAGAAAGCACAGGGAAGATGGGTTATGATGCCCAGGCACACAGACCCTTCCCACTGTGCAAGGGCACAGAGGAGTCTCCACATGGGGCAAGAAGGGAAGGCTGACCTGTCCTTCCTCCTTTTCCCTGACCTGATCTTACCCCACTTCAGTAAGTGCTGTCCTAGACTTCTGCAGGGGAAGTCGAGTTATGTGCTGGTAGAAGGGAGAGCATGATCGGTTACAGTGATTTGAGGAGTGTGTAAATCCAACAGGAAGTCAACTAAATAGAAATAACATCCTAGGACCTGAGGGCCAAGCTGAAGGTGGCCATTACCTGTTATGTAATACCTATTGGTTGATAACCATGTTGCAGGCGTTGTTTTAAATGCTGCACATGGATTATCTTTCTTAATCCTCACCCCCAGCTGTCTGAATACAAGAGCCCACACACTTAACCGTTCCCTATATGCCTCCTTCTATGACTAGGTCTATCAGTGTTCATTCAGGCAAGCATAGCCACCATGCACATTATGGGGATAAGGGAGTTATTATAGGAATGAGACTGCCCCAACGTGGGACAAGCTGGGGAAGTGGAGGTCTGGAGGGAAACGTAGGGCAATCAGGGAGGAGTCGCTAGGCCTCAAGGGCTGCTGCTGCTGCTGAGTCACTTCAGTCGTGTCCGACTCTGTGTGACCCCATAGACAGCAGCCCAACAGGCTCCCCCGTCCCTGGGATTCTCCAGGCAAGAACACTGGAGTGGGTTGCCATTTCCTTCTCCATTGTGTGAAAGCGAAAAGTGAAAGTGAAGTCGCTCAGTCGCGTCCGACTCCTAGCGACCCCATGGACTGCAGCCTACCAGGCTCCTCCATCCATGGGATTTTCTAGGCAAGAGTACTGGAGTGGCTTGCTATTGCCTTCTCCTAGGCCTCAAGGACTAGCTGGGATCTATCTCTGGGCACACCTGTCTGTCATAGTGTCTGATGACAAAGGTCTCCTCAGAGTTGCTGAGGCTCCCATCCTGCTTTCTAAATCTCACACCTGGTCTTTTGATCAACTCAAACTCAAAGCCCTGTTAGGAAGGGGGTTTTGGAAGCATACTTCCCAGCTTAACCAGATTGAGTTAGCACAATCCAGTACATTAGAATATCTTTGATGTAGATAAGAATATAACGGACCAGACATCAAGCCGCAGGAGAAGGTCGAGGTCACATGTGTGTGTGTTCATCTCCCCATTTTTAGTGGCTGCATAGCACATTGGTAGTACAGATCAGTTTACTTGTCACAGCAGCATTTACAAATATTTGAAAGTGGTAATTCCTTCAGAGCTCTAAGGACTAAGCAGAGTGTCTAGTACATGGGAGATGCTGAGCTGGATGAAGGAATGGATGCTGAATGACTGCAGTCCTCCTGGGGCAACATCAGCTTTTACTCATAAACTTCAGCAGATGTCTGACAACCCCCAGGAGCAGGAAATGACCTCATCCTTCCAAGCAAATGGGACATAATTCTGTGCACCAACTGCTTTCTGGCCAAAACCTGTTTACCACTTCCAGGAAGAACCAATCACCACCTTTTTTTCTCCCTTGCTCCTGATGATCCCTTCAATCACCCTTCTTCCTCATGCACTCTGGGGTGGGCCTCCAACACACCCATTTGTTTCTTGAGCCCTTACTTTTTGATCATAGCTGGGCCAATCAGAGTCTCTCTTTTGGAAGTTTGGAATTAGGATTAAGAAAGGTATTGAATTTTTCTACATGGTATAACATAATAAGCAAGCATGAAGAAATACAGAGGAATAGAAGGATCATCAATAACTGAGGGATAACTAACAGGCAAAAGACATTTCAGCGTCTTACTTTACAGTATACATCCCCCGAATTTAAAAGCTTTTGGAAGCAAGGAACAGAGTGAGAGGAAATATTCACAATGGATTCGTATCCAGAATATACAAAGAACAATAGCAACAAGTAAAAGAGAGATAGCCGATAGAAAATGGGCACAGGACTTGAACAGGTCCTTCACAACAGAGGTTACTGAAATGGCTGATAAACATACAAAAAAAATGTTCCATTTCATTAATCATCAGGAAAAGGCAGATTAAAACTGCAAGACACCATTATACAGCAGAATGAATAAAAAGAAAAAAGCTGACAATACCAATTGTTGGCAAGAATGTGGAACTATAAGAGCGCTGACTCACTGATGGTGGCACTCTTGATTGGTACCATCAAACACCGTGGAACTGTATTCTCTTTCGGAATATCTACTAAAGCTCAGCACACATATAACCTCTCATGCAGCAGTTCTACTTGTAGGCATATGCCCAAGACAAATGAGTTCTTAACTTTACCAAAGACATACTCAAGAATATTCATAGCAATGATATCTATTATAGCTTTAATCTAGAAACTTTCAAATGCCCATCAAGAGTAGAATGGATACATTAAATTCAAGATGGTATAATAACATAATGGAGCACCACACAACACGAATAAATGAACTACAGCTATGTATATAACGTACATAAATCTCACAGACATTATGTTGAATGAAAGAACAACTTACTACATGATTTTATTTACATAAAGAATGGGCAAAACTAGTGTCTGCTGTTAGAAGTCAGCCTATTGGTTAACTTTGGGGGTAGTAACTGGCAGGGGAAATGAATTCTGGGGATGCTGGTAATGCTTTATTTCTTGCTCTGAATCTGGGTAACAGGATGTGCTTAGTTTGTGAACATTTCATAAAACTGTATACTTATAACACATGCTCTTTTCTTCACTACATATTCTGCCTCACTAAAAAGTTGTTTTAAATGACTCTTAGGGGAATTCTCTGGTGATCCAGTGGGTAAAACTCGCACTTCCACTGTTGAGGTATGGGGGGAAGTGGGTTCAATCCTTGGTTGGGTAACTAAGATTTTACATGCATGAGGTGCAGCCAGACACCTTATTTTAAAAATAAGTAAATAAATTAGTTAAATTATTTTTAGGAGCTCTAACTTTTGGGAACAGGTTAATTGCCTATCTGTACCTAAACCTGCCAGCAACTTTTGTAGTTAACCTTCAGAGTTACCCTGAGGGCAAAGAGACAAACAAAGCCATAGGATGGTGAGAGCGTCTCAGACTTTTTTGGATGAATATTTTCCCAAGTCGGAGTTTACATAGATAAAGAAACAGAAGTAATTTTTCTACAGAGAAGTGACTGTGGAGGGAGTGGGGGAATGGGACAGATTTTAGCTGCTCCAATATTCTTTGGCACTCTACCCAGGTTATCCTAAATAAATTTAGAATCTGTTTTTCAATGTGTGTGTGTATGTGTATGTGTGTGTGCTCAATTTTGTCCAACTCTTTGCAACCCCATAGACTATAGCCCACCAGGCTTCCCTGTTCATGAGATTTCCCAGGAAAAAATACTGGAGTGGGTTCCCATCTCCTTCTCCAGGGATTGAACCTATATCTAAATATACGAATGTCACTTCAGTCATCCCATATAAACATCAATATAGGAAAAAGATCTTGTGCCTGCTTTGCAAATAGTTGTCCTGAGACTGGCAGGAAGGCAGCAGGGCACAATCATTAAAAGAATGGCACAATTAATAAGAAGAAGATCACAAAATAAGAAGGAGATCACAAAAACAGGTTAGAGCCTCCTAGGCCCAAGATGGCAGAAGATTTGACTTCCAGTAGATGAACCTCATTATATGCTCATTGTAATACATTAGCATCTAAATGACACCCACAAGCACCATGACAGTTTTCAGGCTGAACAGAAATGGGCAAGAAGTGGGTGGTGCTCCAATTTCTGGAAATCCTTGCCCCTTCTCCAAGATGTTAGAATATTCCACCCACTCCTTAGCCTGTGAAATTACCCAGCCCATAAAAACTAACCACCTCCACACCTCTGGTGCTCTGGCCTTCTGAGACAGCCCATCCACTGTGGAGCCTGTATCTTCCTAAATACACCTGCTTTCACATTACTATGGCTAGCTCTTGGATTCTTCCGGCAAGAAGCCAAGGACTCTCACTTAGCAGCCTGTCCCTGGGATTCAGTCTTGTCTCTGCTCTTTTTGACCCCATGGACGGTAGCCCACCAGGTCCCCTGGTCCATGGAATTTTCCAGGCAAGAATACTGGAGTGGGTTGCCATTTTCTACTCCAGGGGATCTTCCCCACCCAGGGATTGAAACCAGCTTTCTGTTAGTCTTCTGCAATGGAAGGTTGATTCTTTACCACTGCACCACTTGGGAAGCCCTCCACCCTCTTCACCCTTACGGAATTTTTGCTTACTACTCAAATCAAGTGATTGAACTTTATATTTATTCAAGAGGCAAAACAAGAGGTGGAGTGTAACTGACACACTAACTTGCTAATTTATTCAAAAAGATGTCAGCATTGCGGTGGAAGTTATACGGAATGTAAAAATAACTTGTGTAAATCATCAGACTGCATCATTTTCCTACTTAAAACTGTCCAATTTCTTCCCACATTAGAACAAAAGCCAAAAAACAAACGCTTGGGGGGAAAACTTGTTTAAAATTACAATTATTTTTATTTGTCTTTAGTTACGAAATTTATTCTAAAGTGAGACAGATATGCAAAGGTGATGAATTGTTGATTAAGGCAGTTTTTAAATGTTGCTTTTCCAGGGAACACAAACAGACAAGCGAATAAGGCAGCAGCAACTCCAACTTTCAGTACACTCTCCAGAAGTCTTTCTTGCAACACTTTCCGACAAATATCGCGAGAACAGAGAGGTTTTCCCCCTTGGCCCCTCCCTTCGAGCCAGCTCAACCCCACCTACTTCCCGCCTGACGTCAAAGGTGCGCCGGAGTGTCTGAACAGCAGTATCGGGGGCGGAAATGCTCCCGACGGAAGTGATCGCTGCGTGAATCGTGGGTGGGATGACCGCTTGCCGGCTCTATCTAAGGTTGCTGCGCGCATCCTCGAAGTTCATGGCTCAGCGCTTACTCGAGGGTGTGCCCCCTTCCAGGGGTCTACACGCGGGGCGTGGTCCCCGAAGGCTCTCCATCGAAGGCAACATTGGTAAGGGCCGGAAAGTAGTTGCCAGGCTTCGGCCTCCGCAGAGCAGGTTCCTGAGAGGCTAGGAAAGGGAGTTGGGCCCAGAACCCCTTCCTTTTCGATCTGATGCGGCCAGGCTACTTGTTCTCAGCTCCCAGACCTTTCCCCACTCAAGGTGCGCTGTGTGCCTTTGCCTCTTGGGTTTTTCAGACGTCAGGCCTTCGTACTCTCCCACAAGGATACGTTTAGGTGAAGTCGCTCAGTCGTGTCCGACTCTTTGCGACCCCGTGGACTGAGGCATAAAAGCCACGCAATCTGTTCATGGGACAAGAGCTAGCTTGTTTTGGTAGATCAAAATGGAAGCGACAAAGAGAAGGATGCAATTCCTTTGTTCTCCTAAGATGAGGTTGCTAGATTGAGGGGAGGAAAAAAGGATGTCCATTTAAAATAGCATTTCAGATAACGAGTAATACTTTATTGTGTATCTCATGCTGTATTTGGAACATACCCCCCCCCCAATCTAAAATTCAAATTTAACTGAGTGTCCTTATTTTATCTGGCAACCCTACCCTAAGTTCATAAACTCCAGACATTCAGATATCACTTTCACTATTTTTGCCATGTCTCTGCTGGTCCCACTATAGTTTCTTAACATTTTTCTTAGAACAGCTCACTTTTAAAACTTAAAAACGTGTGTTAAATTAAAAATAACTGTTACAAGAATGAATAGAAGTCCAGTACCTTAAATAAAAATATTTCAAAATAAAATGAAAACAAAATATTCAATTAGTCACTAATGTTGCTAAAGTCTGACTTGAGGCTTGTACCTGTAGGGTGCTGAGCCCTAAAAAAGGATTAGGAAGTTTTAAGTATTGAAGACTTTAGCAGCAAACTGACAGTTTCTCAGTTTGTTCATTCAACAAACAGCCATTTGAGCAACTTCCATATTTAAGCACTGCTGTTGGCCCTGAGGATACAGTAGTGAACAGAACAAATAAAAATCTCTGCTCTCATGGGACTCTAGTAGAGAGAGATACACAATAAACAAATAAATAGTATGTTAGATATTAAAAAGTGTGATGGAGGAAATACAGGATTGAGAAATTGAAGGAAGTTGCAATTTTAAGTTGAGTTGTCAAGGCAGGCCTCACCGAGAACGTGATAATTTGAGCAAAAGCCTGAAGAAGATGAGGGAATGAACCATGTGGATAATGTGGAGAAGAATCTTCCAGGCAGAGGAAAGATCAAGTGCAGAGGCCCTGAGGTGGGAAGTGTGTTCAGGAACAAGATGAAAGCTGCTGTGGCTGGAGTGGAGTGAGGCAAGGGGGCAGGTGAGGGAGATGAGGTCAGAAGGTAAGGGGTGGCTAGATTGTATAGGCCTTGTAGTCCATTATGGAATTTTACTCTGACTGAGATGAGAAACTGTTGGAAGATTTGAGCAGTCAAGTGACTTGATTTGACTAAGATTATAAAAAGATCACTCTGGCTGATATGTTGAAAATAGAAGGTGTCAGGAAGTTGCTGCAGTGATGAGTTATGGTGTGTAGGACCAGGATGTTAACAGTGGAGGTGGTGAGAAGTGATTCGATTCTAATTTCATTTAGGGTAGGGCACACAGGAATTGGTAACAGGAAATTGTGGAGTATAACATAAAAGGGGTCAGTGATGACTCGAATCATTCTGGCTTGAGCAACTTAAAAGATGGAGTTCCAGTTTTCTTAGATAGAGAAAAGTGGGAATAACAGTCTGGGAACAGAAGGGTGATTTCAAGTTTTTGGTTTTAGGCATGTTAGATTTTTATATGCTTATTAGATATCTAAGTAGGGGTGTTGGATATATGAGTCTAGAGTTGAGAGTCTCCCTGGATTGTAGTTATACGTGTAGATGGTATTTAAAGCCAGGAGCCTATGTATGTTGATGGAGAGGACCATGTCCCGGGCATGCAAATGTTAAGAGAGATTGAGACGATGGGAAGGAACCAGCAAAAGAGACAAAGAAGGAATAACCACTGAGATGAGAGGAAAGCCAGAAACATGATATACTGGAAACTAAGTGAAGAGGTATTCGGGAAAGAAAGGATCGACTGTATAAGGCTGTTTGAATAATGGAACTCTTTGGTGAACTTGAACAATTTATAGGAGTGGGGGCATGAAAGTCTGATTATAAAGGTTCAAGGAGAATGGGAGGTGAGGAATTGGAAACAGTGGGTTAAGACCACTGTTTGCAGTTTTCCTTGAAAGGAGAGATATAGAGTAATAGCTGAAATGGGACGAGGGTTTGAGAGAGTTAGATTTTGCTTTTTTTTTTTTTTTTCTTTTTGTAAGAGGAATTAGATCATATTTATAAGCTGGTAGAAAGGGAGAAAATTGGTGAAACAGGAGAGAGAATAGACTTGCCAGGGTGATTTTAGTAAGCAGGAAGGAATGGAATCTCTTGTCCAAGTTAAGAAAGAGAGATTGGCTTTAGCTAGGAGCAGTTTATCCCTAAAAAACAGGGAGAGTGGCAACAAAAATGATTACTGACTTGAGTAGGTGCAGTGGGAACTTGGGGAACATCTTCTGGTTGTGTCAGTTTCTCAGTAGAATAGGAAGAAAGATCAGCTGAGTGTGAGGAGAGAGGTAAGACATGAAATAGTCCGGCGAATGAGCAGGAGAAATGTAGAACTGCTGGGCGGCATTAAGGACCCATTTGGACTCAGTGGTCTTGAATTTTAAGTGAGACCAGTCACCAAAAGATGTGTGTTGTCCTCCAGCTAAATCAGAAACATTGAAGGGAATGAGAGGGGCTACCTGCCTCATGGTGTTTTTTAAAAAAAGATTTTCTGTCCTATACTTGGGGAAACACGCCGCTAAAGGAAACTTTGTCCCCAGAGCTCAGAGAGGTACAGAGTACTTCACAAAATAAGTAGTTTGGGCAGATGATCAAGTGAAATTTGAAGTGCCTATCCCAGTTTTCCTGCCGTTTGCTTCTCTTCTTATCCATTCCAGACTTCTGTGCCACCTCCTTGCTTTCTGCTGCAGCCAAAGCTCAGTGTGTGCCTGCTGTGGAGGTGGGCTCAGATGTGGTCCAGGCCTTCTCCTGTAAGGATCTCACTGCTAAATGGGAGGAGCGGACTTCTAAGCATAGTTCCTATACCAAATGATGAGTGCTGTGTTCGGACATGGAGACTTGGAATCTCTGGGGTATGAATTCTCCCCCAGAGGAAAGAGTGTTCCAGGCACAGGAAGTAATATTTGCCAACACAGAGCCTCAGGAGACATGCAGTTTTAATATCAAGCTTGTGCTGGGAGTTTGAAGGGCCTGTGAGAGGATAGCAGAACAAGAATTTGGAAGGGTAGGATTTGCCAGATGCTGAACAGCGAGGAGTTTCTCACGTAGGCTGTGGGAAGCTACTGAAGACTTAAAGCTAGTGTGTGCCATGGCCAGATTAATTTTTAAAAGGAAGTGGACTAGAATGAATGAATAAAAATAAAGCTTCATAAAGTGGGCATTTTGTATGTCTTAGTTGCTGCAGTACCCGTCATGCCTTGCATCCAGTTTGTTGAATGAATGTTGGAGTAGACCAGGTATCGTGGCCATTGTAGTTGTTGGAGGGAGGGAAGATGCAGTCCTGAACAGAGAATGGTGGACATCATCAGACATCATGATGGTTTGAGAAAGATTTTGGAAGTGGAATTGACAGGACCTGGTGACCACTTGGAGGTGAGAGATAAGGAGCCTTAATTTAGACACTGACTGAAAACTGAGGATGGGAATGAAGGAAGAAGTAGTCTGGGGATGTAAGAGTGATATTTGGAGGAGGTGCCTCTGAGACAAGAGATAGATGTTCTGAGGTAGATTAGAGTAAGTGCCTGAAGTGCATAGACAGATTGGAACTGCAATCCCAGACATGGAAGTTGTTGACTTGTCAGGGTAGTTGTTGAAGTCTTGGAAGTGAATGCAGTTGCCCAAAGGAAGTGTGACTAATGCAAAGTGGACTGGGGATCTTAATCTGGCTCTTTCTAGTTTTATCTCCCATTATATTAGTCTCCATCACCCCCACATGGTGATGACTCTCCCCAGACAGAATTGGGCACTGCCTCCTCTGTGTGCTCACATAACATTTTGTACCCACAACTTCTGCAGCACTTGAGTTCTGTTGGGATTGTTGACACCCTCAGTGCTTTCCCTGGATTAGCCGCAGCGTGTCTTGTTCATCGTTGTGTCACCAGCATCTAACCCACGTGTGGCCTATGGTACTCAGCCAGTGTTTGCTAGATGCTTGAATCCTGGGCTGTGATAGCCGTGTGCAAGTTAGTCGCTGGTATCCACACAGGAAATATAATAAACTGCTTTTACAATCAAACAGTTATCTTGTTCTCTAACCACAGGTGACATTCCCCCCCGACCACACACACAAAAAATCAGAGTATCCATTCAGGAAACCTGAACAGGGGAAGGTGAACCCCTGTCCCAGCTGGAGTTAGATAGGTTTAGAGGGACTTTTCTTGTTTTGCTGCTCTAAATCTTGTTAATCTGATCCTGCAGGTACACACAGTAGCACAGAAGGAAAATAGATCAGTGAAGCAGCAAGTAATGGCATCTAGCATGAGTTGTGAGCCATATGTTATGATTAAAAGTCAAAGCTTGGGATCTAGAATCCCTTAAAATCTAAAAAATAAAAAACCTAGCCTATCTTTTTTATATAAGTGTATCCATCACTAAAGTGTATTATCGCCTTCCAAAGTCAGTTGTTTTGTGTTTACAAACCTAAANTCTAGCATGAGTTGTGAGCCATATGTTATGATTAAAAGTCAAAGCTTGGGATCTAGAATCCCTTAAAATCTAAAAAATAAAAAACCTAGCCTATCTTTTTTATATAAGTGTATCCATCACTAAAGTGTATTATCGCCTTCCAAAGTCAGTTGTTTTGTGTTTACAAACCTAAATTGAATAAAGCATTGCTGTAGGAACTATTGTTGGTGAGTCATCTCAGGCTAGTCTCATGTTTTTTTTTTTTTTTTTTTTTTTAATCTTCGTTTTCAAAGACCTAACAGAGAAGAAGAAACCTCCCTTTTGCTATTTAGAAGCTTGTAATGTAAAGCAGTGGAGAGCGTTCCTAATAACATATCCTCTAGCATTAAAAATTAGTGATTTAACATCACTAGTGTCATCTTTTATTTTCATTAAGTGTATACATTTGGGCAAGATTTCCTAGGGAAAAAAGGAATCTTTGTGTATTGGATACAATGTTAGGAATAAATTGGATTCTTTGTTTCTGTGATTTACATCATTCCATCCATCTATCTCATTCTTAGCACCTGGCCAGATACTCAGGATGCAAAGGAAGTAAGGTTAGTCCCTGTCTTCAAAACGTGAGTTCCCAGTCTAGCTGGAGAGACTGATGAGTCAACAAATAATTACACTGTGATGCCTTTTAAACCAGAACAGGCAGTAATTAACTATGCCCAGAGATAAAGTGGAGCTGGAGAGAGTTCAAGGAGACGTCACTGAGAAGGAGAGAGTGAAAGGATGAATCAGCTGGTGGGCAGAGCTGGGGAGGACATTCTGGATCAGTGAGGGTCTTGTGCTGAATGCAGAAGCTTAACTTACACTTTGGAAGTTGTGAGGAATGTTTTTGTTTTTTTTCTTTAACAATTTTTTTTCTTCTCCTGAAAAGAAGATGAAAGTAATCAGGGCTGAAATATATCAAGTTTCTTTTAAGTCAGCTGATGATTTTTTTTCCCAGAATGCTTTTAGGCCCAGAGCCTGTCTGATCCTGGGTACTTAGTCTTAATATAAGTTCCTTGAGGGCAGCATCTCAGCTTGCTTCATTTTAGTTATAGTACCCGCCGTTAGTGGCTACTCAGTAAACATCTGTTGGTTGAATGAATGAATATAGCATCAGATATAGTTCCTGAAATAAAGGCTTTAAATTTTCTTTGGAAGAATTTTTTTGCTTAAAGATAGGCAGTTTTATATTTACTGCTTTTGCTTGCTTCTTGGTAAAGGATTTTACATATTGTTCAGAAGAAAATGCCTCGAGATGATGGTATGTTTAAGAGGCTCCCATGAACTACGGCTATATTTAAAATGATAAATCATATGAGTGTTATATCAAGATACTATCTTAACTACTAGGTTTTAGTATAATGTAGCTGTAACAGGCATTGTATTGCTAGTTTATAGAAAAACTTGAGGGAGGAAAAAAAAAACATGATTTAGGAAAAGATGAATGTTAACAACAGAACTGTTTGATCCATCCTGTGGAATGACAGTGCTGGTGCTGATGAAAGTCAACTTGATGTAATGTGCTCTAATAACAAGGCACCTCCCACCCTTTCTCAAGCCATGGCACGCATAATAAAGTACAGCGCTAGCCAAGGCCCTAAGGGAAGGTTTAAAGCTGCTTATGAGGTGAAACCTCCCAAATTTCATGATCTAGAAGTATACTGAAAAAGAACAGTTAATTGTGATAAGTCTGGGATAATGATATCAGAAGACACTGGTGCTCAGCACAGAGACCAGACAAGGGGAGGCACTTTTCAGTTGGCCCAGCGTTATTCTGAAGAAGAGAATGTCTGGACACAGATGTTCTGGTCACTAGGAGGAAACCAGTGTAGCAGTAGAGAACCAGACAGCACCATTCTTATGAAACCCCTGGGAATATTTTAAAACCTAAGTCTTAAAAAAATAAAAAAAACTTAAAAGGAAAAAACTGTTGTGGTCAAGTATCATAACCCCCCCAAAAGTATTATAAATACATAATTTTGAATGATTTTTAATCGGTGGGTGGTGCTTGGCACAGCTGAGCTCCATTGGAGTGCAGTTCTGTGGTCATTCTACGGTAAATTACCCAGGCTCTCAGCCCTACAGTGACATGGATGGCAAAGTTCCTAGGACCGTCCATCAGCATTCACTGTTATTCTTTGCTGAAAGTCTAGCTTCTCATTTTTAAAGTGGCTTTCCAAAATTTTTGGAATGGGGAGTGGTGTGCAAGTTGAAGGTGTTGCACTGCTGTGACTGTTCCAGTAATTGGGACTGTATATTTCCCATTGCATCTCATTTATTGGCATTCTGGGTTTTGTGTGTTTAAATAGCACCAGTCTGAGAGTAGTGACTGCCCTTGGATGAACAAATAGTGTCTGATCTCAGAGGTGAAGTTGGCACGCCCTACCCCTCAGGGCCCTTCCTTTCCATCTGCAATTGTTCCTTGGGTAGTTGTTTTTAACTTTTAAAAATTTAATTCTAACAACCGTTTTACCCCACCCATGTAAGAAATCAGTTACCTTCATCTTTTCATGTGAATTAAAATAGTTTTTCAGCCCATAGCCAGGAACCATGTTTTAGCCTTAATCAGAAACCTGCAATCTAAATATTGACCATCTCTGCCAAATATTTTGAACTAGGGGTGATTCAGGGCAGGCAGATGTCTGATAATAGAAAATTCAACCAGTTTGTAGTTCCTGTGACCCTGTTGGGCACTCCATGACAAGCCCAGAAGGTCTTATTTGGTAGTCTGGGATGTGGTTTTGGAACCTATGTTTTTAAAAAACCACCTCTGTTGATTGTGATCAGATTGTTCTGGATACAATCTGAAATATAAGTCTACATCACAGTCACTTGGGGCATACTTTAAAAATGTGGATTCCTAGGGATCCAACCTCAGAGATTCAGATCCTGTTAGGAAACCAAAATTGAGACCTATGAAAAATCAAACCAATTAAATGCTAAATGTATCAGAGGCAATTAATAAATATTTGTTTGAGTCAGCTGCCCAACATGGTAGGAATTTGGTGTGAGCTAGATATGTCCTGAACTTTGTGGAAGAGGTGGGCCTTGGGCATGGTGGGGAAGGGATTTAGACACAGGCTGAGCAGAGCAGGGGAAGGCATTTATTCACTGAAGTGTGGGAGGGGCAGAGGCACACATGAGCTCGATGGATGTGGGATTGAGAGATGAGCATGACTGTACAAAATGCACAGATTTCTGTGTTTGTTCTTCACCCCCTGTGTTCAGCGAGGAGTTGGAGCAGTGTGTAATAAATGTCACATATTAGATGTGTGGGCTCTCCTGCTGAGACATCTCTTTACTCCCAGTCATCAACCATGAATGGCTGATAGAATCGACTAGAAGGATGCCTCCCCTTTCCTTCTCTTGGTTCCATTTGGGTTCCTCCTAAGGGTAGAATTCACTTGAGAAAGATCATCTCTGATAGGGGAGATTGAGCTCTAAGTGCTCAGTCGTTTTGGTTCATGTTTTGGTTTTTAACAGATGTGGGTTTCGTAGGGAACTGAAATTAATAATTTATGTTTTATTCACTCAGCTGGGTCATTAGTCTGGGCTTTGGTTCCTGCCTTGGAGGAACCCCATCTTCTACTTAGAGAAACAGAATTACAGTGGCAGTGATGGAGTCTTATCCATATTGCCAGGCCAAGCACAAGCATTGGCGGGCCAGTCCAGCTTATAGGTGTAAGGTCCTGAAAGGCTGCACACCGGATGTGTATCTAAGCAGAATCTTGAAGACTGAGTAGTAGCTGGTCAGAGGAGGAGAGGAGGCGCTCCAGGAAATGGGAAAGCATATGTGAAGTCACATTTGCAGCAGACCACACGGCCTGATTAAAGTTGCAAGGCGTTTGGTTCAGCAGGAGCTCAGGATGTCTGAAGAGAAGCTGAGGCAGAGCAGTCTATGCAGGGGCCAGGTTTTGATATGTCTTATAGGCCATGCTGGGCTTCCCTTGTGGCTCAGACAGTAAAGAATCTGCCTGTAATACAGGAGACCTGGGTTCGATCCCTGGATCAGGAAGATCCCCTGGAAAAGAAAGTGGCAACCCACTCCAACCTATTGCCTGGAGAATTCCATGGACAGAGAAGCTTGGTGGGCTGCAGTCCATGGGGTCATAGAGAGTTGGGCATGACTGAGAGACTTTCATCGTCACCACCACCGTCATACACCATATGCTAAAGGGTTTGAATTTTGTCATGAAGGGAGTGGGACCTGTCAGAGGATTTTAAGGAGTTATTTTGTGTGGTGTGGCTGCTGCAGTATGAATAATGCATTGAAGAGGGCAAGGCCAGAGTTTGAGAGGCAAGAAATGAGAGCCTGGTCTTGAGCGGGAAATGGGAATGGAGAGGACAGATGGGTAAATTTTAGAAGGCATCTTCAAAAGCACTTGGTGGCCACTTGAGGTTTGGCAGAGGAGGAAGATGTGACTGAGTGGATAGTGCTGTTGTGCCCTGAGATTGGGATATGGGAGGAAGCCTAGTTTGGTGGGGAAGATGGTGAGTTGATTTAGCAAATGTCAGTACTTTGAGGTGCTTGTGGGACATTCAAGTGGAAATGTCTGGAGAGCTCTCAGATAGTGAGTCTGGAATTTAGGAAGGTGTGAGCTAGATGTTGGTGTAAATGGGAAAAGAGAACTTAAATGTTGTGGTACCGGGTTAATTTCATCTCCAGAATGTTTCTCATAGCAGTCACTGCTTTCCACCTCCTCCACTGTTGCCTTGGTTGAAGCTCCTGTTAGGTTCCTACTGGTCTATGTCTACATCAGTCCATTCTTACCTAGCTGGTGGAGTGTCTTTTAAAAATCAGATGGTAACTTGTTATTTTCCTGCTTAAAACTCTTCCTCAATGATTTCCCGTTGCCCTTAGAACAGAATTCAGACTTGGCGTGGTACAAGGCCCCGTGTGGCCTGGCCCCGCCCCGCCTGCTGCCCTCTCCACGCTCATTTTGAGCCGTCCTTCGCCCTCTTTGGACCACACTGTCGCCGCAGTGCCTTCTTCAAGGCCACGGATTTCTCGTCTGTCTTCAAGAAGAAGAAGTGCACTGTTCTCTTTTCCTGACCTTTCCCCCGACCCTGGGCCTGGCTGCTCCGTCTCCCCTTACCCCACCCGTGACCTGACCAGTCCTCGTCTTTCAGGTCTCAGCTCAGGTCACATTTTTCAGGGGAACCTTCCTTGGTCTTTTGAGCTACATTAGAGTCAACATGCATTTTTCTTTCCTAGCACTTAACACTGCTGTTAGTTACTCATGTGTTTATTTGGTGTCTGTCTCCCATACAAGCTCTATGAGGGCAGAATCCATCCTGTGTTTTGTTTACCGTTGAACCACCAGTGCCAGACAGTTCTGAGCACATAATAGCACTCCCTGAGTATTTAGATTTGTTGAATGAATGAGGGTCATTGTCTTCATTTTCTACAGAAAAACTTGCAATTTTATACTGTCACAGAATAACCGACTGTGATTCAAGGTTTATAACATATGTAGTTGGTTTCATCTACTTTTGAGAGTCTATTCCATTTTTAACTGTTATTAAATATTCCTCTGGGAGGTTGGGGCAATAAAATTACAAATCAAATCTTAGGGGTATTTTTCCTCCCTGTTACCTGCATTCATCTGGTTAGCACGGCATGATCCATCATCTGTCTGACAATGATGTGGCTGCTGAGTTAGGCATTTGTGGAAGAGTTGAGTAGCAGCCTTCTCCTGTAACCCTAATTTGGGAAGTGTCCCAATACATGCTGTTTGCATTGCAGCTGTGGGAAAATCCACCTTTGTGAAGTTACTCACGAAAACTTACCCAGAGTGGCACATAGCTACAGAACCTGTAGCAACATGGCAGAATGTCCAGGCTGCTGGCTCCCAAAAAGTAAGTTTTCAGTTGTGGTGGGTAGTTGGCAGGCTTGGGTTCATAAACTAGTTGTAGAAATCTAATTTGCTCTGAGTAGGTAAAGTAGTCCATTTTGTGTCTGTTTTTAAAAATAGCTTCATTTCAGAAAGCAGACCATGTACATCAGGGAGGGATGACTTGTTTGAATGTGTTTAGTTTTGATTTTTGTAGTTTTTACATTTCTGTTTAAGTGATTGCCTCTGTTCTTTCCAGTTTCCCAAAGCATGGCCAGCCATCCTGGCATTGAAGATTAATTTTGTCATTCCTGCCCTTAAGTATTTTATTGAAACTGACCATCAGGATTAGTAGTTAATTACAGTGATTTTAGCTTAGTTTTGAAATCTTAGAAATTGGAAGGAACCTTAGAGAACATCTTGTCACATTTTGAGTCAATGCAGAAATCATAGCTAACATTTATAAAGTGCATACTACGTGCCAGGCACTGTCCTGTCCCACACACTGTGCGTTTCACAGATGCCTCGTGGCTGAAGCCCTCCTGACAGGGATGCTGCTGTGGGAGAGGCCGCGGGGTTGGTTTCTCACCAGCCACATCAGTGTGAGTAGGGACCAACCAACTGGATGTGAGCCTTAGAAGCAACTGAGTGGCAGCATCTCCGCAGACTCCTGTAGTTCCAGGAACAGTCATGAGTACCTCATTCTTGCTTTTAACAGCCTATTGTTAGAAAGGTCTTGCATGAGCCACTTTGCATACCTGTGACTCTGATTCATTGGTTCAAGTTCTGACTCTTAAGTCTTTTAACTTTTCCACATGGCAACTCTTCATTCATTTCTAAGGCAATGATTTCTTTTTTGCCATCTCGAGTCTTCTCTTTGAAACCAAATGCCGTTTTCCTCCAGACTGTTCCTCATGCAGAAGTAACTTTGTGTAGGAGATGCACTCGTGTTTGTTGGTTTTCCACCAGGTTTTAGTAAGAGTAGTACTCAGAGCTGAACAGGACATCTTGGATGTAGTCTACATGGTACAGAGTACCATAGAACTGGTTCTCCGTGCCCTTTTCTTATTCTTCCAACTTAGGATCGTGTTACCTTTTTTGGCAGACACTTATACTTATTGAGGATATTTGTTTTTTTTTAACTGTCTCCATCTATGTATGTGCATGTGTGTGCGTATTTGTGAAATTAACTTTTCTATTTAGTAAATAAATTATCTTTTTTTGAGTATGCCACAGAGCACCTGCTTTGGGGATTTAAAAATATATCCACAGATTTGGTACTGTTTCCTTCTTGAAGGAAATAGTATTAATTCTTTTATTCTTAATTCTCCCCTGGAGTGTGATCTGGACTTAGTGACTTGCTTCTAATGAGTACAGTGTAGCAGGATTAATAGTGTGTGACTTTCTGTGGTAGGTGGTAAAAGACATTGTATCTTGCATCTTGCTCTCTCACTTTTGGCTCTGGGGCTGCCAGCTGCCCTGTGATGCACCATACCTGTATGTGAAGAGGTCCACGCAGCAAGACACTGGTCCTGCCAAGAGCCGTGTGACTGAGTCTTCTTGGAAGCAAATCCTTGAATCCCGAGTCAAGTCTTCAGATGACTGTAGCCTCAGCCAATATTCTGACTGAAATCTCATGGAAAACCCTGAGGCAGAACCACCTGGCTAAGCTGTGTCCCAAATTCCTTTCCCATAGAAGTGGATTTAACGAATGTCTTTTTTGTTTAAGCCACTAAATTTTGGCGTAATTTAGATAATTACTACTCTCATAATCCCATTGTCTGGAAATAAAACAGTTAACATTTTTGTCCTTTTAAATTTTTTTCCTACAAAGAAGAAAATGTGTATATTAACACACATATAAATGTATGAAACAAACACACATTTCATCTTTAAAAAAATTTTGTTTGTTTATTTATGGCTGTGCTGGTTCTCCGTTGCTGCGCAGGCTTTTTCTCTAGTTGCAGCAGGCAGGGACTCTAGTTGCGCTGCTCAGCCTTCTCATTGTGGTGGCTTCTCTTGTGGCGGAGCATGGGCTCTGGGTGAGCAGGCCTCATTAGTTGCAGTGTGTGTGCTAAGTCGTAGGTGGCGCATGGGCTTATTTGCTCCGAGGCATGTGAGATCTTGCCGGACCAGGGATCCAACCAGTGTCCCCTGCATTGGCAAGTGGATTCTTTCCACTGAGCCACCAGGGATGCCCACATTTCCTCTTTTAAAATAAAAATTGTGATTGTCACTTGCACGTCACTTGATACACAAGGTCTTCTTCCTTTCACAGTAATGTCACTTTAATGGTTGCCTATACTGTATAATGTGGTGTACTATCATTTAATTATCCAGCCGTATTTTGAATGTTTACTTTTCCGATTTCTGCTTATTATAAACAGTGTCACAATGATGAATATTTTTGTACCTATATGTTTTTTTCTTTTTAATGGCTTAATTTTGAGGGTAATCGAGAAGTGGTATTTGGATGTCCAAAAATTACATGTTTTGTTGAGACTTTTGTTACATTTTGTAAAATCTTCCTTCAGAAAAGTTTTACTATTTTTCTCATATTTTCAGCAACACAGGGTATTATTTTTTTTATCCTTTCTGACTTGAGAGTGAAGAAAATGAATGGTATGTTATTTTATTTTACATTTATTTGATTACCAATTTGTAAGGGCTCCTCAGACAGCCATTTTGCTTTTTTGCATTTCTTTTTCTTGGGGATGGTCTTGATTCCTGTCTTCTGTACAATGTTATGAACCTCTGTTCATAGTTCATCAGGCACTCTATCAGATCTAGTCCCTTAAATCTAATTTTCACTTCTACTGTATAGTCATAAGGGATTTGATTTAGGTCATACCTGAATGGTCTAGTGGTTTTCTCCACTTTCTTCAATTTCAGTCTGAATTTGGCAATAAGGAGTTCATGATCTGAGCCACAGTCAGCTCCTGGTCTTATTTATGCTGACTGTATGGAGCTTCTCCACCTTTGGCTGCAAAGAATATAATCAATCTGATTTTGGTGTTGACCATCTGGTGATGTCCATGTGTAGAGTCTTCTCTTGTGTTGTTGGAAGAGGGTGCTTATTATGACCAGGGCATTCTCTTGGCAGAACTCTATTAGCCTTTGCCCTGCTTCAATCTGTACTCCAAGGCCAAGTTTGCCTGTTACTCCAGGTATTTCTTGACTTCCTACTGCTGCAATTCATGGGGTCGCAAAGAGTCGGACACGACTGAGCGACTGAACTATAACTATGATGGAAGGACATCTTTTTGAGGTGTTAGTTCTAGAAGGTCTTGTAGGTCTTCATAGAACTGTTCAACTTCAGCTTCTTCAGTGTTACTGGCAGGGGCATAGACTTGGATTACTGTGATATTAAATTGTTTGCCTTGGAAACGAACAGAGATCATTTTGTTGTTTTTGAGATTGCATCCAAGTACTGCATTTCAGACTCTCTTGTAGACTATGATAGCTACTCCATTTCTTCTAAGGGATTCCTGCTCACAGTAGTAGATATAATGGTCATCTGAGTTAAATCCACCTGTTCCAGTCCATTTTAGTTCGCTGATTCCTAGAACGTCGATGTTCACTCTTGCCATCTCCTGCTTGACCACTTCCAATTTGCCTTGATTCATAGACCTAACATTCCAGGTTCCCATGCAGTATTGCTCTTCACAGCATCGAACCTTGCTTCTATCACCAGTCCCATCCACAACTGGGTGTTGCTTTTGCTTTGGCTGCATCCCTTCATCAGAAAACTAAGATCATGGCATCCGGTCCCATCACTTCATGGCAGATAGATGTGGAAACAGTGGCTGACTTTATTTTTCTGGGCTCCAAAATCACTGCAGGTGGTGATTGCAGCAATGAAATTAAAAGACGCTTACTCCTTGGAAGGAAAGTTATGACCAACCTAGACAGCATATTAAAAAGCAGAGACATCACTTTGTCAACAAAGGTCCGTCTAGTCAAGGCTCTGGTTTTTCCAGTGGTCATGTATGGATGTAAGAGTTGGACTATAAAGAAAGCTGAGCGCCGAAGAATTGATGCTTTTGAACTGTGGTGTTGGAGAAGACTCGAGAGTCCCTTGGACTGCAAGGAGATCCATCCAGTCCATCCTAAAGGAGATCAGTCCTGGGTGTTCATTGGTAAGACTGATGTTGAAGCTGAAACTCCAATATTTTGGCCACCTGATGTGAAGAGCTGACTCATTGGAAAAGACCCTGATGCTGGGAAAGATTGAGGGCAGGAGGAGAAGGAGCTGACAGAGGATGAGATGGTTGGATGGCATCACCGACTCAATGGACATGGGTTTGGTTGGACTCTGGAAGTTGGTGATGGACAGGGAGGCCTGGCGTGCTGCGGTTCATGGGGTCACAAAGAGTCGGACACGACTGAGTGACTGAACTGAACTAAGTATCAATTAATTGAGCAACTTTTTAATGTTTATTGGATATTCTTTAGTATTCTTTAGTGAACTGCTTGTTCAAACCTCTTGCCATTTTCCCCCCCATTGAGATCTTTAGGTTTTTGTAATGGCTTCATATGAGCTCATTGTCTTGTTAAATAACTTAACTCTTTGTCATATACTGTCGATTCTTTCCCCAGTTTTGTCATTTTTTTCTTTCCTTTTCTATATGGTATATTTTGCAATATAATACTTTTAAGTTTTTATGTGGTCAGATCTACATTTTCTTCATAGTTACTGCCTTTGATGTGAAAGTTTAAAAAAACCTGTTACAAGCCCAAGATGATAAAAACATGCACTTGTTTTTCTCTTTTGCTTTTAAGGTCCTACCCTTTATGTGACTTTAAAAGTTACAGGAGTCTAATTTCCCCCCAGTTGTTATCTGCATTTCCAGTAATAGTCTTGTGAGTTTATTCCTGAGTGGTTATATATTTTGTGGTTATTGTGACTGGGAACTGTTTTTCCATCATCTTTTTCAAACTGGTTATTGCTGTTTTAAAGAAAAGCAGTTGATTGTTGTATATGTCTTGTGTGACTTAATTCTCTCTCTCTTTTTTTCTGCTTTATTTGCTTGAGGTTTTAGAAAATAATAGTTTTCTCTAAATCCTAATCACTTGTAAGGGCTTTCCAATATCCAAACCTCATTTCTGTTTTCTTCTGTTATATAGAAGTTCCAGAATAATATTAAATAATAGTAGTGATGGTAGTCACCCTTATCTTTTCTGTCTTTAGTGAAACTACCTCTAATGTATCATCATTAAGTTCTGTGCTTGTCATTCATTTCAATAGACTGTGTGGAGGAGGTACCCTTCTATTACTAAGATATTAACTGTTTTTATCAGTATCAGATGTTAAGTTTTCATCAAAAGCCTTTTTTAGCATCTAGTGAGATAACCATGGGATTTTTCTTTCTTTTGCTTTTTTCTCTTAGTGTTAGTCATAGATTTGATAAGATGTCATCCTCACATTCCTAGAATGAACCCTTTTGATCATGGTGTACTGTTGCATCAATTTGCTAATACATTGTTTGGACTTTTGCATGTGTATTTATAAATTTAATTGGTATTACTGTTTGGGTATACAGTTTTTGACAGGTTTTACCATTAAGGTTATGAAAATGAATTGAGCTTTGTATCATTTTTAGCATAGAAATTGTCTATTCCTTGAAGGTATGATAGAAATTAGTTTCAAAATTACATGGACTTAGTGTTGTTTGGGGGAAATATTGGACAACTCTTTCTTCCTCAATTATTCAGTGTTTTTAGTCACTTTTGATAATGTTTTTCCAAAGAATTGCCTTTTATTAAGATTTTCAAATTTAATAATGTAAAATTAGTACATGTCTTCTTTTATGCTTCAAATTCTTCTGTATGAGAGTTATTTTATTGTTTGTCTGATGTTGTTTATCTGTGTGAATATTTTGAAAGGAGGAGACTTGGTAGGTGATTATTCTTTTTTAAAAGGTGCAATTAATAGATTGTAATTTTTAATTCTGTTGGGGCTTGCATTCTAGTTCATTACTTTTTGCTTTTAAATTTATTTCTCAGAATTTTTGTATTTTTAAAAGTCTTTAATAAAGTTAATGATTAATTTGTGTTTTTTTTTTTTTTTTTGCCTTAATGATACTCTTGGCCCAAAAGGTTCATTTAGGTTTTTTTCACCTGTTTTTGGCCAACCCAATAAAAGCATTTGCAATGGGAAATTTTCTTCATAGAATAAGTTCTGGCCCTATCTTCTAGATTTTTCTAAAAACTATCTAATTGTAGTTTTAACTTACTTTTTGCCTAAGAATTATTTTCAATGTTTTACATATTCTGAGTAGATTTTGTATGTTTATTATTTTGTTAATTCTAGTTTTACTTTGTTATGATCAGTGTGGCTTATACAGTTTCTCATTGGGGAAACTTCCTGAGGTTTTCTTCATGGCCTGTGTATGGTCAGTTTTCATAAGTTTGCCATGGACTTTTAAGAAGAGTGTGTATTTCCTGTAAATTCTATGTAGTTTGATGTGACATTTTATCGATTCTAAGATGCCATTGATTATGAGACATCAATTTAGTGACGCTCCTAAGGAATAATTAAAATGTCTGTTATGTTTAGTAAGCATTGTACTATGTATCCCAGTTTCTGATATGTGAAAAAAATGATTTAGAGTCTAATCCTCTGAATTCTCTACTGTTTTTTTTTTATTAAATTAAGAGAAGTGTACTAAAGTTTTGTGCTTTTATTATGTTTTGCCCATTTCTCCTTGTATTTTAAAAAATATTTATTTACTTATTTTTTATTTTTAAAATAAAATAAATGGGTCTTTGTTGCTGCACACTGGCCTCCTCTAGCTGCGGCGAGCAGCGGGGAGGCCCCTCTCTCGCTCCAGTGCGTGGTCTTCCTCTTGTGGGGGCTTCGCTTGTTGAAGCCCGCGCTCTCGCACTCGGGCCTCAGTAGCTGCAGCGCGGGAGTTCAGTAGCTGTGGCCCCGCAGCTCCAGAGCACAGGCTTAGTTGCTCCGAGGCATGTGGGGTCGTCCCGGACCAGGGATTGAATCCATGTTTCCTGCATTGACAGGCAGATTCTTCCCCACTGGATCACCAGGGAAGTCCCTAATGCTTTTTTTCTTAACACAGCTTTGCCACATCTGCTTGCTTTTTATTTGTACCTACTTGATGGATTTTTCTGCCCCTTTGTTTTCAACTAATCTATGTCATCTTGTTTTGGTGTTTGACTTATGAACAGGATTTTTAGCTTTTACACATTTTGAGGGTCTGCTTCCCATTCCTGGGATTTTTCTCTTTGATCATGATTATATTTAACTTCTTCCTGCCACCTTGTTTTTGTGCTTTCATCTCCTTTTTTTTTCCTTTTTTCTGTATTTAAATATTTCTTTCATCTTTCTCCCCTTCATTCCTGTGGAAATTTTTACAATTTTTACTCTGCTAGTGGAAACATTTAAACTAAAAATATACATGTTAAATATATATATATATATGTTTAAGATTCACAGATACAGAAAACAAACTTGTAGTTACCAAAAAGGAGAGGGAAGGGGGAGGAACAAATCAGGAATGTAGGATTAACAGATACAAACTACTACATATTAAATAGACAAAGCAACAAGAATATACTATACAACACAGGGAACTATAGCCATTTATGTTGTAATAAGCTATAGTGGAGTACAATCTGCAAAAATACAGAATCACTGTGTTGTACACCTGAAACTAATATAATATTGTACATCAACTATACTTCAATAAAACATATATATATTCATGTTTAATCCTATTTATCAATATTAATGGCGTCTCCATGAAAGAAAAAAATAAAATGTACTACTTTTTTATTACTTTATTCTCCAGGTCTACCACCCAAGCATAGAAATCTGTAATTTTATAGTTCTGGAATGTTTGTACACAGTGAAATTTCTCTCTCTCTGTCTCTCTCTCTCCTTTTTTCTGGCCAGGCTGTACAGCTTGTGAGATCTTAGTTTCCTAATCAGGGATTGAACTTGGACCCCAGCAGTAAAATCACCAAGTCCTAACCACTGGACCCCCAGGGAATTCCTGGAAATTTCTCTTTTAACTATAGAAATTGGCAGTAAACTTCTTAACCACATTAATAATAATTTATACTTAACTCTCTTCTGCTGGTCATTCACTGAACACTGTTTTCTTATTGCCACTTCTTCCCATTTCTTGATTCTTTGATTCATTTTTCAATTGGTTGAAGTTTATTTTAGAGGAATTTTTTTTTTTTAGAATATAGGTCATATTAATATAGTCTCTGAGTGATTGCTTATCTTAAAATGTCTTTAATTTCTCATGTGTTGTTGTTCAGTTGCTTAGTCATGTCTGACTCTTTGTGACCCCACAGACTGCAGCACACCAGGCCTCCCTGTCCTTCACCATACCCTGGAGCCTGCTCAGACTCCTGTCCATTGAGTTGGTGATGCCGTCCAACCATCCCATCCTCTGTCAGCTCCTTCTCCTCCTGCTTTCTGTCTTTCCCAGCATCAGGGTCTTTTCCCATGAGTTGGCTCTTTGCATCAGATGACCAAAGTGTTGGAGCTTCACCTTCAGCATCAGTCCTTCCAATGAATATTCAGGACTGATTTCCTTTATGATGGACTGGTTGGATCTCCTTGCAGTCCAAGGGACTCTCAAGAGTCTTCTCCAACACCACAGTTCAAAAGCATCAATTCTATGGTGCTCAGCCTTCTTTATGGTCCAGCTGTCACATCTACACATGAATACTGGAAAAACCATAGCTTTGACTATAGGAACCTTTGTTGGCAGAATAATGTCTCTGCCTTTTAATATACTATCTAGGTTTCTGCTGTAGGGAAGTGTTATGTGGTTCTGATCCTTTTTTAAATGCAAGAAATTAATATTTCCCCCCTCCTTAGGTTTTTGTTTTGTTTTTATGAATTATTGACATCTTGCTAGGATAGGTCTGGGTGTGTGTGTGTATGTGAGAGAGAAAGAGAGAATATGAAAGCCACATATGTAAATCCGTATTAAATCCTTTCTGGTACTCAGCAAATTTCTCTGGTGGAAAGTCTCACGTCTTCAGAGATATTCTTTAATTTTTTTCTTTGGTTTTGGCTTCTTTTTCACCTGAACTAAAACCATAGTAAAAGTACCATTGTTTTAAAAAGTTTTATTTTTGTTCTAAAATACCTAGAGATATGTCATGTTTCTATTAGACAGTGATTCTCAGTGACAGTGAAATTTGATGAGAGGGAGACACAGACCTTACAAGTAGTGGTCTTCCTCTGTTCATCTCTTTTTTGGGGGAGGGGAGTGGCATTTCACCTCTCTGTATAGGGCTCATCACTTGAGAAAGAAAATTGTTTACTTTGGGTAGGTAGTTTTATCTGAAATATGGGTACTGCAAAGTTGCATATTATTTTAGCTCTTGTTTGAAAAGTTATTTGATACAAAATTGTATTAACTGCTGTGGGGTGGGAGAAGATGACATTACATCTTGATGTATCTTTCCAGAAGAAAGAAAAATACCCTACCACTATGTAACAGTATATATTGGATCTCCTAAACTGTTTCTGTTTATTTCTAACTTTCTGGTTTTTTCTCTTAGTTTAGGAAAAATTTCTTGAGTTGATGCTCTGTAAGTGCTGTGTGCTGTGCTTAGTCGCTCAGTGCTGTCCGACTCTGCTCAGTCGTGCCCGACTCTTAGCGACCCCATGGACTGTAGCCCGCTGGGCTCCTCTGTCCATGAATTCTCCAGGCCAGAATACTGGAGTGGGTTGCCATGCTCTCCTCCAGGGGATCTTCCCAACCCAGGAATCGAACCCAGGTCTCCCACTTTGGAGGCAGATTCTTTACTAGTCTGAGCCACGAGGAAAGCAGTATTCTGTTTGATCCTCACTAATTAGGTTTCGTGCAGTTTACAGTCTGCTGGTTACTATCTTCATTGGGAGTTTTGTTTTGGCAATTGCATTTTTTTCCTCTAAAAAATGTTCTTTTCATATTGTTCCATCTGGAGCATGGCTTCATTTCTTTTGTTGGGGGGCATGCCATACAGTCTGTGGGATCTTAGTTCCCCAACCAGGGATCAGACCCTTGCCCCTGTAGTGGAAATGTGGGGTCTTAACCTCCAGGGATGTCTCTGGCTCCTTTTTTTGATAACCTGTTCTTATCAGTGTGGCAGTCTCTTGAATCTCATGGAGCTTTTTCCATTTTCTCCTCTTTCTGGCAATAGCTCTGTCTCCTGAGAGGCTGCTTGTCCCGAGCACATTGATGAGTTCACTCCTTTTGAATTGCTGAGTATTTTTATTCCACTGATTGTCCCCTTTTTTGTTTTTATGTCTAAAGGGATATGTGCTTCATGTTCTGTAGTTGAGATAGGTTCTTTAGAAATCGTGTAGGCCTCTGTACAGTTTTTTATGCTACAACAGGCTCCCTTTGGTAGCCCAAAGCCTGCTGGTAGAAGCCCCCACCCAGTCAGCCTGGTGCCTCTGCCAGCACAGTGCCCCACTCCAGTCAGCTGGCTTCCCTGCAATCTCAGGACTGTGCCACGCACCATGGACTCGCTACAGTCTCCAATGACCCTGCCAGAGACCCCAGTAGATCCAAATTTGTCCTCCTGCTTCAACCTCCAGCTCTCAGCCACGGGCCATTTGTGAGGCTGGTGTGTGTTTGTGGGTTGGGACTGGAAGGAGGGAAGTTGTTTTGTGATCTGCTGTGCTCTATCTGCCTTGCTCCTGATGAAACCTTCCAAAGGGTAAGACCCTTCTTTGGAATCCAGGGTTGATATTCTGTGAAACTGGACCAGTTATGGTTGTCTAACCTCCCCTTCCCCACCCCCCAACCCCCACCACGATTTTTGTCTCTACGTGAAATTCTTTATTCTTAATTTCCATTTCCATCTATGGAGATTCCATGTGCCATTTACTTACTTCCCTGCTTAATGCCGCTTTTTTTCCAGAAACTTCCCAGATTCTCTCATCACATGTGAGCACCCCTTTGTTGTATGTTCTGCTTTCTAGTCTAGTTTTTCCTTTTGTCACCCCCTTCTGTTTGCATTATGAGCTCCTTAAATTTAGGAACCATGTCTTGCTCGCTTTTATATGGTGAAGTATTAGAATGAAGAAGTTAGTGGAAGCCAGGTTTGAGTCCTCATTTGACACTTAACCGTGAAACCTTAGACAAGTTCTGTCACCTTTCTGAGTGGATATTCTCCTCGAGGAAATGGGCGTAACAGTGGTACCTACCTCATGGTGCTGTTTTGAAGATTAAATGAGACAGCATAGCACAGTGAACACAGAGATAAATCTTCATTTTGTTTTCTGTACCCCTTACAGCACCTAGCTCATGTAGCACCTCATCCACACAGGCCTTCAGTTAATGGTGACTAAATGAACACAGATGAGAGTGCTTTGTGCAGAACTCACTTTTGCACTGAGTCAGTGTCAGAGCCCAGGGAAGAATCTAGGGTTCCTGAGTATCTTACACACATTCCCCCCTGCACATGCTGAGTAAGTGGGTCTTCACGTGCCTTTCGTAAAGTGTCTAGAATCCAGGAGGAGGGATTTGTGTGTTTTTGTTTGTTTGCGTGTTTGTTTGTTTTTAACAATGTGTAGCTCTGCCATAAGAGAGACAGAACACTTTATTTTGTGGGTTGGATTTTATAGTCAGTTACTTTCTTGTCTAGGTTAGTTTTAGAAAGAAAGAACCACAAATGGAAGCCCCAGAGAGAAGCAACATAGTGTTGCGGTAGAAGTAATGTGATTGCAAGTAGAGTTGTAGATGGTTGTGATTGTTAACTCCTCCTCCGGCACGCTCTGCAAACACATCATCCATGAATGTGCTAATTCTGTGGGTACTTCTGGCTCTGCTCTTATTTGGCATGTTGAAGGTGGCATGTCATCTCCCTTTATCAGATTCTCACCTAATAAAGTAGGAAAGTCTCTTCCTTGATTGTGTAGCTTTGACTGCACAAATGGTGAGGGATGCAGTATCTTTTGAGTGGGAGGAAGCCTCTGTAATTGCTTCTCCCAGTGATTACAAGGTACAAGGTAGAAGGGTGGTAAACACTGTGAAGTAAATGTGCCTCCTAGGAAATTCTCCTCTTTTGTAATTTGCCTCTAGGCCGGCGCTGCCACCAGTCTTGGAAACTTGCTGGATATGATGTACCAGGAGCCAGCACGATGGTCCTACACCTTCCAGACATTTTCTTTCCTGAGCCGCCTGAGAGTACAGTTGGAGGCCTTCCCTGAGAAACTCTTAGAGGTTGGGAAGGCAGTGCAGATCTTTGAGAGGTCTGTGTACAGCGACAGGTAAGATCCCGAGCCTCTGCCGGCCACAGGCTCTGTGCTCAGCACTCCAGGGTTTCTTTTCTTGCTCAGACCCTGTACTGCTCTTGTCATTGAATGTTGTCCTTGAAAAAATTGTCTTCTTTTTAAAGACAACACTGTAGAGATTTGTTCAGACTTACAATTTCAGTTACCACACATGTTAAGAAAGGAAACTGTGTTTTTCATAAACTAAATGCATTTAATTTCTCACATTGGCACTGATTAACTTGTCTTCTTCTTTTCTGTCATAGAAGCAGGCTGGTGGCTACCTAGTATAACTGTTACATGCAGAAAGGCACGAAAGAGACACTTAAGTAGCAGCGTATGTTCTAGCAAACCAGATGAATCAGTGACTGGCTATCACCTTGAAGAAAAAAGCAGATGGAATTAAAATCTGTGTTCCTCAAATGATAGGAGAAATACATTTATCCTTGTTTTATTCTTTAAGAAAGGATTTCTGAGTAGAAGCACATCTGAAAAATTGACTTCTGTCTTGGATTTAACCATTTTTGACTCTGTCGTGTGAGAGGACTTCTTATTGGCCAGAGTCTATAAGAGATATCCATCTCTCATAGGTCCAGGGAAGGGCATTGTCCTATCTACTCGACGGAGTGAGGTGGGGAGTCACTTTTCATGAAGGCTAGCAGCTAGCTTGGGAATTCAGCCCCTTGACTCTAGAGGAGCTAGTCTGTCTATACTCCAGAATTCCTGGTTCTGCCACAAGACCAGGCTGAGACTTGGGTTTCAGCCATTTGAAGAAGTGAGGGTGCCTCGATCTGGACATTACTGAGGGTTTTTTATCTGAAGGCTATGAATGACCTGTGTCAGTGTGAGATGGTGGCTCAAAGCATGTTGAGCTCTGAAGCCCCTTTGAATTATCAGAATGGAAAGTTTCACTTTTATTGTCCATTCACGTCTTTTTAAAATTTTTGTTTATATATTTTTGGCTGTGCTGGGTCTTCGTTCTGCCCAGGCTCTCTCTACTTGCAGAGAGTGGGGGCTACTCTTCGTTGTGGTGCGCAGAGGAGCAGTGGCTTCTGTTGTGGGGGAGCATGGGCTTTAGGGCATGCAGGCTTCAGGAGTTGCAGCTCCCCAGCTCCAGAGCACAGCTCAATAGTTGGTGGCTTATGGGCTTAGTTGCTGTGGGGCATGTGGGATCTTCCTGGATCAGGGATTGAACCCATGTCTTCTGCAGGCAGATTCTCTACCACTGAGCCACCAGAGAAGCCCTGTCCATTCACGTCTCAAGACGCTAGATTGGTTACCTGTTTACTTCCAAATTACAAAAACTAGCTCTGCTTCTTAGTCTTCCCATAAAGCCTCCTGGAGGGGGAAAAAGAAGGGTATATTTGTAATGAATTGTGATTTTTTTTTTTTAAGCATTACTTAAAAATCATTCAAGATATGTGATACAAACGCTATAGGCTAGGCACTCCTTCTCTGTGGACCCCAAGAGAGAGCCTGTTTTTTATAAAAGCTAAATATGTGAATTGTAAATGGTTGAGCTGTAAATTTTTGTTTTTTCAACTATTGGATAAACTACTGTTTATTTTCCTTTCCCCTCTCCCAGGCCTAGCCTCTAGAATTAGGAAGATGAATTACATATTGCTACCTGCCTGGAAACATACTTGCCATTGGTCTTTTGATATTCAGCCCTTTAGCGAGGTAGACATGTGAGAGACCCCTTAGAAATACTTTGTTTAGAAAGTACACAGACTTCAGATCTCCAGACTTCTCAGGCGGTCCAGTGGTTGCGACTCTGTGCTTCTACTGTAGGGGGCGTGGGTTTGATTCTTGGTCAGGGGACTAAGATCCCTCAGGCAGCGTGGCATGGCCAAAAAAAAGGTACACGATCTTGACATTTACTTGTAAAGGGAGACAACTGATTGCGCTGTAGGCAGCTATAACATCCTAGATGTTTTCTTCAGAGGGGGCATTTTTGAGACAGAAAGGATAACTGATTACACACTCTAACCCTGATGGTAATTTAGAGCCTCTCCACTCCTTTAAACATTTATTCATTTGGCTCAGCAAATGAACAGATTTGTTGAATGCCACCTGTGTTCAGGCACTGGGTCAGACCTGGGGTCTGCAGTAAGCAGAGCAGACCCAGTTCCTGCCCTCATGGTGACCTTAGACTGACAGGGAACTCTGAGGCTGCACACCTGCTCAGATGTGTTATATGTATTCCAAAGGAGCAACATAGCTTGTTTGGGAGAGTAGATGACAAGGAGGGGGAAATGTAAATCTTTTCTGTTTGAGTTGAGAGAAAACAATAGCACGTGGTTTGAGAGCAGGGACCCTGATGCCTTGGTGCTGAAGCTGGCTCTTTCCTGCAGCCCCTGCATTCAGGCTGCGGTGGTTCTCCCCACCCCCCTCGGCATTTAGCACCACCATGGCCTCTACATCCTCTCGCCCCTTCACTGCCAGCTTTGGAGAAATAAGTGCTCATCCTCACAAAAAGGCCAGGGCCTTTTATAAGACTAATTAGCAGATTTTTACTTGCTCTTTATAAGATCTCCATTTCCATGTTACTTATGAAAAAGCTGAAAACGTTTTTCAGATACTGAATTAGAAATTCACCTCTTTTCTTTGTTGCCTTCAGCTAGGCTATAGGTAAGCCATTTCAGACTGAAAGAGTGGGCTTCTAGAGCTCCCAAATTAGTGCCTTCCTGGCCTAACAATGAAGTAGTTACAGTGACAACTAAGGTGTCTTTAATAGTATCTGTCAGTCACTGTTGCAAGTGCCTTGTAAGTATTACAGTTCTCACAACTCTAAGAATTAGGTTCAACTGTTATCTATGTACAGAGGAAGAAGCAGCCTGAGAGTTTGATGACTTGCCCCTGGAGACACAGCTAGTGAATTCTGAAGCCAGGTCAGACTCAGAAATGGGACTCTTCAACCCCTTCTCTTCTGCAGCACTCACAGCCTTGTGGTGTATACCTCCCTGAGCCATTCATAGACAAGGCTTCTGAATTTCATTTTTCCAGAAGTAGCCAGTTGCTGAGTCTTGCCTTAGAAACTGGAATTCATTGCTTAAGATGTAAACTGTGTTTTGTATTAAGATGCCTGAGGTTGGAAAGCAGAATTGCCCCTCCTGAAACGATGGTTTCTAGTAAGCTCTGACTTCCTATTTACCAGATGCTCCTTTAGTTATGGAAGTAAGCAAGGGGCAAAATGAGATTGATTTTTAGATTTAGCCTCTCGTATCTGGATTAGAAGCTCAGAAGCAGAGGAGGCTTGCTTTGGAGCAGAGTTTGTTTTGTTGGTGATACCGCAGTTAGTAGGAAGTGCATTTCCTGCTCCATAGGGGACGTGACTTAAATACAGTTCCTGCACTGCTTCTCGGCTAGACCGAAGGGTGGCTCTGCAGCCTCAGAACCCTTGGGTCCTTAAAGTAAGTCATGGGTGCTTTATACTAGGTTGTTTTGTTTGGGGGCTTACTTACAGTAAAAATAAGGAAATCTTAAAAGTCTGAGTCTACACGCACCATTTGCACATCTTTTGACTGGTTTCCAGGAGGGGAAATTGTTAGTGACCAATGAGACTGTCTTTCAGTGCCCTTTTTCTTCCAGTGGATTAATCCACTCAGAGATTTTGGCCTCTAAAGTTTAAATGCTATTCTCAGTATTGAGCGAAAGATGTAGGTAATTATTTAATTCAGACTTCTTAAAAATCAGTAAGGAACCAAAAAGGTTAAGTGGTTTGGACAGACGTGGAACAAGGTGTTATTAATGTTTTTTTTGCTTCTTTCTTTTGCCTTTCATTCCATTTCCCATTCTCTTCCCCTCACCCATCCCACCTACATTTCCAACCAGGTATATCTTTGCAAAGACTCTTTTTGAAAATGGTTCCCTCAGTGACATTGAATGGCATATCTATCAGGACTGGCATTATTTTCTCCTGCAGGAGTTTGCCAGCCGGCTCAGATTACATGGCTTCATCTACCTCCAGGCTGCTCCCCAGGTAAGACAGAATTTAAAGCCTTAAACATTAAGACCATATGAAACTTAAGAGGTGACGTTCTCTGAGCCTCTGATTTTCCAGTTGGAGAAAGTTGGCTGTGGGTATTACCTGGGGCATGGAGAGCAGTGGGTGAGCACCCTCCCATTCTAGCACAAGGACCCAGTTCCCATAGGCTTCCTGCAGCAGGGGGCTGAAGGGTTCCTCTTGATGTAGCGACCACCTAGAGAAGAGTGGGCTTTATCACTGGGATCCACAGTTTCGACCCTCTGACCAGCTAACCTGTACCCAGTTGCCTGAGCTTTTCCTTCCCTCTAACTGAGTCATCAGAGTCCATTGTGGTCTTAATGGTTTCCTGACTAGCATGTCAGGAGGACAAAGAGGCTCTCCTCACCTCATCCTGATACTCTCCTAATGCATTGTCTGCTTTTTTGAACCTTAAGGATGCCACTGGTAAGGCACGATGGACTGTGGGAGTTGCCTCCCATGACCTCCGACCTGGACCATGGGGCCAGCCCAGCACACAGTAGGGTGGTGATGTGGAGTCTCTGGAGACGGCAGGGGTCCTCTGCCAACCGCGGGCAGGCCCTGGAAACCCTTCCCTGGAGGCGTCCTTGTCTGTCCAACCCAGTGTCACAGACACGTGATCTCTAAGGGCTCTTCTGGAGTGGGAGTCAGGCTGGGGGGTATTTCTGAGGGATGTGTTGCTCTCACCTTTTTAGACAGATATCTGACATACAGTCAAATGCCAGGTATACCACGTAGTCTCAGGAGGGAGCGTTCTCTTCAGGCTGGAGGCCAGGCTTTTAGGTATATGACCAAGTCTTGTGGAGGGAAGAAGCCTGAGAGCAGGCCGGCCAGGGTCAGAAAATGGGTGGGAGAGCCCGCATGACACAGACCCCCGGGGGCCAGAGGGGAGAGGGCCGGAGGGGAGGGCCTGGCCTCAGCAAGGGTGGCAGCAGGCGGGGGCCCTGGGCGTGAAGGGGACCAGGCGTCGGGGCTCTTTATGTCGGGAGCTTCTGAAGATTGTGAGGAAATGAAGAGGGTCCACGGAAGTAAATAGGGTCTCAGGTTTAAGTGAAACTCAACTGGAGATGCCGTGAAGCCAGAGGGCTGAGAACCTTCTGTGAAAAGAGCAAAGCTGAAGGTGGCAGCCTCGCGCATTTGTGGCTTCTTGAAGTAGTTGTCATTTCCTGGGAGCAGGAATAGAAGAGACCAGTCGTGAAGGTGACCGGACCGTGGGGGCAGGGATTGGTGCCAGTGTTTAGGGGAAAGGGAGAGCCCTGCCAAAAGGATGGCTTGAGGTAGCCGAATGTAGGGTTCAGGGGGAGAGGAAAGTCCTGGCCCCCAGGAAGGCTCATGGCCTGAGCCAAGGATGAGTTAGGAGCATTGTGGACTTGAACTGAGTGAAGACTGTGGTTGGATTTGAAGAGGTGACAGGTTTCCAGGAGGAGTTCATGGGATGGAGAGTTGAAAGCAGCAGTAGGTTGAGGGGCTAAGCATTAAGAGAAGAATTGAAAGTACTGACAGCTGACCTTTTCCTGGTTCCTGACCTAACCTGCTGGGACACTGGGACCCAGCAAGGAAAGGAAGAAAGTCTTCCTCACGTCTTTGTGTACCTGGAATGACTTTGTGAGATGGGACAGGGATGATAACAGTGGTGGTGGTGATTGTAATTATTATGGTGTGGCCGATAACATCTTTTTGGAGAATAAGGATTGAAGGATTAAGAATTACTGCAACTTGATGGTAGAAGAAAATTACTTACTCATTTTGGGACCGGATGGGGATTTTGGTGCTGTTTTGATGGCACCAGAACCGAGAATGTTGATATCCTTCCCCTGAAGTCACTCCTGATTTCTGCTGTGGGACCCAGAGGAACTGAGAGAGCAGAACAGAAGTGAGACATCTCTACGTAGAAAGCGGTGTGAGCGCCCAGTCCCCAGTGCAGAGTCCCGGCAGCTGTTGGCTTAGAGCTCATGTGGTGGGCTTGAGTAGGGCATTTTGCTCCTTCCTACCTACTCGTCACTAACCTGTAAAAAGCAAGCTAGCCAACAGTTAACAAAGAAATCAGAAGAGAAATGGCTGGGGCTCAGTGCCCCAAAGAATCAGCAAGAGAGAGTGCAGCTGGCCAGTGTACCTCCAAGAGCCAGGCCACGTCTGCAGCCTGGACAGCGTGTGCTGCAAAGACCTGGGACAAGTGGCACCTGGGTGTGGGGCTCAGGAGTGCAGTGGTCAGACCCACTAGCCGTCCCTGTCCAGGTGCTGCCTCTGACTTCAGGCAGTCCAAACAGCGGCTCTTCCAGGAGGGCGGGGTGGAGTGAAGCAGCAGCCGCCGTTTCCAGCCGCACTGTCTTCCCTGTTCCCACTCAGCGTGTCCTCCCCATGAGGACTGAGGTAAAGAGGAACCAGACTGAAGCACGGTTTGCACAAGGTGACAAGTGGCACCTGGGTGTGGGGCTCAGGAGTGCAGTGGTCAGACCCACTAGCCGTCCGTGTCCAGGTGCTGCCTCTGATTTCAGGCAGTCCAAACAGCGGCTCTTCCAGGAGGGCGGGGTGGAGTGAAGCAGGCAGCCGCCGTTTCCAGCCGCACTGTCTTCCCTGTTCACACTCAGCGTGTCCTCCCCATGAGGACTGAGGTAAAGAGGAACCAGACTGAAGCACGGTTTGCACAAGGTTTTTTTGTGTGTTTTTTTTTAAAGAACTTGTAACCATATCAGTACACGAAGAATTACACCAAATGTTCAAAATAGAAGTTTACCTAGGCTTCTTTGTGGGGTGGGGGGGGGGAAGTTTGCTCTCTTAAGTAAATTAATAGTGCAAAGGGAAATGTTAGCCTATTTTAACAGGAGAGACTTTAGCATCAGGTTTGCCTGCCAGCAATGAATGAATAATTATAGCTTTTATAAAAGGAATTGCTCTGCCCTAGTGTATAATTGAAAACATAACGTCACATTCTGAAAAATACGCATTTTCATTAATTCTGATAATATTTTTCTCTCAGGAAAATTAGGTAGCTTTGCTATGTTTAGAAATCCTGAAGCTACCTTGCTGGCAGGAATGTGAATTGGTCAGCCTCTAAGGAGGCAGTCTGGCAGCGTATACTAGCAGGGTACATAGTTTTGCCCTATTAATCATGCTTCTTGGAATTTACTCCATAAATATGCTCCCACATAGGCAAAATGGCTCATGTGCAGGGCAGCATTGTTTACAATAGCAAATTATTATAAACAACCCAAGTAGTCATCAGCTGAGGCCAGTTAAATATATTATGCTCCATCGATGCACTGAAAAACTCTGAAGCCATGAAAAAGAACTGGAAGGTACTATACTGACATATAACAATCTTCAAAATACATTCTTAAGAAAAATAAGAACTAAGTGTGTAATAGGAGACCTTTTATATATTTTTTTAAGTGGAGGTAAGACTATATGTGTAAAATCTTTCTGAAAGTAGACAACAGTCACTAACGTCTGTCATCATTGGGGTAGAGCACTGGGTCGTGGTTAGTCAGGGCTGTAAAGCTGTGTTATGGGGAGGCAAGGGAACGGCGAAGAGGTCTTGAAGCAGTCAGCAATGAGGAAAAGATGTAGGGACAGAATGACAGAAAGAAAAAGAGAAGGTTCAGAGGGAAGGAAAGTAGAGAAAAAGATGCAAGTAGGAGGTCAACAGAGATAGAGTGGGTCAGAAATGAAAACTTTCAATGAGTATGTGCAATAAATATGTATTGACCACCTGCCCTGCCAGGCCCTGTGCTCAGCCCTGAACCAGACAGATGCTGGCCTGCTTTCAGAGTGGTGCTGAGTAAGCCGGTGCCAGTGATGAAGGGGGAGCCCCTGCCTCTTCCAGGAAGCTCCTCTGACTGCCCCAGCCCAGTTGCTGTCTTCCTTATCTGACTTCTGTACTTAAGATCCAAACCTCACAGTAGGGCACCTGATTTGCTGTTTTGCATATGTTGTTTTACTTGTTATCTGATTAAATTATAGACTCCCTAGGACAAGGACTTCATCTAACTTTAGAACAGTTCTTGATTCAAGGGAAAGAGATGAGAAGGGATAAGTGCTATAAGTATTAGCATGTTAGACTGTTAACCTGTGTTAATCAATTTGAAAAGTTGGGCAGAAGACCATAAATGAAATTTGTTTATATGGTTTTCTTTCCATAGAGAAAAGATGGTACAAGAGGGAAACAGTAAAGATTGCATCTTTGGGAATGTTATACATTATATTTGGGGATAAAAGTTTACATTTGGGAATAAAACTTAACTATTTGACAGAGAGAAGTCCTAAATCAGTGAGTTAGTCTATGTGTTCTTCCCAGGACAGATGACACTGAATAATGACGTGTTTGCCATGCATAGAGAGGAAGGAAGGCAATTCAGGCAAAGCAGACATTCAGAGCAAAAGTTTTGAGATGCGAAAGAGCTTGGTCTGTTCTGCAGACAAGAGGTCACATCCAGCTTCAGGGGAGGAAGGAGCTAAGGATGTCAAGAGTGAGAGTTAGGAGGGGTGGCCAGACTCTGGGAATGGCCCTGTGTGACCAGTAAAGGAGAAGGTGACATTCCCTGAGCCACTGTGCTTCAGATTTTCTGATCAGATGAAGACAGACTGGAATTAGGCACACTCTGGAAGGACTGAGGGACAGAGTGAGTCTCAAGCCTCACTTTTTTATTTTTTGAACTTTGACTTATGAAGAATTTGCATTCTGCCCCAGAGTGAATGTGTGATATGACATGACTTCAAATTCCTTACCCTTTTGTAAATACGATGTCACTCATACTTCCTTGCACCTGGGACTGAAGGCGATAAGCACCCTGAGGTACTTTAAGCAAGGAGAGTCATACCGTTAGAGTCAGCCCTCCGGGTCCAGACATGGAACCCCCTGATGTGGAGAGCCCACTGCCATTTCATGCACATAAGGGGCTCTAGCAACCTTGGAATTTCGTACCCACAGAGGGTCCTGGGACCAAACCCCCCTGCAACCCCCACTGCACATGCTGAGGGACAGCTGTATATTGCAGTAGTCTGGAAGGGTGGACTAAGCAGGAAAAGTAGGAGAAAAGACAGCATTTGCCAGGAATTGATGGACTCCCTTCCATGAGTCTTCACAGTGACCCATGGGGTTGACGAGAGGAAATAGAAGCCCACAAAGCTTACCCCCCCGGTGCCTGGCAAAGATGGGAATTTAATCCTGGACTTTCTGACGTTAAGGCCTGTGCTCTTTCCATACACTTCACTGCCTCCAGGAGGCAGAGAGTCAGAAGGCACTTGCTCCATAGTCCAGGTGAGAAATGCTGGGTGGGGTTTTCTGACCGGGCAGGGGTGAGAGAGGGGCAAGGAGAGGACCAGCTGGAGAGAGATGAAAGGGAACTCAGTGACTTCCTGGATGTGGCAGGGAGGAAGAAAAAAATAATAATTCCAGGTTCCTAGGGCAGATGATGTTTGCCATTAACCTGTGATTCACTGAGAAGACAAGGCAGCAGAAGGAATGTCGTAGCACTAGCGCCCGGGATAGACACAGCAAGGAGGCCTGAGAGCCCCCAGCTTCTGTAACAGCTGAGATGACCCAGCAGCTCAGCAGAGCCTGGGGATTGTCTTTCAGGTTTGTTTAAAGAGACTACACCGGAGGGGCAGGCAAGAGGAGAAAGAAATTGAGTTGGCCTATCTGGAGCAGCTTCATGGTCAACACGAAGCCTGGCTTGTCCACAAGACAACCCCGTAAGTGGAGAAGAGAGCGCCAGTGGACAGAGGCCTGCCTTCCTGCCGCCAGTCATTAAAATACAGGAAGCTGAACACGCAGCCCCTTAAGCAGGTTCAGAGTGTCCTGGAAGTGGTTGGAATTGTCAAGCATTATATCCAGCAGAAATTTAATACTGGATATAATCTATATATTCCAAGAAACTTTTTTTATTAGATTGTTTCCCAGTTTTTTTATTTTTCGATATGCCCCTAGACTGAACTTGGTGATTGATGATGATGAAGTAGTTGGCTCAGGGTAAAGGGCTGAAAAATTGTCAGTGTGTACTAAGTTAACATTCCTGGTTTCAGCCTTTCCTCCCTTCAAGCTTGGTGTGCTGTCCATTTAGATTGTTTGGGGCTCCGACCTTCAGTTTCAGTCTTCAGACTAAAGAGAAATTTCAGTCTCATCTTTACAGCCAACTTTATTGAATTCCTTTTTTAAACTGTTTACATGAAATTTCCCTGAGAAGCCCTGTGACCTTAGAGCTGTTCTGAGTTATTAAGACTGGTGAGTATGTGAAGCTTACCGTCTTTTTTCTGTTCCCTAAATATTCGTGCTTCTTACAGGCTCCACTCTGAGGCTCTGCTGAACATTCCAGTGCTCGTGTTGGATGTCAATGATGATTTTTCGGAAGAAGTAACCATACAAGAAGAGCTCATGAGGAGGGTGGGGAAGACCTTAATGCCTGCTTTTCTTTTTTTACACTTCTATCACTTCAGAACTTCACTATGGGTCCTATGCATTGCGCCTCAAATAGCATTTCACACTCCAAAGCCTGTGGTGCCTTGGATAAGTTATTAATATAATCTCTATTCTCTAAAGTATTTGGAGCTAATAATTGTTAAATACTTGCCTTGTAAGATGTGCTTTCCAGCTGACTTCCTCGTCTGAGGTATTCTAGAACTAGGGAAATGAGACTTCTGGATTCTCTCCAGCTCTGCCACTTGATACCCTGGGCAGGTCACATTTCCTTTCCATACCTGTGTTCTCTTCCTCACAAAAAACTCGAAGGCTTGGCTACCCATGCATTATGGATGGACTAGTGTATAGTCTCCTGAAAATGTGAAATTTAACTTTTCGTTTTTTTCTTTCCCACAGGTAAACACCTTTGTAAAGAATCTATAACCAGTACTGGGATGTTCTAGCTGGGATCTGGGCTCTCTGACTTTCTAAAGCCAGAGAATATCAAGCCACCCACCCTTCTGTCCTCTGCTCCCACCTGCTTTTACCCCTAGAGTACTCTGACACGCAGGGGGTTAAGCTTCTGTTATCTGTAGACGTAGCCCTAGTCTTCTTTTATATCTCAAGGACTTCTTAAATAAAGTCTGTGCTTTTGTGGATTTTGTTAATCCAGTCGTTCGTTTATTTTATCTTGTATCTACTGCTCTGAGCTCCCCTCTAGACTAGCCATTTTCACTTGAGAAGAGTCCTTGCTTTCTTTTAAATCCTTCACCTGTCAGACTTCCCTATGTGTTCACTGGTTCCTTCTGACATGCCAGGGCAGGGATTGCTTCAGAACCCTGACCAAGCTCTGCCTTAGGCATGAAGAAGGGGAATAAAATGACTCAGGAGTGGGTGGATGTGAAGTGAGAGCCCGCAGAGCCAGGAAATGGAGCTCAAACTCCAGGAAGCTTCTCTGTCTCTCCCCATCCAGCACTCGGTGTGGGCGATGGGCTGGGTACTTAGACCTTTGTCCCAAAACTGAAGAACCTGAATGAAAGAAAAGGAGGGAAGGAGGGAGAGAATAAATCGCAAGCTTAAAAGTTCAGCATAGGACATTTAGGGCCTGGTCATCCTGGCACTCTGGCCTCCTCCAGACACCTACCAAGTAAGTTTCAGGTTAACTTCATGGAGTGAATTTGTCAGTGCTGGAAAGAAAGAAAATTTTTTTGTGTGTGCTGCAGTTCAAGCTTCAAGGACAGTTTACTGTAAAGAGCGAAAAATACATGACTATAGAATTGAAGTGCTTCATTGAAAGAAGCCTACAGATCCACGATTCATCAGGATCGGGATTCCTGCACTGAGCCCTTAATAGCTGCACAGGCCCACAAGAAAACGAATGAGCTTGGGACCCAGAGTGTCCCAAAGGCACAAACCTGCGTTTCCCCTGATACTTGGGAAAACAAATGTGAGACTGGTTTCTAATAGATGTGTGATGTTTTGAAATAGCACAGCATTTCTTTATGCTACTTAAAAAAAATTTTTAACAGCTTTATTGAGGTAATTCACATACCATACAATTTACCCATTTAAAGTGTTCAATTCTGGAGTTTTTAGTGTAGTCATAGAGTTGTACAGCCATCACCACAATCAATTCCAGAATGTTTTCATCACCTCAAAAAGAAATGCCATGCCAATTGCAGTCACCCGCTATCCCCCACTTTCCCACAATCCCCACCCCCCTGTACCCTGCTCTGGGCAATCAGCAGTCTACTTCCTATTTCTACTGATTGGCCTATTCTGGACATTGCATGTAAACAGAGTCACATAATATGCGGCCTTTCGTGACTGGCTTCTTTCATTTTCAAGGTTTTCAAGATTCATTCAAGTTGTAAAACATATCAGTACTTCATTCTTTTTTATGGCTAAGTATTTTGTAAATATACATTTTATTTATCCATTGATGGACATGAGGGTTCCACATTTTGACTATTAGGAATAACGCTGCTATGAAAATTCATCTACAGGTTTTTGTGTGGACATATGTTATAATTTCCCTTGGGTATATACTGAGGAATGGAATTACTGGGTCAGATGACAACTCCACGTTTCACTTTTTGAGGAACTGCTAAACTTCCGAAATTCCGTGTTACATTCCCTCCAGCGCTGTGTGAGTGTTCCACTTTCTTCACGTCATCGCCAGCTATCATTTTGATTATAACCATCCTAATAGGAGTGACGCTGTATCTCCCTGCACTGGGGTCTTGGTTTACCCTGCACTAACGGCTAATGATGTTGAATGTAACTTTCATGTACTTATTGGTCATTTGTATATCTTTGGGAAAAACCGTCTATTCAAATCCATTTTTTCAATTGTGTTTTGTGGCTTTTTATTGTTGTAAGAGTATATATTCTAGATACACATCCTCATTACATAGATAATTCATATTTTCTCCCAGTCTGTGGGTTATATTTTCATTTTGATAGTGTCCTTTGAAGCATGAACGTTTTTAATCTTTATGAAGTCAAATTTATTTTTATCAACTTACTTTGGCATCATGTCTAAGAAAGTTTTGAATAACCCAGGGTCACAAATATCTGCTGTGTTTTCTTCTAAGAGTTGTATAGTTTTAGCTCTTACATTAGGTGTGTGATCCATTTTGAGTTAATTTTTGTGTAGAGTTTAAGGAAGGGATTCAACATCGTTCTTTTGCATGCATGTATCCAGTTATTCCAACACTTTTGTAGAAAACATGACTCTTTTCTCCCATTGAATTGTCATGGCCAAAAAAAAAAATAGTCTTGGCACCATGTTGGAAATCTGTCCCACTTGTTTGTGTGCTTGCCGCTTCGGGCTTTGGACAAGACCAGGGATGAATACAGAATATTAGGTGTGTTTGGAAAGTCAGTGGTTTTGGTATTTGAGCTCTGAGGGGCTCAAATGTTTCATTCCTATTTAAGTTTCCAGGAGCCACTAATGTAGAAATCACCTGTCAACCCGGAGTAAGAGCACTAGGTCCCCACCCTTCATTCATTTATTCAATCATCAACAAATATTTGAGTGTCTCCCATATGCTAGAGACCAGGAAGGTAACAGTGAACACAGCACAAGGCAGACCTCCTCCTCACCTCACAGAAACTGTCAGCTAATGGAGAGGGTGATGGTCACGGACCAAGAGGCGCAGGTGTAGTGACCGTTTCAAAAGGTGTGCAGGTGCGCTGCGGGGGCCGCAGCAGGAGGAGCGAACCTAGTCCGGGACAGCCCCCGACAAAAGCGACAGCCGCCCTGGAGAACAAAGTGTCCAGGCGGAGAAAACTGGCCTGTGAGAACGAGGCCGTAGGCCCAGGCTGACAAAGCTTGATGAGGTTAATGAGCTTATTATTTAAGAATGCTCTCCTCTCTACACTGCAAATCTGCAAATACAGTGTTTCTTTCCATTTGTAAACATTACCTTTAGAATGTAAATATTCTCTGAAATAATCAAAGCTGTCAACAGTCTCAACTGAAACAATTTGTCATTTTCCATATTGGTAGCTGAGCTGGTCTGGTGAGAGTATATATTTTAATTAGGAGTAGTTTGGAACTTTAAGAATGTGGGTAGGGGTAGGTCTGGGTGAAGTGTTTAAATATGGAGATTAGGTCTTCACTGCAGGCCAGACTGGGTGGGCTGTTCTCAGTCTTGGATTAGACAGGCCCCCAGAGTCAAGTAACTGGAATTAACACATAAAACATATAACACAGCTAAACATTTCTTTCTGGCTTCAGTTCAGTCACTTAGTCTCATCTGACACTTTGCAACCCCATGGACTGCAGCATGCCAGGCTTCCTTGTCCATCACCAACTCCCAGAGCTTACTCAAACTTGTCCATTGAGTCGGTGATGCAATCCAACCATCTCATCCTCTGTCATCCCCTTCTCCTCCTGCCTTCAAGCTTTGCCAGCATCGGGGTCTTTCAAATGAGTCAGCTCTTTACATCAGGTAGCCAAAATATTGGGGCTTTAGCTTCAACATCAGTCCTTCCAATGAATATTCAGGACTGAGTTCCTTTAGGATGGATCAGCTGGATCTCCTTGCAGTCCAAGGGACTCGAGTCTTCTTCAACACCATAGTTCAAAAGCATCAATTCTTCGGCGCTCAGCTTTCTTTGTAGTCCAGCTCTCACATCTCACATGATTGCTGGAAAGACCATAGCCTTGACTAGATGGACCTTTGTTGGCAAAGTAATATCTCTGCTTTTGAATGTGCTCTCTAGATTGGTCATAACTTTCCTTCCAAGGAGGAAGCGTCTTTTTATTTCATGGCTGCAGTCACCATCTGCAGTGATTTTGGAGCCCCCCAAAATAAAGTCAGCCACTGTTTCCACTGTTTCCCCAGCTATTTGCTATGAAGTGATGGGACCAGATGCCATGATTTTAGTTTTCTGAATGTTGAGCTTTAAGCCAGCTTTTTCACTTTCCTCATTCACTTTCATCAAGAGGCTCTTTAGTTCTTCACTTTCTGCCATAAGGGTGGTGTCATCTACATATCTGAGGTTATTGATATTTCTCCCAGCAATCTTGATTCCAGCTTGTGCTTCTTCCAGCCCAGCATTTCTCATGATGTACTCTGCATATAAGTTAAATAAGCATGGTGACAATATACAGCCTTGACATACTCCTTTTCCTATTTGGAACCAGTCTGTTGTTCCATGTCCATTTCTAACTGTTGCTTCCTGGCCTGCATACAGATTTCTCAAGAGGCAGGTCAGGTGGTCTGAAATTCCCATCTCTCTCAGAATTTTCCAGAATTGATTGTAAGCACAGTCAAAGGCTTTGGCATAGTCAATAAAACAGAAATAGATGTTTTTCTGGAACTCCCTTGCTTTTTCCATGATCCAGTGGATGTTGGCAATTTGATCTCTGGTTCTTCTGCCTTTTCTAAAACCAGCTTGAACATCTGGAAGTTCACCGTTCATGTATTGTTGAAGCCTGGCTTGGAGAATTTTGAGCATTACTAGCGTGTGAGATGACTGCAATTGTGTGGTAAGTTTGAGCATTCTTTGGCATTGCCTTTCTTTGGGATTGGAATGAAAACGGATCCTTTCCAGTCCTGTAGCCACTGCTGAGTTTTCCAAATTTGCTGACATATTGAGTGCAACACTTCCCAGCATCATCTTTTAGGATTTGAAATAGCTCAACTGGAATTCCATCACCTCCACTAGCTTTGTTCATAGTGATGCTTCCTAAGACCACCTTGACTTCACATTTCAGGATGTCTGGCTCTAGGTGAGTGATAATACCATCGTGATTATCTGGGTCATGAACCGATCTTTTTTGTACCGTTTTTCTGTGTATTCTTGCCACCTCTTCTTAATGTCTTCTGCTTCTGTTAGGTCCATACTATTTCTATCCTTTATTGTGCCCATTTTTGCATGAAATGTTCCCTTGAAGAGATCTTGAAGATCTTGAAGAGATGTTCCCTTGAAGAGATCCTGAAGATCTTGAAGAGATCTCTAGTCTTTTCCATTCTATCGTTTTCTTCTATTTCTTTGCACTGATCATTACCATGTGGTAAAACCTGCTCTCTGGAACCAGAATAATTACCTTAATGGGTTTATAATGCGGATTGAGGTTGTGAAAGTTCTCAGACTCTCAGGCTTTTAACATGAGGGAGTAGGTGATAGTTTCAGGTGAAAGTTTTTTGTTATATAGAAATACAAGAATCACTGGGAATATGAAGCAAGAAATAACCTATACCTTGAAAGACTACTACTTAATCTTCAGCTGTCACTTTAAAGAGTAGGCAGTTTCGGTCTCTGGGCCACTTTCTCCTTGAAACTCCTTTGTTGGTCTCCTCTGGCTTTTCCAGTGCTTGTAACGCCCTTTCTGTCTCTGCCTTGCCTTTTTTTTTCCTAGTCTGAAATGCTGGTGTTGCCCCAGGTACCCTTGGCTCATCCCTTATCTCTGCTCACTCTTCTGGGTGATCTTGCATTGGTCTCTATTGCTGCCATACCAAATTACCACCAAGGTGATTTAAAGCAGTACAGATTATTAATCTCACAGTTCTGAAGGTCAGAACTCTTACATGGGTCTCACTGGGTTAAAATCAAATTATCTACATGGCTGCATTCCTTGCTGGAGGTTCTAGAGGAGAACTTGTTCCCTTACCTTTTTTGGTCTTCTAGAGGCTGCCCACATTCCTTGGCTTGTGGCCCCTTCCTCTTCAAAGCCAGCAGTGTTACATCTCTGACTCTTCCACCATCTCATCTCTTTCTGACCACAACCAAGAAAGGTTCTTTGCTTTTAAGGGCCCACTTGATTACACTGGGCTCATCTGGATAGTCCAGAATACTCTGCCATCTCAAGGTCTTTAGCCTTACCTACATCTTCAGAGTCCTTTTTGCTAGTGAGGTAAGATTCACAGGTGCCAGGAATTAGGGTCTGTACGTTGAGGGAAGGGGCATCATTCTGCCCCTCTGTTAGACCTCAAACACTGTCATGGTGCACACTACTAACATGGGGTGAGGACTTTTTAAAAACTTGGAAATGTTTTGGAAAACGTGGATCACTTACAATAGAATAGTATAGAGAATTCTTGTATCCCAGTTGTTCATGACATAATCAATCAGCCTAAGATCACTGGGAACAGACCTGTATTTTGGCAAAATCAGATTTATTAACTCACTCAAATGAAGGAACCCACATACCAGGGAAACTATGGGGTGTCTCACCAAACAGAGTTAACAGGATCTAGGGTAAGGATAGAATTTAGGTCAAATTTAAAAGAAGCCATGTTTTGATAGACTCAAAGCAAAGCAGGAGTCAACATCTGGTCTGAACTGCACACTAGAGCCAGGTTCATTTCCTTAGGAAGTGCAAAGTTAAGCTAAACATGAAATGTGTTCAGAAGCCCCTTATCTGAGGCTCTGAACCTGGGTTGCAAATCTAGACTGCTTCCCTGTGTCAAAGTGACTTAGATCCTCCTGGCAACACAAGGGTGTTTCATTCTTACTGATAAAATTTCAAACAGCAAAGTTTCTGATCCATCATTTTAGAGAACAAGGTTTCCCAGTGAATCAGAAAGCAGTAGTCACACAAAGGAGGGGGTGGCTATGACACTTCAGCTGCAGCCTGCCCTTGAGGGGAATATTGTTTCATGGTAACTTTGTAGCTAGCCTTGCAGATGTCTGTCTCCCAGCCTGATGAATGGCAGGGCAGCTTTTTTTCCCTTAGTATGAGCTAATTTTTTACTTTTCACCCACTTCAGTTATCTACCAATAGCCAATTCTGTTTCACTTATAGCCTACCCACCTGGTTTTGACACATGGTTTTGAAGCAAATTACAGGCAGGAAGAGGACTTCTAAAGCTACAGCTACATTGACCTCTGGATATCATGACCTGGACACCCATCATGCTCAGTGTGTATGAGACAGCATCTCATCCCCACCCACACGCTACACCCACCCCCCACCTGAGCTCACAAAATCCATTTCTCCTGCTCCTCCATTCACCTAGTTGACTCACCAGACTCTCTGGAGTCATCTTTGCCCCTTCCAACTATCGTCATGCCCTCCTTTTTCACCAAAGTCTACCTATTCATCTCCGAAATAGTGCAGATCTTCTCTGCACCTTGGTTTGTTTCTCTGGTCTCAGGTGGAGTGGATATTGCGGTTGACTCATTCACTCTGCCTGCTCTGTCATGGCGCTTACATGCCTCCTTCTCTGCATGGGCATGCCAGGAGTGGCTGGAATGCCCACTCCCTGCCCAGACCCTGCCCATCACTACTACCAGTAATCATCTCTTGCCCAAGATACCTCAACTAAAGTGTGTGTATGTGCGCTGTCGCTCCGTCATATCTGACCTATTGCAATCCCCTGGACTGTAGCCCACCAGGCTCCTCTGTCCATGGGATTTCCCAGGCTAGAATGCTGGAGTGGGTTGCCATTTCGTCCTCCAGGGGATTTTCCCAACCCAGAGATCAAACCCGGGTCTCCTGTGTCTCTTGTATTGGCAGACAGATTCTTTACCACTGAGCCAACTGAGAAGCCCTCCCCTCAACTAAACCATGTGTTAAAAAAGCAGCTTCCAGTTGGGTCTTGGGCCCCACCCCCACACAGCTCTTCCTGTGCAGAAGTATTCCAGCTGCCATGTTTTGATAACCTCATTTCCCACCACTCATTCCATACAAGACTAACATAGGTTCCACAATATGACCTGTGTTTCCACATAATGCAATTCTCTATCTCTCCTTCTCACTTTTTTCTCACTCTTTTTTTTTACTGGAAGACCTGCTTATTCTGCCAGTCCCAAGTCTCTTCCTCCTCTCTCTGTGAGGCTCTTCCCTCACCCCTCACACAAGTAGCCAGGCTTTGTACCTTGGGCCCTCTGCTTATTAAGCTATGTCAGACTATGTATCAGACCTGAATAAAGCTCTCTCTCCCTCCTGGGCTTTGCCATTATTGACGCAAACCATCTTAGTCACTTAGCACAGAGCCTGGCAGTTACCTATTTATTGATATTTAGTGAGTGACTAATAGAGACTTGCTCAATAAATGAATGCTGTGGTTGGAGTCATGATCTGCTCTTTCAGAAGTCACTGGGTTTGTGAGCTCCGTATCACAATCATCAATGTATGAATCGCTTTGCAAATGTTAAGCACTTTGAGGATATGCAAGAAAATTATGGGCTCAGCCCTCACCTTCCTGTTGTCAAGGGAGCCAATTGATTACTGAATGCCTATTGTGTGCCAGGCCCCCTACTGAACACTGTAAATGTTAATCAATCCTCTAAATAATCTTATGAAGGAAGTTTAATATACCAGTTATTATCAGTGAGGAAACTGAAGCTAGTTCAGTAACTCACACATGAGTTGAGTTACTGAGTAAGTGGTGGAGTCAAGACTTAAATCCTGGGCCATCCTGATCCTAGAGCCTGTTCTCTTTCCACAACATCAAACTGAATTGTAAGGGAGACAAGTCTAGTCTTTCAGAAAAGAAGGCAAACACACATTCTTTGGCTACCTGTCTGGGTTACCAGCCAACTTTGGGTGCCTAGGCAGGAAGACCTTCTAGCTTGCAGCGCTGCTAGGCGGAGGCTCCCGGGCGTCTCTCTCTCTCTTTTGTTTTTAGTTTTCCAACCAGGGATCGAAGCTGGGCCCTCAGCAGTGAAAGCATGGTGTCCTAACTAATGGACTACCAGAGAATTCCCAAGGAAGGAGTTTTCCTTTTTTTGGCTCCCAAGTGTATCCTAAATATATATTTGGCCCTCTGGACCCTGAAGAGGCACAGAGATGCTTCCAATGGCCCAGGTTTCCTCTTCCTGGCTACTGCACTTTCAAGGTGGTGAGCCCCTTCAGATGCTGGGCAGTGGGATGTATTTAGAAGTTCGAAGGTTCTGGAATGCCTTCCTATCTCACTTACTGGACCATTGCTGTCAGATGGTTCTCCTAAAATGCCTTTAATAATGTTAATATTCTCCTTTAAAAAGGTTGGTGTCTAAATGCAGAATGGTATCCTGGAGAGGACTGTGGAATAGAAAAGGAAATTTTAGTGGAAAAACTAGTGAAATCCGAATTGAGTCTGGAGTTTGAATGATAGTAATGTACCAATGTCAGCTTCTGAGTTTTAACAAATGTGCCATACACTATAAGATGTTAGCACTAGGGAAAACTGGGTAAGGGATATATGGGAATTCTCTATGGCGTTTCTGAAACTTCTCTGTAAATCCAAAATTATTCCCAAGGAAAAGTTCATTTTTCAAAAATGGTGCTCCTTACAAGATGATGACCAGGTTTCTTAACTGGGATTTTGAGGTCCTCCAACCTCATCTTCTCCTGACTCTATGAAGGAACTGTCTGTGCGAGCTCAATGGTTTTACTCACTGTCCTCTGAACAAAGCCACGCTCTCCTGGTCCCCACGTTTGCCATAGCCCAGCCCTCTGCTGGACTGATGGCACCCGAAGACTCCATCATGGTCCTAAACTGCAATGAGGAGCAAGTTACTGTGAACCTGATGAAGCCCTCCTCAGACAAGAAAGAAATGCTAAGTGACTGTCATTTGGGACGTTATCACTATGTACAGCTGTGACTCTCAACTTGTTGCAACATCCTCTCCTGTCTAATTTGGAGCGCTGTTGCCAGGCAGTTGTGTCAGATGGCTTGCAACTGACATCAGGGGACCCAGGGAATGTTACCTGGTATTAGGGACCACTGCAGCTGACAGATGGTTTCTGGGAGATATGAGGAAAGCAGGTAGGAAGAAACTGTGTCACCTTGGGCAAGTCATGACACCTTAGGCTTCCTGCATTGAAAACAAAGATAATCTTCAAGGTCCTAACAGTCTTATGCTTAAAATATTTGCCCTGTGAATGAAGAAGTTGCATGGAATGGAAGGAAGGCTTGGGTTCCGGTGTCACACAAGCCTGGGTTCTAATCCTGGCTGGGCCACAAGGTAGCAGTGCAACTCAGACATTTTCTTAACCTCCCGGAGCTTCTCTTCTTACCTCTGAAAGTGAGACTCTGCACCTACTTTGCAGAGGCGTTCCAAAGGTTAGAAATACCAGAGATAAACTTCTGAGCACTGAGTAGCCACTCAAAAAATGGAGCCAGCATGTCTGTGGGTGGAGAGCTGGGGAGAGCTGGAAGGTCCTTCACAGTCTGTTTCTGAGCTGAGCCTCAAAGGGTGAGGTGAGGGGTGTGATGGTGGCAGGACCTCAAAGATGTGTAGGCAGGTGGGCAGCACAGAGCTAGGAGGGAAGTCACATGATGCCATGGTGAGGAATGGATACGACGCGATTCCAAATCTGGGCGAGACAACATGGCCCACCTGTGATGCCGAACAGACGGTAACAAGTGCTACTTCCAGCTCTGGGGGCTTCATGGGTCACATGGCTTTCCAGCTGGGCATTAAATGATAGAATTTTCAGAGCAAAAGTTGTGATGAGAATGACTTTGGGGTAAACACCAATGCAAAGGCAGGGAGCTAAGAGAGAATCTTGTGTCTAGGGGAGGGGAGGCCGTGAGGCTGGAGGAGGACAGCGGTGGACGACGAACTCTCTCAGGCTTTCGGGAGAGCGCTGCAAGAGGCCAAGGCTCGACCAGCCGGCACCACCCGGGTGCTCGCACCTGCTTCTCCCAGCCCTCAGCACGGGCTGCGTCCGTAAGGCCCAAGCCAGGTGGCCGGGGTCTGGAAGGAGGCGCCGAGGTTCCTGAGGCCCTGGCAAAGGGGCTGGCGCGAGACTCCGTGTTCAGAAGGAGAAGGCTGGGAGAGCAGGCGGGCACTCACTGCAGCTTCCTTCCCGCCTGGCGGCTGGCTCTGTTCCCTGAACTTGACCTCAGATGACCTGTGTATTCCCTTCTTGGAAACAGTTGCATTGCCAGGAGCAATTGAGCTCTGTCTGGCTTTCTTTCTCCTTCAGAGCTGGGACTTCGTATCAGCAGAGTCTGCTCTTTTGCTCTTTCGGCAGCACCCAGCTTTCCCTCCACGGCGCTGCCAGCAGGGTGCCTGCTGTTAGCAACCTGCCCTCCTTGCTTCCTGTCCTCCTTCATTGTTCTTAGGATTGATGGCTTTTAGAGTGTGAGGTCATTGATGGATAAAGACCAAGGGGGGGAGGTGTGAAGTCCCCCCTGCCCCCCAGGCCACACAGCTAGTTACCCGCTGAGCAAAACCAGCTCAGGAGTTCTGACTCACAGGCAATGCTCTCAGTCCTGGCTGTGAGCTGCTTAATTCTGTACTTCTCAAATTCATTAGTGTGTCAAGGTGTGGACCTCGGCTAATCTGCAAGTCTTAATTTGGATTCATGTCAGTGTCTTGAAATTCTTTTGTGAAAAAGTATTTTGGGTATTGTCCTTATTGACAATACCACGTTTGTGTGTTTTGTGGATTGGGTTGGCATGAAAAATAATTCCAAAACTGCCTGGATTTGCCCAGTGTTGCTGATTAGTGTTGTCTTAGGAGACTAAATCCAGTATTAGCCCCAATAAGGGGAAGGAACGGCACCATTTTCTCCTTAGTCAAATGTGTAAGGTATACCCACAGCATACTTATCAAAAGAAAGGGACAGATTTCTAATCAGCATACAATCTAGAAATTAATCCCAAACAGGCGGCTTTGTTCAAAACCTTTTTCAAACTTACCTATTGAGTCAGTTTCTGGATCCCGGTAGAGAAACCAGGCTCTATTCACCACTCAGAAGACTGTTGACTACGCCATAGAGGGTGCTGGGAATAACACTGGAGAGCAAGACAGACACACACTTACAAGTGACGGCTTCACTTAAAAAATAAACTGTCTTGACTTCAACTATTGTTCCTCTTTCTTCAAAAGCTGAATCTCCTTGTTTCTACAGCTGAGTGATCTCCCATCTCCCAGTCACTCGCTCTCATTCACTGAAGTCTTGGCACTCCTCATCTTTCTCTTCAACCCTACTCTTATCCTTTTTGTCCAAATAGTCTCCTATCTAACACCTTGGTTTCTCTAATCCACTGACCCCACCACTTTTTAAAAAATTCTCTATAATGTTTTTCTTGCCTTCATTCTTCCCTTGTCTACCTTTGATTCCTTGATCCATCATTATGAAAAGCAGCTCTGTGCGCGCTCAGTCACTCAGTCGTGTCTGACTCTTTGTGATCGTGTGGTATTTTTTAGGCAAGAATACTGAAATGGGTTGCCATTTCCTCCTTAAACCTATGAAAAGCAACTCTAGTTCTTTTATATTCACTTACCCTGCTGGGTATAACTCCAGACCTTCTCTAGGCCTACAGCCAACTAGCTGAACACGGAAACACTGCCTTAAATTTATGACAACAACATAATACTCCTGGATACAAGCAGCCAAATCCAGAATGTAACATTCTGTAGGGAGAATGAGTTGACTTCGCTAACAAATAAATGGTGATTGCTGCTGCTGCTAAGTCGCTTCAGTTGTGTCCAGACTCTGTGCGACCTCATAGACTAGCCCACCAGGCTCCCCTGTCCCTGGGATTCTCTAGGCAAGAATACTGGAGTGGGTTGCCATTTCCTTCTCCAATGCATGAAAGTGAACAATGAAAGTGAAGTAGCTCAGTGTGTCCGACTCTTCCCGACCCATGAACTGCAGCTTACCAAGCTCTTCCGTCCATGGGATTTTCCAGGCAAGAGTACTGGAGTGGGTTACCAGTGAACCTGCAAATTAAAAGAAATTTAAGAGTCATAAAAATAGTCTTACCTAGGTTTGAAAACCTTCCTACTTGTCAGGTTTGGTTCTAAACGATATTTCTGGCTGCTTTCTAAAGTTAAACTTATCTTTAAAGGATGGCGAATGAATTCACTGATTGAAAAATACTCAAAAAATAATGTATCTTAGACAAAACCAGTCTCAAAAGAGGAATTACTAAGACATTTAAGCAATAGCCACATAATCTCCCAAGGAGATGGTTTAGATAAGAACATTTATTTTGAGGTGACAGTCTGGGTATTTGTGTAAAAGGTTCAGGCACATTTTCATGAGAACAAAATTTTAGCTTCCAGAGGCCAGCCACCTTTCAAAGCAAGATGACCAAATGGTCTGAACCAACTCAAATCTATTGGCTACTGTCCACAGCCCATGAGCCCTCAGGCTAGGACTGCCCCAGGCATCCACATTTGACAACACCTGTCTATAGGATCTCTGAATCAAATCAAATTACAAGACTGATACAACTTAGAAAAAAACCTGTCTATTTGCATGAGCTCCCGAGTTCCCAAGGATATTTCACTGATCAAAGATAATTGCTATCATCTGAGTTTGCAGGTTCTCACAAAGAGCACATTCTAATATGCTTTCTATTTCACACAGCACTTTCTCATTTATTCCTTCCTTGAAGCCAGACTTCAAATATTGCATTAAATATTCCCATTTTACAGACAGACTAAGATGCAGTTAAATGACTCAGCTAACGCACACACCTAGAGAGGCAGCTCCTCCTCCACCAGACCACAGTGGCCTAACTCTTGAGGAAACTTGTGATGACTTATGCAAGTGCATCCCAGCCTGGCTGCACATTATACGCCCACCCAAGAGTGACTAGATATTGCCAAGGGCATAAAGCCCAGACCTGGCTCAGCCCATCCCACTGGAATCTCTGGGAGCGGGGCCCAGGCAACGGCTTCCTTAAGTTCTCTAGGGCAACTCCAGTGCCAAAGTCAAAACCATTCTGTTAATTGTCATTATTTGCATCCTGCTCTCTCAACAACCTGATTTCAGGCAGGTTGACTTGTCCTTTTACAGAAATAGTTTTCTTTCAATATTTCTCAATTATAGGATTAATATCCATTTGTTGTAGAAATTTTAGAAGTATGAAAAACAAAAATCATCCAGAGACCCATTGTTAATA